>SJYT01064351.1:54721-256907 GCA_006410635.1 Cephalophus harveyi | reverse complement strand
CTATATGTACAAATGATACTACTCTTTAATATTTTACAGTTAGATAATGAAAGTGAAGTATAATTTTCTTAAATTATATTATTTTAATAACTGAATTATAAGAAAATTTTTATTATTCAGCTAGATATAATAAAGCATGTTAATTATCATCACAATATATTCTTTTCTTCTTGACAAAGGTGATGGCATTGATTTAAATATTAGATAAGTATGTTCTTTAAAAAATTCATAAAATTGAAATAAGTCAATGAAAAACCAGTCCTGATAAATTTACCTTCATAATGAAGGAAAAAATGGAAAGAATCCCCTGAGGGTTTTGTTTTCATTTTGTCAAAATATTATGAAAAATCACTTAAATAAGAGAACAGCTTCAAGTGACTTTTCCCATTTTGGATTTGAAGGTAAGGTCTTAAATTTAGAACCACTGAGAACAGAATCCACGAGAATAAGAATTCCCCATTTTTTAGGGGAGTAAGGAGATAAAAGAAATTATAAAAGTGGATTAATATGACTAAGCTCTTGTTATCAGGGAGGGTATCACGTGGGAAAGAGTTGCCTTGCTTAAATTCCTTTATCATCACATATGTGTGTTAGGAAGGGAGAGTATGTTAAATAAGAATGGCAAAATACACCTAGAGTTAAAGCTGTTTGGTTCTCTTCACTATAATTATTAATTTATAATTTGGATAATTATTTCATAAGTATGTGCGTGTGTGTTTTAATTGCTGCACACTTTGAAGAGACGAATGTGGAAGTATGCTAAGATTCAGAATTTAAATCAGATTTTACTAAGGCTACTCACTTTTGATGCCCAGGAAAGAATGAGAAAAATGCTCTCCAGCCAGAAACTAAGTGACTCTCACACTCCATGTCACAAATATAAAAATTCAAAATGGCAAGGCACTTTTACATATTGACAATATCTGAAACACATATTTTAAATTGTCTTATGGTCAAGCAAGTGCTTAGGGGTTCATGATACTCAAGTATGAGAGTGCAGACATTGTCACACTCTGCAGGAAAAGAAAAGAAGAACCTTTAAATCCTGATTTATCAAATTTCAAAAAGTTGTTCAAAAGCTAAAAACATGTCTGTTATTCAAAAGTGTGAATTTGTCTAGTAAAATATTAATTTTATATTACATTAGATTTTTGTCATTGTTTTCTAAAGAGACATGCAGCACTGGAGGGACTAAACTGTTAATTAGTAAACATTCGCAATCTCACTAAAGCAAGAATGTTATTCCAGATAAGCAAATTAAACCATTATTTTGATTAATCAGTAGAAACATGAATAGAGTGGGTAATAAAATTCAAAATGTGCTTGAATTTCTAAAACAAATCAAGCAACTTCAAAGACTCTTTGAGCTTATGGAACATTTATTTATGCTCTTTGGGAGTACAATTTCACTCTCCCCTGCCATTAACTGGAAATTAATACATTAATTAATTCAGTAAAAATGTCCAATTTTACACAATGAACATGCTCTTGACTGTAGAATGGTGAAGGAAGATATATTTTTGGTGCTCTGGCCCTGGTGTTTAGTGGAGACTAAGAAGAATGCATCTATTATACACATAAACATTTTAAAATAGCAAGCTTTAGGAAAAAAAATGAATGGTTTGGCTGTGATAGAAAATAAGGAGAGGGAGTGTAGTACTCTATGTGGATAAAATGAGTCAATGAGACTCTATAGCATTTGCTGTCTCCTCTTAGTGTTTACTTCCTGTTCTTTCATATCCTCTCTTCAACATTGTTTTAGAGCCATTTTGTATTCTACCCTTCTTGTCTGGAAAGTAACTTTAGATACTTACTTGTTCCAGGAGTATAGAACTCTAATGATACCTGAGCTCTTTCATGTATAAGCATGTCTTTCTATTATCATTTTAAGGACAACAACAAAAATATCAACCATAACAAAAACAATCTTCACTCATTTACTGAGAATAAAATTACTGGGTAATAATGGTTTACAAATAAAGCAAAATAAAACTCTCCCCATTCTTGTAATATTTATTACATTTGAGAATCTAAGGGAAACAAATTTTGAATTGACTGAAGAAAATCTCCTCCTTCACTGAAGACTTACGGGATATATTACTCATTCTTTTACTTTGACACTTTCCCCTAATAATGATAGGAATTGTATTAGCCTCCTTCTGTAGAACCTGCCTGCCAATGCAGGAGTCATAAAAGACGTGGGTTTAATCCCTGGGTCAGGAAAATCCCCTAGAAGAGAGCAGGCAACTCACTCCAGTCTTCTTGCCTGGAGAATCCCATGGACAGAGGAGACTGGCAGGCTACACAGTACATGAGGTCTCGAAGAGTAGGATATGACTGAAGCGACTTAGCAGGCATGCATGGAGATCACTTAAATCCTTCTAGCCCAACTGCCAATGTCAAATTGATTGATTCAGAGCAGATTTTACATACCTCACGGATTCACCCTACCAGCACATGGCCTCAGTGCCTCTTGCATCCAGTCTTAGAACTTTCCAAGTGACACAACTGCCATTCACAGGTGAATCCATGCTTGCCCAATGATGGATGCTGGACAGTGGATAAGAGTTCCTGTTTAATAACTCAATCCCTGTACACAGTTGCAATATTCTTTTACAAAGACTCCACAGAATGTCACACAGGATTAAACGTCAGTTGTCAAATCGGTGACCAACTTCATAAACCATCCCCCTTAACTAATTATTGAATTGGTCTTTTTATTTTTCCTCTCTATATCACTCACTCCTTAATACTGCCTTGGAAATAAGCTAACTATTTGCAAGTCTCTGATTCAAGTTCTGCCTTGGGGGAAGGAAGAGCTGTCATTAGTCAAGATAAAGTCTTACTTTAGAAGAACTCTTCATCTAAAAAATTAAATTTTTTTCCACTCAGAAATATTTTTGCCACTTATATGCTGAAACTGAACCTCCAGTAAATACTTTGGTCACTTGATGTGAAGAGCTGACTCATTGGAAAAGACCCTGATGCTACTACTTCCCTGTAACTCAAACAGTAAAGAATGTGCCTGCAATACAGGAGACCAGGGTTTGAAGATCCTCTGGAGAAGGGAATGACAACCCACTCCAGTATTCTTGCCTGGAGAATCCCACAGACAGAGAAGCCTGGTGGGCTACAGTGCATGGGGTAACAAAGAGTTGGACATAACTGAGAGTGACTAACACACACACACACTGATGCTGGGAAAGACTGAGGGCCAGAGGAGAAGGGAGCGACAAAGGATGAGATCGTTATATAACATTATGAACTCAATGGACATAAATTTGAGCAAATACCAGGAAATAGTAGAGAACAGAGAGGCCTGGTCTGCTATAATCCATGCAGTGGCCAAGAGTTGAATGTGATTTAGTGATTGAGCAACACCACCACCAACAACAATTTTTTAATTGTTTCTTTTCGATCTTACTGGAGGCTCCTTTATCACCATCATCAATTACTTTCCTACATCTCAATAAATTTCACTCATTATTACCTAAGGCCTCATCTATCTAGACCAGTAATTAACGACAAACAAAATGAGTTGCATTTTAGTTCACTGGCTTGTCAGCTGAATGATCTTTTGAATCAAAGTGAGTGAAGTGAAAGTTGCTCAGTGGTGTCCAACTCTTTGCGACCCCATTGACTATACAGTCCATGGAATTCTCCAGGCCAGAATATTGGAGTGGGTAGCCTTTCCCTTCTCTAGGGGATCTTCCTAACCCAGGGATCAAACCCAGGTCTCCAGCATTGCAGGCAGATTCTTTGCCAGCTGAACCACAAGGGAAGGGCAAGAATAGGAGTGGGTAGCCTATCCCTTCTCCAGAGGGTCTTCCAGACCCAGGAATTGAACCGGGATCTCCTGCACACAGACAGATTCTTTACCAACTGAGCTTTCAGGGAATGAACAAATCAATGTGAGCACTCTTTTCTAATTTCTCCTTTCGTGTAGCTTTTCTCCTTTGTAATTGTGCTTTAAGGTAATTTAAAATAATTGCAATTGTAATTTAAAATAATCCTACTTTCTAGTCTTGCTACGCTTCTCTATTACTCTGAACATTACAATTCATGAGAAACTGCAGTTCAGCTGAAGTATTTAATCATCTTTTTTTCTGTTTCTAAGAGGCTTAGAACTGCAAGACTTGCTCGTAGTAACGACACCTCCCATATTTTATTGTGCTTTTGCTGTCCCTCTTTGTATTTTCATATTCAGCTATTTTTTGGTGTCTGGAATTTCTCTTAGGTTGTACTCACTTGGATCAAAGGTTAGAGAAGAACAATGGCCCATCTTGCTGATTAGGACAGACCCAGGACTTTTGATCTGTCTGTGTTTGGTTAGCACCACGCTAAATCATTTGCATGCAGGATCACACTGAATTCTTGCAGCAATATAAGCCCCATTTTACAATTGAGGAAACTGATGCACAATAAAGTTAAGCAATGTGTCTCATGTCACACAGTTAATGGAAGGCAGAATCTTGAAATAAACAGAGTCTGAATTTTGAATTCAAACGGTCTGAATCCAGAGTTTATGCTCATCACCATTTCAATACCTTTCCTCCTCTATCACATTTATTACACAGACAGTGTATAACAAAATAATTTATAACAACACTTCTGATGTCTCCTATATACCAGGAAATGTATTAGCTACTGAGAAAAGTGGGATGAATATCTCTACATTTATTCTTATTCTGAATCATGTAGCTCTTTATTCAATTCATTTCTGATCATCTACATCTGAACTACTTCAACCCAACCCACAATTACTCCCACTATGTTACTGATACAGTGAATTAACCAGACTATATTCTTCCATGGTCCACCTCTCTGAATAACTCTCCAATCTGCAGTTAATGACACCCTTATCAAGTGTAACATACACACACAATTGTGTTAGTTCCCTAAAGTTTTGCCATGCCTTCTCATTTATCTGTCTTTAGAATAAAGTCAGATTTTCTTAACATGACCCATAAGGCCTTCAGTATAGAGCCTGTCTTTCTCTTCAAAGTAATGTATCAGCATTTTCAACCTCAGGCTCTACCTTCAGCCATAGTGAACTTGTTGAAATTCCATGTTTCATGCTTGTCCAAGTCGTAAGTCTGGTACATACTTTTCCCTTGGTGGACTGTGAGCTCCGTTAGAGCAGAGACTAAGTATATGTCCAAACCAATATACCACAATTCCTGCCACATACTGGGTACTTGTATTTATTATTTGAGAGAATAAATGCCTAACAGCTAAATTCTCCTTTGTTATTTCTCTGTTCATCCTTCAGATTTCAGATTATATATCATTTCCTTCAGAAAGCCTTAAATAACTTGCCCTAGAAGAATTATACATAACTACAAAGGCCTGGCATTCAAGAAGATCAAGTTTGTTTGTTTGTTTGTTTTCTTTCTTTGTATAATTTTTATTTTTTATACACAAAAGTGAAGTGAAAATGTTAGTCAATTAGTTGTGTCAGATTTTTTGACCCCATGGACTGTAGCCTGCTAGGCTCTTCTGTCCATGGGTTATTCCAGGCAAGAATACTCAAGTGGGTTGCCATGCAATCCTCCAGGGGATCTTCCCAACCCAGGGATCAAACCCAGGTCTCCTGCATTGCAGGCAGATTATTTACCATCTGAGCCACCAGGAAAGCCCTTTATATACCAACTGTATTTTAACTGGCTGGATAGCAAATGAAAATGCCAATTATCCATCTGATTCTAAATCTATAAATTTGGGATGGTGGGATACACAGATCTGGCTGAGGTGTCACTTGTTTAAAAGGTGTCACTTGTCTGCTTGCTTTCAGACCCATTGGACCAGTACTACATGGGTATTTGCCAAGTACTGTCACATCTTACAGCTTTTTAAAAGGGACCAGTAAAAGAAAATTTCCTCTTTAATATCAAATTTAAGTGTTGAGAATTTGTTCAAATTTTCAATAAAATTTGGTCTCTAACTTAGTATATACCTCCATCTAAATTATACTATAATTTTTCTTCATATTTAATCCTAGTTGTTCTCTTAGGTGGCTGTAACACGTAGAAGATTTTATATAATTAGCCTTCCCTCTTTTCTCCTGCTAAATTTAAATCTCTGTGAGGTGAGATATATAGAAAGATATAAATATCAATGGGCTTCCCTGGTGGCTCACCAGTAAAGAATCTGCCTGCAATGCAGAGGATGCCGGAGACATGGATTGGATTCTTGGATCAGGAAGATCCCCTAGAGGAGGGAATGGCAACCCACTCCAGTATTCTTGCCTGGAGAATCTCATGGACAGAGGAGCCTGGTGGGCTACAGTCCATGGGGGTCACAAATATCCTATCACGACTGAAGTGACTGAGCATGCATGCACATACCCATAGATACAGTCACAATTTTAAAATCAATACAAACTCAACAGCTTAGAAAGAGTAGACCCTTGACATACAGCTCTTAAACAATGAGTAAAAACTTTAAAAAGTATACTAGCCCATCAATCATAAATACATGGTAAACTAATTGTATATAAAATATTGGCTAAAAAGGCTTGAAATCAAGTAAACTGAATTATTTTATGTGCTAATTATAAAAAATATATATATTTTCCACACAGAATAGTTCTGCTAATACTCACAACTGCCAAAGTATAATTTCAGTTCAGTCTCTCAGTCATATCTGACTCTTAGCGACACCATAAACCTCAGCACACCAGGACTCCCTGTCCAGCACCAACTCCCGGAGTTTACCCAGACTCGTGTCCATTGAGTCGGTGATGCCATCTAACCATCTCATCTTCTGTCGTCCCCCTTCTTTTCCTGCCTTCAATCTTTCCCAATATTGGGGGCTTTTCAAATGAGTCAGCACTTCCCATCAGGTGGCCAAAATATTGGAGTTTCAGCTTCAACATCAGTCCTTCCAAAGAACACTTTTTCGCTCTCCTCTTTCACTTTCATCAAGATTCTTTTTAGTTCCTTTTCACTTTCTGCCATAAGGGTAGTGTCATCTGCATATCTGAGGTTATTGATATTTCTCCCGGCAATCTTGATTCCAGCTTGTGCTTCATCCAGCCCAGCATTTCTCATGATGTACTCTGCATATAAGTTAAATAAGCAAGGTGACAATATACAGCCTTGACATACTCCTTTTCCTATTTGTAACCAGTCTGTTGTTCCATGTCCAGTTCTAACTGTTGCTTCCTGGCCTGCATACAGATTTCTCAAGAGGCAGGTCAGGTGGTCTGGTATTCCCATGTCTTTCAGAATTTTCCACAGTTTATAGTGATCCACACAGTCAAAGGCTTTGGCATAGTCAATAAAGCAGAAATAGATGTTTTTTCTGGAACTCTCTTGCTTTTTTTTGTGATTCAGCAGATCCTGGCAATTTGATCTCTGGTTCCTCTGCCTTTTCTAAAACCAGCTTGAACATCTGGAAGTTCACAGTTCACGTATTGCTGAAGCCTGGCCTGGAGAATTTTGAGCATTACTTTACTAGTGTGTGAGATGAGTGCAATTGTGTGGTAGTTTGAACATTTCTGGCATTGCCTTCCTTTGGGATTGGAATGAAAGCTGATCTTTTCCAGTCCTGTGGCCACTGCTGAGTTTTCCAAATTTGGTGGCATAGTGAATGCAGCACTTCCACAGCATCATCTTTTAAGATTTCAAATAGCTCAACTGGAATTCCATCACACCCACTAGCTTTGTTTATAATGATACTTCCAAAGGCCCACTTGACTTCACATTCCCAGATGTCTGTCTCTAGGTGAGTGATCATACCATCTTGTTTATCTGGGTTGTGAAGATGTTTTTTGTACAGTTCTTCTGTGTACTCTTTCCACCTCTTCTTAATATCTTCTGCTTCTGTTAGGTCCATACCATCTGTATCCTTTATCGAGTCCATCTTTGCATGAAATGTTCCCTTGGTATCTCTAATTTTCTTGAAGAGATCACTATTCTTTCCTATTCTATTATTTTACTCTATTTCTTTGCATTGATCACCGAGGAAGGCTTTCTTATCTCTCCTTGGTATTCTTTGGAGCTCTGCAGTCAAATGGGTATATCTTCCCTTTTCTCCTTTGCTTTTTGCTTCTCTTCTTTTGTCAGCTATTTGTAAGCCCTCTTCAGACAACTATTTTTCCTTTCTTGCCTTTCTTTTTCTTGGTTTGTTCTTGATCCCTGTCTCCTGTACCATGTCACGATCCTTTATCCATAGTTCATCAGGCACTGCCCTTTTTAGCCTCAGCAACTATAAAAGAATTCAAATGCTACTCAACACCCTACACCTGCCGTTAGCTGAATGAATCATTTTAGCTTATTTTTGGCCTAATTTTTGTAGGTGTTAAGTTTGCAGTTTAATTATAAATTTGTTCTACTTTTCTGAAACAATTGCAAATATTGGGAAAAATGCAAAGAATCAGTCAAACATAATTGTGAATTTAAAAAGGCTATTTTCTCATGATTTAAATCACTCACACACATGTATTTCTTCATAAGCTTGTCTTTCAGCTTTTTGGTTCCCTTTTTGCAAAACAAAAAGTGTTTCATTAGCTGCTACAGTGAAGAAGAATTCACCAATTTATGAAGCATTATATCTCCACTTTTGTCTCAGGAATCGTTGATATCTTCTACTCTAATTAGCAAAAGATTCTCTCTGGGCAAAGATGAGAATTTTTGCTCTGCCCTCATAGCACATACTAGTAAAGAAGAAATAGACAAAGAAATATATTCAACCTAGATAACAGGAAATATGAAATAAGTAAACAAATAGAAGCATTTCTCAGGGCATATAGAAAAGAGGTCTACCTGCCTCCATAGAAGCCACTGATAAAATTTTACTGGGATAATTTTCAGTGGTGACTTGGGTATTCTAAAAAGAATAGCATACTTTCTGATTCAAGGGCATAGCTACCACTCTACACAATCCAGCAGAGTGCAGGATGGTCTATGACAACAAAATAGATGGTCAAATTCATTTGAAAGAAATAATGGAATCCATGATGGGCTAAAATAAAAACTGTCTACATTACATTGTTTGATTGTTCTACTGTTCTCTCTATATAGAAAACATAAACATTTAAAAGTAGTTTTACCATTTATTATCTATAATTACATTTTATATAAATGTATGATGATATAAATATTTCTTATATCACCAAGTGATTTCAAACACTTACATTTTTTCCAGTACTCCAAAGATGCATCATTTTAATCCTAAACAGATCTTAACTGATTATTGCAGTAGACAGTCTACTCAAGAAATGAAAAATCATCAACTTTACAAAAGTCTTGCTTCATGAAGCTAATATATATTTATTTAAGCTGCATGTTACTAACTCATAGAATTGAATAAAAGGCTTTGTCTGCTTTTCAATGTCATTTGAGCATAACTAAATAACAAAAAATCTGGAATGCATATTTTAAAATAATGATGAAAATATACACTACAAGTGACTATCTGTGCGTACAGAGACTGCCACTCTTAAAATGTTTCCGAAAATTGTTCCTGTTCTATTAAAACCAAAAGCTAGTTCACAACTCTTTAAATGACCAAAAGTAAAATCACTCAATAGTTTATTAAGAAAGAAAAAAAATATTTAGTAAAATTATCAGGGAGATTTTACTCAGGCAGCAACTCTTGTAATTACTTTCATGATTTTAGGAGAGGAAAACCAGAGATATCTTTGCTATTATTGCATGTGTTTCCAGTCTACTTTTATAAAGTTCAAGACTTGTGGATTATATTTTATTGGAAAGGCAATACAGTTTCAAGAGCAATAACTACTGTTAATAATAATACTTTCTCAAGAGATTCATATAGAAACATAATAACAAAAGCAATACAACATATTTCGAGGTACTTTTTTCTCATTAGAGTTTCTTGAACTCACTATGAGAAAGTTGATATGTAAGAATTGGGGCTTTATTTGCTTATTTTTGTATTCTATAATGCAGTTACCTTCTTGAATACAAACAGCACTCATTTACACATCTAGATAAATGGATAAAACTCTAGCATTAATAGATCTCTGGCTATCTTGGCATAGCAGGGCCTAAGCTATCTCTGTTTATTGTTTATTAGCTAACTCATATCTGACTCCTTATGACCCCCTGGACTGCAGCCCCCCACCCCCAGACTCCTTTTTCCATGGGGTTAGCCAGGCAAGAATACTGGAGTGGGTTGCCATTTTAGGCAGCATTATAAAGTTGAAAATGTTTTCAAAGTGTTTTAGTGTGTTTCAAAATTAGACATATTAACTTCTTTTTTAAAGCTGTTGCAAAAATAAAACTAGAGTATCAATGCAATCTCCAACTATTTAATATTACTATTTTAATGCTTGACTTGACATTAAATAATTAGTTGCCTCGGGAGAAAGAAGGCCTATCAGTTTCAGCTGAACGTGTTTATTCAAGTGTACAGGTCAGCTTCATCCCAAAGCAAAAGTCTGCTCCTTTCAAACTTGTCATGACTTGCCCCTTCCTATGACTCCCTCCCATTTGAGGAATGCAGTTTTAGGCAGTCCCACTAGATTTTTCAAATGGATATGGAGGAAAGAATAAGATATGTGTGTGAAATTATTCTCTCTTTATTCTTCAATATTCAATTATTCTAGTTCATGCAAATTTACACAATAGAAGCATTTTAAATATTTTGAAATTGGTGGGAATATAAAGTAGATTTTAGTTAAATACATAGCAGATAAAGAACATCAGTCTAATAATTTGCATCATCTAGTGCAGTGTCATGTAGCTATTTCAAAACTTTAGTCTTCTTTTACCATTGATGAGCACACTTTGTCTCACTCTAAGTGACATTAATTGCACTTTTCACAGAAAATTGAAGACTCTAGATAGGAACAGAACTATTTTCTTGCCACTAAACTTTTACATTTTCATCAATCCCTACTGTCTGTCCTACTTCCTGAACTAATTAATCCATTGTTAATCCTAATAATCATAAGATTCTCAAATATTCTTGCCTTCTCAGGAGTGGGATGTCCCTTTTTTAATTATCGACTTTCTACTGCTACTCCTTCCAAATTAAATCCTTCCCAGAGAGAGTTAATGATGCACTTGTCTCTTCAGCATCAAAAAATACTTTGTACCCTCTCTCTCTAGTATTGTTGTTCTCTTCTCTTTCATAGGTACAGTTATTGAAAAAAATTGTTTTCATCCTATTGTTTCTAATCGCATTCAGCCTTAAACTCTACATTTTAGCTACTTCCCTAGAATGAAGGCAAGAGGAGAAGGGGACGACAGAGTATGAGATGATTGGATGGCATCATAGACTTAATGGACATGAGTCTGGGTAAACTCCAAGAGTTGGTAATGGACAGGGAAGCCTGGTGGGCTGTGGTTCATGGAGTTGCAAAGAGTCAGACACGACTGAGCGAATGAACTGAACTGAGCTAGAATGAAATCAAGCTGTCAAAATGATATGCTACTGCTAAGTCACTTCAGTAGTGTTCAACTTTGTGTGATCCCATAGATGGTAGCCCACCAGGCTCCCCCATCCCTGGGATTCTCCAGGCAAGAACACTGGAGTGGGTTGCCATTTCCTTTTCCAATGAATGAAAGTGAAAAGTTGAAGTCAAGCCACTCAGTTGTGTCCAACTCTTAGCAACCCCATGGACTGCAGCCTACCAGGCTCCTCCGCCCATGGGATTTTCCAGGCAAGAGTACTGGAGTGGGGTGCCATTATGGTATCAGTTCAGTTCAGTTCAGTCACTCAGTCGTGTCTGACTCTNACTAACACAATATTGTAAAGCAACTATACTCCAATAAAAATAAATTTAAACAATAATCTTGCCAATGCAATGAACTGTTCAACTAAAGAACACTTTGCATTGAGTCCATTGATCATATCCTCACACATCAAGCATTTTCATCCTTTGCATTTATTATATCAAATTCCCCTAGTTTTGTCCAAAGTCATTTCTTCTGGTTTTCTTTGCAGTCTCTACTTCTTCTTCTTCTTCTTTTAACACTTGAATGTCTTAAAAATCTTATTTTCTTTCTCCCCAACACTTTGTCCAAGTAGCTCATTCTAATAGCATGCTTCCAGTTATCTGATGTAACAGAAAAGACTGCATCATCACATCTCCTATTTAGATTGATCTTCTGAGATAGCCCTTCCCAGGTATGCAGATGATGTCACCCAAAAGGCAGAAAACAAAGAGGAACTAAAGAGCCTCTTGATTAGAGTGAAAAAGGTGGATTAAAGCTCAACATTCGAAAAACTAAGATCATGGCATCCAGTCCCAAAAGTCCATGGCAAATAGAAGTTGAAAAAGCATAAGGAGTGACAGATTTTATTTTTGGGGGCTCCAAAATCACTGTGGATGGTGACTTCAGTCATGAAATTAAAAGACACTTGCTCCTTGGAAGGGAAGTTGTAATAAACCTAGACAGCATATTAAAAAGCAGTGACATCATTTTGCTGACACAGATCTGTATAGTTAAAGTTATGATTTTTCAGTAGTCATTTACAGATGTGAGAGTTGGACCATTAAGAAGGCTGAGCACCGAAGAATTGATGCTTTTGAACTGTATTGCTTGAGAAGACTCTTGAGAGTCCTTTGAATGGCAAGGAGATCAAATCAGTCAATCCTAAAGGAAATTAACCTTGAATATTCACTGAAGGACTGATGCTGAAACTGCCAATGCTATGGTCATCTGATGCAAAGAGCCAACTGGTTGGAAAAGACCCTGATGGTGGGAAACATTAAGGGCAGGAAAATGGGGCAACAAAGCAGGAGACAGTTAGATGGCATCACTGACTAAAAAGACTTGAATTTGAGCAAACTCCAAAAGATAGCGGACAGAGAAGCCTGGCATACTGCAGTCCAGGAGGTCACAAAGAATCAGGTTTGTTTCTTTCTTTTCTCAAATAAAAAATAAAATGACACAATTCACTCTGTTTTTAAGGGAGAAAATCAGATATCTTCCATGATTCTGTTATTTATGTCTCACTTATTAACCATAGCCAATCAGTTAAAAAGTGCTATTAATTATATGTCTATAACACCTCTTCAGGCTTTCCTGGTAGCTCAGCTGGTAAAGAATACGCCTACAATGTAGGAGACCCCGGTTCCATTCTTGGGTCGGAAGATCCCCTGGAGAGAGACAGCTACCAACTCCAGTATTCTTGGGTTTCCCTGGAGGCTCAGATGGTAAAGAATCCACCTGCAATGTGGGAGACCTGGATTTGATCCCCGGGTTGGGAAAATCCTCTGAAGGAGAGCATGGCAACCCACTCTAGTAGTCTTACTTAGAGAGTCCCCATGGACAGAGGAGCTTGGCAGGCTATACAGTCCATGGGGTCACAAAGAGTCAGACATGACTGAGGGACTAAGCATAGCACAACATAACACTTTTCAAACCATGTATTTCCTCATCATGGTTCATCTTCCTAGACTTTTCCACCATTATCTCTTCCTCAATACATGGCTAATGGGATTACTCTGTCTCCTAATTACATTTTTGTTTGTTTTCAAGCAAGCATTCTCCAATCCATTTACATAAGGCACTCAGGGAGGTTTGCAACTCTGCATTACTTATTTAGTCATTGGTTGTCTTTCCTCCACTCATTCACTTCAACAAATATTTATTGAGCTCCTACTATGTGTCAGTCATAATCCTATGTGCTGATCAGGTGGTATTGAGTTAAATAAAGATGATAAGTTACACTGGGCTTCCAGGAAGGAACTTGTTGAAATTAAAATATTGAAACTGATAATTAAAAGATAAATATGTGTCAGCAAGCAAGCAAATGCATGCAATAGAAGAGAGGATTTAGGCTACAGGACTAAATTTGAACTTGTTTATACAAGAAAGATCTTGCTGATTTTGAAAAATTGAAAGATCACACTGGTTGAAATTCAATAAGTAGTGGAAAGAGATGTCACTTGCTTGAGAGACAAGATCCAAATTTCCTTTCATATTGATAAAAGTCATGGTGTGTGCCTTGTGCTCAGTCATGTCTGATGCTTTATGATTCCATGGACTGTAATTCGCCAGGCTCCTCTGTTGATAGGATTTTCCAGGCAAGGATACTGGAGTGGGTTGCCATTTCCTTCTTCAGGGGATATTCTCCACCCAGGGATTGACCCATGCCTCCTGTGTCTTCTGCATTGCAGGCAGATTCCTTACCTGCTGAGCCATCAGGGAAGCCCTTGATAAAAATATTGGATGGTATATTTTTAAAAGCTCATACCTTCTACTGTATGGGAGAAAGAGGGGAAGATAGGAAGCTGGGTGGGAAGCTACTACAGTATTTAAAGGAAGAGCTGATGTATTATGGACTGTAGTAGTAGCAGATATATTTAATACCTATTTTTGAGAGGACAGCCTGATCCCTTATCATCTCCTTACTCTCAAACCAACATTTTATTCTTCACTAATGTATTATTTTGTTTCAGTTCTAAAATGTGTTCTCCCTTCACTTTCCATATTTCCTCTCTACTTAGACACAGAGCTATCCACTTAGATTATACTTCCTCTAGGAAGTACTTGTTATATTCCTAATTACACATCATTGCAATTGCCTGTAGACCCTTCTGCTTCATAGTAAGCTCTATATGGTGTATCAGTCGCCAGGCCNAGTTCTAAAATGTGTTCTCCCTTCACTTTCTATATTTCCTCTCTACTTAGACACAGAGCTATCCACTTAGATTATACTTCCTCTAGGAAGTACTTGTTATATTCCTAATTACACATCATTGCAATTGCCTGTAGACCCTTCTGCTTCATAGTAAGCTCTATATGGTGTATCAGTCACCAGGCCTATCTCTACCTGACATCTGTGGCACCTAATAGATCTCCTAGCACATGGAAGATATTCAATGGATATTTGTTGAATGGTATTAAAAGATAATGGTCTCCTTTACTCTCCTATCCTGAATAATGATTAACTTGACTATTTGATTTAATAGTGTTTAATTTTTGTCATTTAAAATAAAAATATTGTCTGGAACTAGAGAGATATATATATTTTTATTTTAGTAATACCTCCAAGACTTAAAGTGCCACAGATATTTTAATGGTAAAAGCTCACTTATATTTGGCTCTCAAGACAGACAGAATTGATTTATAACAATTGGAGAAAATCATTTGCCTTTAAAAATATGTATTTTCAAATTCAGTTTTCAGTTCAGTTCAGTCACTCAGTCATGTCCAACTCTTTGCAACCCCATGAATCGCAGCATGCCAGGCCTCCCTGTCCATCACCAACTCCTGGAGTTCACTCAGACTCATGTCCATCAAGTCAGTGATGCCATCCAGCCATCTCATCCTCTGTCATCCTCTTCTCCTCCTGCCCCCAATCCCTCCCAGCATCAGAGCCTTTTCCAATGAGTTAACTCTTTGCATGAGGTGGCCAAAGTATAGGAGTTTCAGCTTTAGCATCAGTCCTTCCAAAGAACACCCAGGACTGATCTCCTTTAGAATGGACTGGTTGGATCTCCTTGCAGTCCAAGGGACTCTCAAGAGTCTTCTCCAACACCACAGTTCAAAAGCATCAATTCTTCAGTNATCAATTATGACTAGCATTAAACCCTAGATGGATAAGGTACAAGTTGGTAAACACATGGAGATTCGGAAAGAAACCAGTGTCTGGAAAGTTCATGGAAGACCAAACCTCTTACCATATATTTTGCCCTATGCATTTCTTCCAATTGACTGATGTGAAGGTACAGGCTTTTTATAACAAACCAGTGATCTAGTAAGTAAAATGTTTCTCTTGAGTTCTGTGAGCCATTCTAGAAAATGAATGAAATCCAAGAAGGAGGTTTTTGGGAATCCCTGAACTACAGCCAGTTCATAAGAAGTGGCTAACAACCTGGATCTGCAATTGATTTCCTGAGTTGGAGGAGTTATTGGAACTTCCAAATTGTAACCAGTCTGTCAAAACTACAGTGACCAACCGGAACTTGTAACTGAACACTAAAGTTGTGGAGATGGGCAGTCCCTTGGTATTCAGTTCAGTTCAGTTCAGTAGCTCAGTCATGTCTGACTCTTTGCAACCCCTTGAATCACAGCATGCCAGGCCTGCCTGTCCATCACCAACTCCTGGAGTTCACTCAGACTCATGTCCATCGAGTCAGTGATGCCATCCAGCCATCTCATCCTCTGTTGTCCCCTTCTCCTCCTGCCCCCAATCCCTCCCAGCATCAGAGTGTTTCTAATGAGTCAACTCTTCGCATGAGGTGGCCAAAGTACTGGAGTTTCAGCTTTAGCATCATTCCTTCCAAAGAAATCCCAGGGCTGATCTCCTTCAGAATGGACTAGTTGGATCTCCTTGCAGTCCAAGGGGCTCTCAAGAGTCTTCTCCAACACCACAAGGCTATGATTTTTCCAGTGGTCATGTATGGATGTGAGATTTGGACTGTGAAGAAAGCTGAGGGCTGAAGAATTGATGCTTTTGAACTGTGGTGTTGGAGAAGACTCTTGAGAGTCCCTTGGACTGCAAGGAGGTCCAACCAGTCCATTCTAAAGGAGATCAGTCCTGGGTGTTCTTTGGAAGGATTGATGCTAAAACTGAAACTCCAGTACTTTGGCCACCTCATGCGAAGAGTTGACTTATTGGAAAAAGCTCTGAGGCTGGGAGGGGTTGGGGGCAGGAGGAGAAGGGGACAACAGAGGATGAGATGGCTAGATGGCATCACTGACTCGATGGACATGAGTCTGAGTGAACTCCAGGAGTTGGTGATGGACAGGCAGGCCTGGCATGCTGTGATTCAAGGGGTTGCAAAGAGTCAGACATGACTGAGCTACTGAACTGAACTGAACTGAATACCAAGGGACTGCCCATCTCCACAACTTTAGTGTTCAGTTACAAGTTCCGGTTGGTCACTGTAGTTTTGACAGACTGGTTACAATTTGGAAGTTCCAATAACTCCTCCAACTCAGGAAATCAATTGCAGATCCAGGTTGTTAGCCACTTCTTATGAACTGGCTGTAGTTCAGGGATTCCCAAAAACCTCCTTCTTGGATTTCATTCATTTTCTAGAATGGCTCACAGAACTCAAGAGAAACATTTTACTTACTAGATCACTGGTTTGTTATAAAAAGCCTGTACCTTCACATCAGTCAATTGGAAGAAATGCATAGGGCAAAATATATGGTAAGAGGTTTGGTCTTCCATGAACTTTCCAGACACTGGTTTCTTTCCGAATCTCCATGTGTTTACCAACTTGTACCTTATCCATCTAGGGTTTAATGCTAGTCATAATTGATCAAATCAATGGCCACTGGTGATTGGTTTAACTTCCAGCCCCTTTCTGTTCCCCAGAGTCTGAGGGTGGGGAGGGGGAGGGAGATGGGGAGACTCTAATCCTCTAAACAAGCCTTTGGGTCACCTAGCAGCCAGTGCCTATCCTTCAGTTTAGTTCAGTTCAGTCACTCAGTTGTGTGAAGTCTTTGCAACCCCATGGACTAAAGCATGACAGGCCTCCCTGTCCATCACCAACTCCTGAAGTTTACTCAAACTCATGTCTATCGAGTCAGTGATGCCATCCAACCATCTCATCCTCTGTTGTCCCCTTCTACTCCTGTCCTCAGTCTTTCCCAGCATCAGGATATTTTCAAAGGAGTCAGCTCTTCCCTTCAGGTGGCCAAAGTATTGGAGTTTCAGCTTGAACATCAGTCCTTCCAATGAACACCCAAGACTGATCTCCTTCAGAATGGACTGGTTGGATCTCCTTGCAGTCCAAGGGACTGTCAAGAGTCTTCTCCAATACCACAGTTCAAAAGCAGCAATTCCTCAGCACTCAGTTTTCTTTATAGCCCAACTCTTACATTCATACATAACTACTGAAAAACCATAGCTTTGACTAGATGGACCTTTGTTGGCAAAGTAATGTCTCTGTTTTTTAATATGCTGTCCTGGTTGGTTATAGTTTTACATCCACGGAGCAAACGTGTTTTAATTTCATGGCTGCAATCACCATCTGCAGTGATTTTGGAGTCCCCCCAAAATAATGTTTCTTACTGTTTCCATTATTTCCCCATCTATTTGCCATGAAGTGATGGGGCAGAATGCCATTCTCTCAACATTTTCACTCTCCTCTTTCATTTTCATCAAGAGGCTCTTTAGTTCCTCTTCACTTTCTGCCATATGGAAGGTGTCATCTGCATATCTGAGATTAATGATATTTCTCCAGGCAACCTTGATTCCAGCTTGTGCTTCATCCAGCCCAGCATTTTGCATGATTTACTCTGCATATAAGTTAAATAAGCAGGGTGACAATATATAGCCTTGATGTACTCCTTTCCTGATTTGGAACCAGTCTGCTGTTTCATGCGCATTCTAACTGTTTTTGCTTGATCTGCATACAGATTTCTCAAGAGGCAGGTCGGGTGGGCTGCTATTCACATCTCTTTAAGAATTTTACAGAGCTTGTTGTGATCCACACAGACAAAGGCTTTGGCATAGTCAATGGAGCAGATCTTTTTCTAGAACTCTTTTGCTTTTTTATAGTCCAACAGATGTTGGCAATTTGATCTCTGGATCCTCTGCTTTTTCCAGATCTAGCTTGAACATCTAGAAGTTTGCAGTTCACATACTATTGAAGCCTGGCTTGGAGGATTTTGAGCATTACTTTGCGAGCATCGCTGAGATGAGTGAAATCATGTGGTAGTTTGAACATTCTTTGGCATTATTTTTCTTTGGGATTGGAATGAAAACTGACCTTTTCCAGTCCTATGGCCACTGCTGAGTTTTCCAAATTTATTGGCTTATTGAGTGCAGCACTTTCACAGCATCATCTTTGAGGATTTGAAATAGCTCAACTGGAATTCCATCACCTCCATTAACTTTGTTTATAGTGATGCTTCCTAAGGCTCACTTGACTTCATTCCAGGATGTCTGCGTCTAGGTGAGTGATCACACCATCATGGTTATATGGGTCATGAAGATCTTTTTTGTATAGTTGTTCTGTGTATTATTGCCACCTCTTCTTCATATCTTATGCTTTTGTTAGGTCCATACCATTTCTGTCCTTTATTGTTTATTCATTGTTTTCATGAAATGTTCCCTTGGTATCTCTAATTTTCTAGAAGAGATCACTAGTCTTTCCCATTTTATTGTTTTCCTCTATTTCTTTGCATTGATCACCGAGGAAGGCTTTCTTATCTCTCCTTGCTATTCTTTGGAACTCTGCATTCAAATGGGTATATCTTTCCTTTGCTCCTTTGCCTTTAGCTTCTCTTCTTTTTTCAGCTATTTTTAAGGCCCCTTCAGACAACCATTTTGCCTTTTTGCATTGTTTTTCTTGGGGATGGACTTGATCACTGCCTCCTATACAATGTCACAAACCTCTGTCCATAGTTCTTCAGGCACTTTATCAAATCTAATCCCTTGAATCTATTTGTCCCTTCCACTGTATAATCATAAAGGACTTGATTTAGTTCATACCTTAATTGTCTAGTGGTTTTCCCTATTTTCTTCAACTTAAGTCTCAATTTGGCAATAAGGAGCTCATGATCTGAGCCACATTAGCTCCTCGTCTTGTTTTTGCTGACTGTATAGGGCTTCTCCATCTTTGGCTACAAAGAATATAATCAGTCTTGTTTCAGTATTGACTATCGGATCATGGCATCTGGTCCCATCACTTCATGGGAAATAGATGGTGAAACAGTGGAAACAGTGCCAGACTTTATTTTTTTAGGCTCCAAAATCACTGCTGATGGTGACTGCAGCTATGAAATTAGAAGACGCTTACTCCTTGGAAGAAAAGTTATGTCCAACCTAGATAGCATTTTCAAAAGCAGAGACATTACTTTGCCGACTAAGGTCCGTTTAGTCAAGGCTATGGTTTTTCCTGTGGTCATGTATGGATGTGAGAGTTGGACTGTGAAGAAGGCTGAGCTCTCATTGGAAAAGACTCTGATGCTGGGAGGGATTGGGGGCAGGAGAAGGGGACGACCGAGGATGAGATGACTGGATGGCATCACTGACTCGATGGATGTGAGTCTGAGTGAACTCCAAGAGATGGTGATGAACAGGGAGGCCTGGCGTGCTGCGATTCATGGGGACGCAAAGTGTCGGACACGACTGAGTGACTGAACTGAACTGAACTGATGATGTCATGTGTAGAGTCTTCTGTTTTCTTTCATCTAGCTATAAAATAATTCCATTGTCTTCTGGAGTTATAATGAATAATAATTAACTCTTTTCACAGTAATTGACCCAAAATTTTTGCAGTTTTTCATGAAAAGGAGATCTTTGCATGTATGTCATCCTGGGCATGCCTCTTTCTTACATTAAAAGGGACAGTTGTGATAAGGATTCTGGAATCCAGAGTCTGGAATCAAAAATATGTGCTGCTGATTAGCTCTTTGTACCTAAGTAAACTCCTCTAACCTCTCTGTGCCCCTGATTCCTCATTCATAAAATGAGGCAGTGATATAAATTATTTCATGGTATCATTTTGAGAATTAAACAATATGTACAAGTAAATGCCTTAGATTATTTCTGTCCAAAAGTAAATACTCAATAATAAATGATGACTATTATTAACACTTTTACTGTAATAAATTTCTACAAGTGTAATTTAATAAGTAAATTGGAAATTATATAAAATTTCAATGCTTCAAAATACTTCTAAAATGTTTTCTCTAATTTATACCATTGTGCACTCTCACATAGAACATGTATGTAAACATTCTGATTTTTTTTTACTTTGTCAGAACTCTTGTTAATTTGCCAAGTTTATGAGAAAATGTGTGGTTAATACAGAGATGGTAAGAATTTTAAGAGATGTATGCATGTGTATGCAGATGGATAGAGTATAGTAGATCCAGATAATTTTTAAAAGTTTACTTTGTGACAGGATAATCAAAAATAATTAGAATTATTTCAGTCCATAAGTAAATTGAAACATTGATAAATCACACAAGCAATGTGACTTAAAAATTGTCATTTCAGGCTTGGACATTGCAACTTTGTAATTTATCATGAATCTAATAACAACTCTTTCATTTATCATAAACTTATAGTAAGTAATATACTACAGAGTGTAATAAAGTTTATTATTTTGGTACTCTATGAGGTTTTATATTGTGAGCATTTCAGTTTTACTGTCGCTATAACTATTTGATGGATGCTTAGTTAATCACACTTACTCTTCTACCAATGATTCTCCACACACAGCTAGGCTTATTAAGCAAAATACTTCCCCTTCCCTTCTTTAGTGATGTGTGCATGCTAAGTTGCTTCAGTCATGTCCAACTCTGTGCGACCCTATGGACCCTATGGAGCATAGCCTGCCATGCTCCTTTGTCCAGGAGATTCTCCAGGCAAGAGTACTGAAGTGGCCTTCCCTGCCCTTTTCCAGGGGATCTTCACTCCTTAAATGCATTGGCAGGCAGATTCTTTACCACTAGCACCAGATATCCACAGCTTAATCTCTGGAACCAATGACTGTGTTAGGTTACCTGACAAAGAGAATAAAGACTGCAAAGGGGATTAAGGTTGCTAATTAGGTGAATTAAAACAGTGAGGTTATCTGGGATTATCCAAGTAGTTCTAATGTAATGACATATATCCTTATGCAAGAACAAGGGAGGAAAAAAAGAGAGTCAGAGAGATAGCAGCATGAGGATTTAGTCTGACTTCCTTGGCTTTGAAGAGAGCAATGGGACCACAAACCGCTGTGTCCTTGGCCCCTTATCTATCTGGAAAATGAGTAAAAGGGATTTCCCCCTACAGCCTTCAGAGGAAGTACTGCCCTCTCTAAACTTAGAATTTACTGAAGTTAGACTTATCTCAGGCTTCTGACCTCCAGAACTTTAAGATAATCAATATACGCTGCTTTAAGCCACAAGGTTAGTTGTAGATTTTTGCAGCAGCAATAGGAGACTAACAAAATAGCATTCATTCAGGATACATAAAATCACATACAGGAACCACTGATAGCATTTAGGTGCTTTCTAAGACCATTAACTATGCAAGACACAGAAGAAATGTCTATGAAGGTCAATGAAAGACATGGTAAATTGTAATATGTGGCCTCATGTTCATAATTTCTCCTAATGTGCATAGCTCATTAAAATAATGCATAACTGGCTGATATTGCAGGATGCAATTGTGTTTAGTGTAAGTGGAAAAAAGATTTGGTTTACAACTTTTATACTTTCACTTTAGTATATTTCTGGATAAGTGAATAATTAATATTTACTTATTTAAAATCCCATATATTTTTTGAAAATTAAATAAGAACCTACACAGTTATTTTAATGGGGTTAATTTCCTCTTTATAATGTGTTCCAAATTGCCATATCTTGATGCATTTTTAATAAATTATTGAGACAATATTATTCAATGTTTATCTTCATCATAGTGCATGCATCTGTGGGCGTGCATGTGTGTGTAACCAAAATAAGACATTTTGTCCACAACCAAAATTTTAAGTACATAATAAAATTTGTAATAACAGAAAAGAGTATATGAATGAAAGAAACAGTACATAATGATAGGTCCATTCACCCTGGAAACACAGAGTGGTAGAAAACAATATTATATGTTTGCATTATAATGTAGAATTTTTCTCCTCTGTTCATGTGATTTTATTATAGCAGTATAAATATAAGGTGAAGTCACTCAGTCGTGTCCAACTCTTTGTGACCCCATGGACTGTAACCTACTAGGCTTTTCCGTCCATGGGATTCTCCAGGCAAGAATACTGGAGTGGATTGCCATTTCCTTCTCCAGAGGATCTTCCTGACCCAGGGATCGAACCCAGGTCTCCCGCATTGGAGGCAGACGCTTTAACCTCTAAGCCACCAGGGAAGCCCAGTATAAATATATTAGTACATTAGAGGAATATCCAATTCATCAGACCATGACAGTAATGATAAAAATAAAAATAGCTAAATGGAAACAATGTTCCATAATTTAAAAAGAATTTTTTCCAGAAACTTCATCTTTTTATATCATAAAACTCTAATTCTATCAATTACAGGATTTTTAAAGCAAATGTATCTTGAACAAAGCACAAAATCTGGTCTTCTGTTAATCTTTAACAAAAGTTTTAATTATTATTGCTGGAACTATTCTAGTTACTAAGCAACATCAATTTAGAACAGAGCTTCTTTGCTATATGTGATTTTGTAAAACAAACCAAACAAAACATATTAAGATGTAGCCTCAAATTCTAAATAAAATATTTCCTATCTAAATGATTTCCTAAGTTTGATTCTGTCCTCTCATATATGTATTAAACAAGCAAACACGTGAAATAATTTCATTCCAGTACTTCCGAAACTATTATGAACAAAATGTAAAGCCCCTAATTAATGCTCATGTACCTCTTCCTTGAAGCTTTTATCTGTCTCTCTTCTCTGACTCTGCATTTCAGTCACATGAAGAACTGGAGGGATTCCCAATGTGTGATGTCCTCTCTCACCTCATGCTCTCTGTATATGCTCTTCACTTTATCTACAAAATAATTACATATATATATATATATTTAATCTTAACTTAGATCAAATTATCACTGGCAGAGTACTCATAATTCTATTTTCTCTTATATCTTTATGTTTGGGGACATTAAAATCTACTAATACCTCTTCCTTGAAGCTTTTATCTGTCTCTCTTCTCTGACTCTGCATTTCAGTCACATGAAGAACTGGAGGGATCCCCAATGTGTGATGTCCTCTCTCACCTCATGCTCTCTGTATATGCTCTTCACTTTATCTACAAAATAATTACATATATATATATATATTTAATCTTAACTTAGATCAAATTATCACTGGCAGAGTACTCATAATTCTATTTTCTCTTATATCTTTATGTTTGGGGACATTAAAATCTACTAATTCTTCTAATTCTGTCTTACATCTGATAGAAGATCTTAATCTTGATCCTGGGAATGCAATCCTTAATTTCAATGTTGCATTCCTTGAATCTGTTCATATTGAAACATTGTCTTAATTTATAACTCTGAACATTTTGGATTGAAAACAACATATCCATTTGATTTATCTGAAATGCACAATAAATTTTATTTCACAAATGGGTTATAGAAGAGTGTTTACAGATAGGACATTAATGCTTTGAATACTTAAAGTTCTAATTTAAAGAAAATTTCAGAAATTTATGTCCTACCCTGACAGGCAAATACATTAGATACATTTTTCCAGTCAAAGAACCATATATTAGGATTGAGATCAGACCATGTAAAACTTTCTAAGATATATATTTTTCATCTGACTACTTTATATTACTAAAGCAGCATTATCTGTACTTACAACTTTCCTAATATGTTCTACAGCATAAGAAAATTCTTGCGGGATCTTGGAGCACAAGACACAGGCTTAAAAGATGAATGAAAGAATTGGGTGGATTTATCCTTACTAGACAAGATTGAAAGAAATATAATGAGTAGCTAGGGAGGATGAGATCTAGTTCCGTTTTTATTCTGTTACAATCAGAGTTTTTTTCACTGAAACTTGCAAACTAGTTCTATCCAGATTTTCCACCCTGTTTATTTTAGCCCCCATGATTCCTCCGTAATATTAAAAAAAATATTTTAAAAAAAAGCCACAAAAATAACAACACTAGCAACAAAATCTAAACCTCGGAAAATGGCAAATGAACAGTATATTTATCTGAGGGACAACTTGTAGGACAAGAAGTTGGCTAAATATCATTACATATCACTCCTGACAAAGACGAAAGTGATCTTCACAATTCTTCCCTCCCTCCTTCTCTTCCTTCCTTCCACAAAGTTAAACACATGCTAAATGTTGAATTAGAAAAACAAAACGGAACTATAAAATGGAACGAAGTGTTAGAAGGTCAACAAGATCACAAGATATGGTAAGAACCAGCAAGCAAGAAGAATTACACAGCATGGAAGTCCCACCAGAAAAGTCAAACCACAAGCACTGCATGTAGAGACTGTTAGAGTAAAAAGGACATTTGCAGGAGATAAAAACTTCCTAGGAATTTGTTTTGGAATAAGACACTATTTACTTTGACGTGGAAATTTAAACAGAGAATCTAAGATAGGAGGGCAGAATTCATCACTGAAAAGCTTTTCTTTTCTTTGTAAAGCACTGTTTAATTTCATGGATGACTGAAAATTTCCATTTCAAAATATATTCGATTGTCCAAGAAATTTGCTTATCTATAAAATGTCCATTCCTGTTAAAATGAACAAAGAGAGATCTACAAACTTCGGTTACATATACAATAATTAAAGCAAAGATAATTTTGGTTTGCTTAAAGATGGATGATTTCATTTATGAGAATATGAGTACACCTGCAGTTGAGGATAAAGCAATATGTATTTCTGACAGTTCTAAAGGCATTTTAATAAGAGTTGTTTCACTTCATTAACATCAGTTTTAATTTAAAGGTGAAATTGAATAAACTACTAGTAACTGTCTTTTCATATACCCATATGATATGATTAACCATACACTGGAAATATATGTGCCTAATTTTACTGAACTTTTATTCTAATATTTCAATTTTTATTATGTAATGTGCATATCACAGATTGGGACAATTTAAAATTGTTATCATTGTTCAACTTAATTATGATTTTTGGTTTGTATTTTCCAACTATTTTAGGTATTATAGAGGAGTCACAGATAGTATTACAGTGATACCTGAGAAATGGAGTCAGTGTTTGCAGCCCTTCAAGGTTAGCCAGTGACCCATGGAAGGGGAACACTTGCCACCAGGGGTTCCCAGGTGGCTCAGTGGTAAAATAATCTGTCTGCCAATGCAGGAGACACAGGTTTGATACCTGGGTCAGAAAGATCTGGTGGAGGAGGAAATGGCCACCCACTCCAGTATTTTTGCCTGAAATATCCCACAGACAGGAGAACCTGGCGGGGTAATATCCATAGAGTCACAGAGACTGACAGGACTGAGTGACTAAGCATGATACATAGCAAGAATTAGTTTTGTAGGAAATATGTTGTATTCAATTATGTTTCCTCATTTTATTTGTATTAAACTTTCAGTTAAACTAAAATATGCATTAAATGTAGAGTTTAGTGAGTTTTCGCAAAATGTACACACCTGTGCTAATACTTAGATTAAAAAATCAGAATATTACCAACCCCCCCAAAAATATTTCTATATGTATTCAGTCTATTAGAACCTTGTTGATTGTATGTACATCAAAAATCTTCTCCAATATTAATCTGATTCTTTAGATTAACAAATGTTATTAGTTTAATGTAATACAATCTGGCAGTCCTTTCTATTATGATTAAAGGAATTTTGTGTAATGTTTTACAAAATGTTGACTTATATCAAAATTATAACAGTAATTTTCTATATTAACTTCTGAAAGCTTTAGTGTTTCACTTTTCACGTTTAGATATACAGTATACGTTGAATTCATTGTTGCATGTGGTTTGAAGTAGAGGTCAAGTTTCATTTTTTTCCAATTTATGTATTCACTTGATCTCACACCATATATTGAAAAAGCTATTCTTCCCTGAATATGTCATAAATTAAGTGAACATATGAGATTTCTGATCTATATGTTCTGTTTCATCGGTTTTATCCTTGTGCTTATATGATGTTGTCAAGTATTAGTTTCATAATACTTCTGGATATCAGGTTGTGCTATTCTTTCAAATTTGCTCATCCTTGAATAGTTTTCTTATTCTTATTTCTTTTACATATAATACTTTAAAATCAAGTTACCAATTAAACATACTCACACACAAATTTGCTATAGGAGTGGTTGCATTTAATTTCTACCTAGCATAAATATAGCAATAATTAGCATGTTTAGAGGAATGAGTTTTCCATTACATGTGCAAAGTGTATTTCTATATTTATATAGCTCCTAAATTTCTCCCAACAATTTTGTGTATGTGTATGCATGTAGATATCTTAAAATGTTACATTTATTTGCTTTTGTGTATAGCATTGTAAGGGCTTTCTTGGTGGCTTGGATGGTAAAAAAAAAAAAAAAAATCTGCCTGCAATGTGAGAGACACAGGTTTGATCCTTGGGTTGGGAAGATCCCATGGAATAGGAAATGGCAACCCATTCCAGTATTCTTGTCTGGGAAATACCATGGACAGAGAAGCCTGGAAAGCTACAGTCCACGGGATTGCAAGGAGTCAGACATGACTGAGCAACTAACATACGTAACATTGTAAATGGTATCATTTAAAAAAAATTTTATTTTCTGAATGCTTGCTGCTTTCATGTGGACAGTTGGTGTCTGTATGTTGACTTTGCAGGATGCTGAATTCCTTCGTCAGTTGTTAAGAGTTTATCTGAAGATTATTGGGTTTTCTATGCATCTTCTCGGCAAATAATGGCAATTTTATTTCTTTATTCCATTTCTTGCAACGTATATTTCTTATTATGTCTTTATTATCTGGACTAAGTTCTCCAGTATAATTGTGAAGAGACAATGTTATATAGTAATAGAGTGTACGCTTTTCTCATTCTAGAGTGAGAACACAGGTTTGAGGATGGTTGTGCAGAGTCACACCACTTAGTCCATACCACTAAGGGTCCCTTAGTCTTCACCCTTTTATAAATGCATAAGATTAGGATGAACTTTCAAATTTACCTGGTAGGAAGTAAAGTAGGACATTATTGTTATGCCATATGACTTAATATTTAACTTATCCTGCAATTTATTCCACACTTTTTATACATCTGCTGTTGTAGAAAGAAAGCTTAATCAATTAGCCCTTACAGTACTCCAAAACCTGTGGTAGGTAAAAAGAAATTGACTCTGTATTAAAACTTTAAGTTAACCATCTGTAAAACATATGGTTGATTTAAGCAATGAAACATATCCTTACAGAGAATTTGGGGTTATAAGAGATGTTATGAAAAAAATCAGCGACCTGTTACACATTATTTCAACATTAAAAAATAAATGTGACAACTTAAATTTGTCTCTCCTTAAAGGGAGATGTAGTTTCTGTCTTGTTACCCAGCTATTTGATATTTCAGTGTCCTCAAAGTGGAAAAAAAAAATGTATACAAGTGACTTTTCTATGATTTAAGAAAAATATACAACACAGACAGATTTATTGCTTCCTTTAGATAGCCAAGTTCAATTAACTTCTCAGCACTCTGTGTTGTTGTTATCATTGTTAATATGTTGAAATAAAAGCTGTAAACCCATTTTGATTTCCTGGAATTAACTTACATTGGTTTGGGGGGCTGTGTGGGAGGTGGGGCAAGTAGCAGGTGGTTTGCCTATTAGAAGAAGTGTCCCAGACTCCTGAGGAAAAGGGACCTCTGGCACACTGGGGAGCCAGGGGTCTCCTCATCTTGACACCCTTGTCGGCCCTGCAGAACTCCTGAGATCTAGAAATGGGATTTCTAGTAAGAAGGAGGCCAGGGGCTACAGCCACCAGACCCTGTTTAATTGCACCATTCTCTGAGCTTCTCCTGACATTCAGAGCTTCCCCACCCATTTTCTCACTGCTTTTCTGTCTGGACCCTTTCAGAAGAAAGGCTTCAATATTTTGCCATTACTTATTATGTTCACTATATGCTACTTGTTGCTGCTGCTGTTGCTCAGTCGCTTCAGTCATGTCTGACCCTGTGCGACCCCATAGACTGCAGCCCACCAGGCTCCCCCGTCCCTGGGGTTCTCCAGGCAAGAACACTAGAGTGGGTTGCCATTTCCTTCTCCAATGCATGAAAAGTGAAAGTGAAGTCGCTCAGTCGTGTCTGACTCTTAACGACCCCACGAACTGCAGCCTACCAGGCTCCTTCATCCATGGGATTTTCTAGGCAAGAGTACTGGAGTGGGGTGCTATTGCCTTTTCCGATGCTACTTGTTAGACAACCCTTTATCTGATCAGGAAATATCCTGCGTGCATGCTTCATCGCTTAAGTCATGTCTAACTCATCTCAGTCCATGGGATTTTCCAGGCAAGAGTATTGGAGTGGGTTGCCATGCCCTCATCCAGGGTATCTTCCTGACTCGGGGGTCAAACCTGCTTCTCTTACATTCTTGCATTGGCAGGCAGGTTCTTTACCACTAGCACCACCTGATCAGGACACTACTCCTATATTCTTTATTTACTTACAGGTTTTGTACAAATCATGAATATATTGTTGTTGCTGTATCAAATGATTTTTCTTCACTGGTTGATACGATTGCATTGTACTCTCTCACTCCTGCTTTGATGGTTGTTAATGTAGTAATTTTAAAACTGTAAGCCCTCACTGATTTTCAGAAACAAATGTAGTCTTTCAGTATTATGCTTTTTATGTATTATTTTAATTTCTGATATTTTTTATAAGAGTACTTTGTTTCAAATTTTAGTTTCATGGAATATGCTCTACAATTTTGATATCAAGTTATGTTGGACTCACATATAAGTTGGGAAAATTGCCCTATTTTTTGGTGGAAGTATTTGTGTCAGATTTGTGTAATTCTTTAAATACTTGGGAAAATTTCAACAGTGGCTCCATCAAAGATTGCATTTTTTTTTCCAATTGATTCTTATTCCAACTCTTCGTCTTATCACTATGGGAATAGTTTGATCAGTTGAATCTGCTTTTGACAAGTATAATGAATGTAGTCTGTGGGGTAACAGAAGGATCTCTTCTAATCTCAGCTTTAAAAAAGAAGTCTTAAGTGATTTGATAACATTATTTTTAACATATATTGTCTGAGTGCATTAAAAACTATAGAGAAAACATATAAATATCTGATATTCATATGATATATTTTAATGGTCCAAAAATTAGATTCAATAGACATCTAGTATACTTATTTTATCATTATTCTTCAGTATATCAGATAAACTGCTATAAATATGAAGTTTCTACTGATTTTTTTACATTGCTACCAAGGTTAAACTATTTTCATATAATTGTTCCTTTGGCAATTATATTTGTACCTATTCCTTGATAAAACATGTATGATTTTTTATATTAGATAAAAGTTTTACTATAAGAAGGATGATTTTTCATTGCTCAGAGCTCTGTGGACACTGTTTTATTACCAGTGTCTGAGGTAGATATACAATTACAGTTGCCTTAA
The DNA here is from genome assembly GCA_006410635.1 of Cephalophus harveyi. Lineage (NCBI taxonomy): Eukaryota > Metazoa > Chordata > Mammalia > Artiodactyla > Bovidae > Cephalophus > Cephalophus harveyi. The sequence continues at coordinate 226,939 of SJYT01064351.1, read as the reverse complement.
AACATTTTAAGTTAAAAGAATTTTGAGTATGCTATATGTAAAAAAGTTTTGAATACTCAGTCCCCTATTCATCTGTACATTGTGGTGAATTAGAAGCTATGTTCAAAAGATCTCTACCCTGCCTTCAGGCACTCATTTAAGTACCCACTGAGCCAATGTCAGATAGCCTTTCATTCAGGCACACATCCTGGCTAGACTATTCAATTTCCACAAGAGAAGGTCAACTCTATTCCGAGGTTGACTGTCTGTTAGTGCATATAGGTCAATATTTATCTGGCAGCATAGAATTGCTTTATTCCAATTTCTTGCCGGGAAATACAATCTCAAATTCCCTCCTGCCCAATATCTATCTATCAAAGGCCCTTCTGAGAGAAGTCTATTTGTGGAGGATTTCTTCAAGGCTGTTCTGTTTATCAATTCTTCCACATAATCTGAAATCTACTGCAATAGTTCAGGCAGTCACAAAACTGAGTAATTTCATCATATTATATTTTTCTGATTCTTTCTCCAATAATCACTGCTATTGAATTATGCACTTGTGTAAATCTATTGCCATTAAGAGAAATAAAGAGTCATGTTATTTATAGTTAGGACACAATAGGGGATGTTTCCTTTGATAAGCTTTCTTTCTGATTTTGTTTTTTGTTTGCTTTTAGGATTGCTTGTATCTCTCCTGAGCAAGTAGATTTGCTTTGATCTTTTGGACTCTGCATATTGTTACACAGACAAGGTTTCTCATCTCTGTTTTGCTGCTAGAATGCTAAGAACTACATCAAAGCACATCCTTGGCAAGTGTGTAATCTCCCTACATATGCATTTTATTACATTATTTTATTCTTCAAATCATTTAACATGCTTCCATATTTTACTCTTTTTTTCCCCAACTTCTTCAAGTTTATATTATGTATTACTAAATGTTGTCTTAAATTATTTCTGGGTAAAGAGTGGACATAAACAAGTTCATAAAATAAGTCAAAAAAGTAATATTATAACAAATGATATTTCCCAGTTTTAGCTGGTAAATTTAAATCTCTAGATTTATTTTCTTAATGCAATCAATTGTGCAAGTAATATTTGTAAGAAATTTTGTTCAATATTTGCATCTTAAAAATATTTTATTGTATCAAAACTAAATTTTAGCAGAAGAGTGATTCATACTACTGGGAAGTCTTTGTTTCAAAGCACATTTGATTTTTCTTCTCAAGATCCAATAATCTGAGATAAATTATCTCAGATAAACAGAAATTTTAACCAAAATTTTTTCCCTAGATTCCAATAAGAGAATGGACCCTACTCTAAAGAACTTTATTTTTATAGTTAAATGCAACATTTAATTATATCTATAAACCTATCCTAAAATGTTACCATTGTTTGACAATAATTCTATTTTGAAGTTGTTTAATCACTAAGTCATATCTGATTCTTTTGCAACCCCATGGACTGTAGCCCACCAGGCTTCTCTGTCCATTGGATTTCCAAGTCAAGAATGCTGAAGTGGGTTGCCATTCCCTTCTCCAGGGGATCTTCCCAACCCAGGGATCGAACCCATGTCTCCTTCATCTCCTGCATCAGCTGTTGGATTCTTTACCACAGAGCCACCAGGGAAGCCCAGTTTGAAGTTCACTGAGGCATAACTCATTACATAATAGATCTTATATTCCCTTATTTAGTTAAGAGAAAAAATTTATGTAAGCTATTATATTCTGAGTTGGTCAGTTTAGTAAATGTGACAGTTGAACATTACAAAAATACAAGCAATAATGTTCAACAAGGAAATTTTAATCACCTCTAAAATTGAGTTTTATCTAAGAATTTTGCCACATTTCTTTACAACTCTTATCTAAGCATTATCCACATCCTTGTAAGCTATATTTATTTGTGACTTCAGATATATTTTTTAAATTTAATACATATACCAACAACATATAGACATATATTGTGTGTGTGGGCTCAGTCGTGTCCTACTGTTGGTCACCCCATGGACTGTTGCCTGCTAGGCTCCTCTGTCCATGGGATTTCCCAGGCAAGAATACCGGAGGGGGTTGCCATTTCCTTTTCCAGGATACATATCTTATATATGCACAAATAGATAATATAACTGATATGGTATAAAATATCTGAAAAGTGACCAGAACTCATGAGAGTTGCATTAAGATACTAAATGACAAATAATATTACCTTACTTTCACAGTTTTTTTTTTTTTTTTTAAGAATACCGGAGGGGGTTGCCATTTCCTTTTCCAGGATACATATCTTATATATGCACAAATAGATAATATAACTGATATGGTATAAAATATCTGAAAAGTGACCAGAACTCATGAGAGTTGCATTAAGATACTAAATGACAAATAATATTACCTTACTTTCACAGTTTTTTTTTTTTTTTTTAACAACAGTGAGACCCAATTGCTTTACATAATAGTAAATGTGTGTGTGTGTATGTATGAAGAGGGCATGGCAACCCACTCCAATATTCTTACCTGGAGAATCCCTCTGGACAGAGGAGCGTGACGAACTGCAGTCCATGGGGTTGCAAAGAGTCAGACATGACTAAATGACTAAGCATATATATGCAACTTCCAAATTATTTCAAATATGCATTCTTTTAAGAGTAACACACCAGTTTCCTTCTTAATTTGTACTATAAAATCTTATATTAGATGATGTTTGATTTAAATTTATTAGTGCTTGAATCAGTAAGATTTATCTGGTCTGGCATAGTATAGACTCGCAACCTTATAGCAGAGAAATGAACACTAATAATTTACTATATTAGAAAATCATTAGTGACTTTTCTGATTTATATATTGTATTCATAATTCATTTTATACTTGATTTTTAATACATGTTTATATACTGTACATTTTCTGGCATGATTTAAGAATTAATGTTGGAATAAGTCATAGTCTATGTAAATTTTGCTTTATTCTTTGTTTGCAAAGAACTCTTGGAGAACAAAAATTTTAAAGTAGTGTCCTTTTCCAAATAAAAGTTTTAAGTCTTTCACTAATCCAGAATTATCAGTTTTTCATACCATGTCTTGTCTTGAAAGCTCCTTATTTCAGGTAGATTTTACAAGTCAAGCAAAAACAAGAATGGTCAAGACAATGTCTGGTCTGTAAAATATATTTTGGATGTCAATTTGGAAATATTGTAAAAGAATTTTATGAAACTATCTGGTACAGGTTAATCATTTAGATATAAACATGAGGAAGTAACATGTCAGAATCAGTAACTTTTATGATATAAATCCTGTTTTCAGGTTTGAAATAAACAACAGCTCTGAAAATGTCTCCTCTACAGGATTGGAAAACCCAATTAGAAGTAGAGAAAACAGGGACCTTGTAGTATGAAAGTCCCAATGATTTCAATATTAAAACTGCAGGAACACCCACTCTCGAAGTGTCACCCTTTGGTAATAGCAAGAGGTCATTTTACTACTAAATTTCAGGTTTGGCCACTCTGTTTCTTATTAAGAGAAAGGTTTAAAATTAACCATCAATGTCTTTCTTCAAAATAAAATGTGAATCTCAACTACTCGTGCAACCTTCTCTGGGATTGGGAGAAGATGCACAATCTTAACACATTTCCTTCAAGAGGTGAGGAAAGAAATGGAATTTGTCCTAAAATCTGAGCATTTCAGAGCACTGCTCCAGGGAAAAGGAGCAGGTGGATCTCAGCACCATCAAGTCCTACTAATTTTACCTGTTCTTTATTATATTTGTTTTTATTTATTTTTTGGCAGTGCTGGGTTTTATCCTTGCTGTGTGGGCTTTTTTCTCTAGTTGCGGCCAATGAGGGCTACTTTCTAGTTGCAATGCACAGGCTTCTCTTGTTGTGGAACATAGATAGGCTCTAGGGCACAGGCTAATAGTTGCGTGGCATGGGCTTAGTTGCTCTGCAGCCTGTGGGATCCTCGCAGACCAGGGACTGAACCTGTGTCTCCTGCATTGGCAGGCAGATATTTTACCACTGAGCCAATGAAGAGAGGAGACCCTCTTTACTGTATTGAGTTTAAAAAGTGTGGCTCATACTTTTATAAAGGAAAATATTAATGAAACAATATTCAAACTTATACAAACATAAGGAGGAGAAATAAGATACTTTGTTGTCATTCACTAACTGATGAATGTATTGATGAATTTGTGATACAAATATGATAAATTCATAGTTAGAAAGATGCAAAAATACACCCATAAATAGACTTACAACATTTTGTTCTTGAAGATGCTAGTGTTACTGCTAAGTCACTTCAGTTGTATCTGACTCTTTGTGACCCTATGGACCATAGCCTGCCAGCCTCCTCTGTCCAAGGGATTCTCCAAGCTAGAGTACTGGAGTGGGTTGTCATCCCTCCTCTAGGAGATCTTCCCAACCCAGGATTCGAACCTGCATTTCTTATGTCTCCTGCATTGGCGAGTGGGTTCTTTACCACTAGTGCCACCTAGGTTATCACTGAGAAATGAATGATTGAAAAATAAAATTGGCTTATGAAGTATCAATGATAAGCAATCCATTACAAGCCTTTATTCCTAGAAGAGAGAAAACCATTCCTAAATGTGATCTTGGTTCTTTATAAATTTACATATGCTATAGAGGAGTAAAGAAATTTACAAAAATATGCACACTGCTATAAGCATACTTCTCCTTATTATTTGTGGAAACTAGGACAAAAGAACAAATGGGAGTTTATATATATTTAAAAGTTAAAAATTAAACAAAGAACACATTCAGTTGGCACACTTGGGCTGCTCAGTGTTCCACCCTTAAATATGGCTGCACAAAGAGACCCAGATAACAGACCATTGGCCAACACTCCTTGCTTTATCCTGAACCATTAGGAGCCTCACACAACATGGATGAACACACAAAGTCTAATATCAGTCTTTGTCCAACTCTTTGCAAGACACTACTTCTCATCAGCCCCTTGGGGTTAGTGATGAACACATTGGTTGTATATTTAGATTGTGCTTTCCATATGATGGGCTGAGGGAAGAATTCTTCTGCATAGGCCCTGGGAATGGATTTGAGATAATTTGGGAAGGAAATCCCATACTTATAGGTACATGGAATGTGGATTAAAAGGGAAATGTGAGTCCTGCATGTTCATATCCCCTTTGCTCTGAGGATCTCACCCATGAAAAGGGAGGATGGTGAATAGGGCCCTTTGAAGTGAGGCACCCAGGGTACATGTCTCTCTTCCTGGGTTTACTGAAAATAATGCAAAGAAAAAAACATGTCTGAAAAAATCAGTATAAATAGCATAAACACACACATAAATGTAGAAATTAAGCCAGTGGTAACATTAGTGAAAAAACTTAGAAATTTGCCATTAAAATTCTAAGAAGGCAAGAAAATATATGACATACATTATTTATTGTTCAAAGGATATAAACATTTTTTGGGGGGGATAGCAGAACAAGGGGATAATAGGACTAAGTTTTTTTTTTTTTTTTTGTTCTGCCAAAATGAGATGCAATGAAATCAATGGATGATGTATGTAGCAGCATTCTTACAGTGAATATTATAATTCTCTTTTTACTAACTGATACATTTCAGATTCGCTCACCGATCATAAAATATCAAAATAATATAATTCAGATGAAAAGAACTGTGGCTATATTATCTTTTCCAACTCCCACTTAACAAAGCAGACAATAGCAGTGAATGCAGAGCAGGAAACTTCTTGAGGGTTCAGTGAATCCCAAAGGTCTTAGAGAAGTTATGTCAGTGAGGATCAGATCCAAGACCAGAATTTTGTCTATTATATTTGTTCTTTCCCCTAACCCTACCATTTATGTAGGCATAGGCACAACAGTTCCTCCACACATTATATAACAAATTTCTCTCTAGACGTTGTTTGCCACTGGCATCCATAATGTTTTTGAAAACTAAAGATTATTCAGGTAGATTGCTTTATGAAAATAAGCAGTCTTATTTGGATGGTCTTAATTACACCTAATACTTTTTTCCCTTTAGGGACAGAATGAAATATTTTTAAAAATATATTTAATGTATTTCTTTTTCTCCCAGAGCATGGAATCTAGATGAAACAAGATTAATGCTGCTGAAATGATGAACACCAAGTGTTCCTAATATGGCATAGTGATTACATTCAGACTCAGATCAGACCTTGAATTAAATCCTGGTTCATGGATAATAACTGTCCAGCCTTGAACAAGTCACTGGTCCTGTCTATTCTTAAACACCAATGTCTGGAACAAAGGCATTTAAAGTAATATCTACTTTATAGGATTATTTCATTTAGCATGATTCCAGGCATGTAATAGACACTATATGAATACTGATTTCATATTACAGTTTTGTCTAATGACAAAGCAATAATGAACAATAAGAGAAACACCAGTAATAATGCTAATGAAATAAATCATATGAAATCCTGGAAATGAATTCAGGATCATAAACCACCAAAAACATGCTTTGCTATATCTCTAAGATTATGCAGGCATTTTTCTGGGAATAAGGAATTTGGATACGAACATCCAGCGTTGTGACTCCATCCCAGCAATTTCTTTCTTTCTTTTTGTTATAAAAACTACTTTTACCCTGTATACTGCTACAGTGGATTGGAAAGTGGCCCCCAAATTGTATTTCCAAGTTATAATCCTTGGTACCATTATGGAATATATATGGAACCTTACATGAAGATATGATGTTCACTAATTAGGTATCTCTAGATCCTAAATCCAATGGTAATGTCCTTGTAAGAGACAGAAAGGAAAATACATGGTACACACAGAGGAAAATGATGTGAAGACAGAGGCAGAAGTTGAAGTCATGTGTCTATAAGCCACCAGAAACTAGGAGGGAGGCATGGCGCAGATTCTTCCTAAGAGCTTCTGGAAAGAACAAACACAACCAACCCCTTGATTGCCAACCTCTGAACTTCAGAATGTTAGAAAATAAATTTATGCTGTTTTAAGCCATGGTTGTGAATATTTGTTATGAGAGCCCTAGAAAGCAAAGAGAGCTCCCTCTCCTATATTTGATATTTTAATGTCTCTTTTAATTTAACCCCCTTTTTGTGTTCATTGTCATTATTCTCGCCATTTCCATGGACTGTGGATATGTTCTTAATTCTGAACTCCACTCTCTTTATGTCAAACTCCCAATCTAACTGGCTTTTCTTTATGAGACAGTTAGCTTGAGCTGGTAAATGGTTCCACCCAGAGGCCAATTTCTTAGCCTTTATTTTGGACTGCAATTCTTGGACTTTTGAATGGAAGCCCGTAGCCTGTAATTCTGTCCTCAAATCCCAATGGGACCTGTTAGTGACTGTGTGGAGTCCACAGGCCACAGTTCCCATTAGTTGAAATCTGCTGGTTCAATCTCATTCCAGTTCAAAGTCCTTTGGTGGGAAATTGGTGGTGGTGAGTGCAGAGTCTTTTCTTGGCCAGGATGCCATAATATCGCTTGGTGATAGCCAATATATTAAGATGCCCATGTTTATTTGTCTTGTTTTCTAGAGACAGAAACTGTTAGAAGGATAAAAGTTAGTGGGGCTCTTGGAAGTCAAAGAATCCACAAAAAGTGATGGGTTTGTTTGAACATTTAAGAACTAATAGAGCTTTTACCACCTAACTCAAAGACTCCTGTGCTAGGAGAAAATGTTCATAGAATAGATTAGATTACGTTAGGTCAACACAATCTCAAGAATATTTCCATACAAGAGGTACAGATAAAACACTACACCATCTCCCACATCAGGTCTTAGTTTGGCTCTGAGAAACCAAAAAAAAAAAAATACACAAAGGATTAGCTAAAATCAATATATAATAGTAAAATGAAATCTTTAACTTCTGAAGTCAGGTGTGTTACCATCTGGAATGCCTGCTTATTTTATGCCCCAGAAATATAGCACAGAAGCTGTAGATATCTACAAAAATGGCAAAATCTTACTAAAAACAAACTAGAATTGCATTATGAGAAATGTTCCATTTAGACAAGATTATTCATGTAAGAAATTCACTTGATAGTAATGGTTCCCAAATTAAACAAACAATGGGATACCTATTTTAATTGACTTGCAAAAGCTTCCAAAAGACTTTAGGAGTCCATAACTAGAATTGCATTATGGGAAATGTTCCATTTAGACAAGATTATTCATGTAAGAAATTCACTTGATAGTAATGGTTCCCAAATTAAACAAACAATGGGATACCTATTTTAATTGACTTGCAAAAGCTTCCAAAAGACTTTAGGAGTCCAAAATATCTCATTAAAAGATTTAGTATAGAAGGCTAATGAAAATTAAAGACACTAAAAGTACTTAATACAAAAGACAATAAGACTAATCTGACTCCTGTCATTCCTCTCTTTCCCTTTTTACTTGCAGACAAACATTTTATTAATTTTTTGTCTGAACTGTCTTTTCACTCTGAAGACACTATCAGTTCAGTTCAGTTGCTCAGTCGTGTCCGACTCTTTGCAACCCCATGAATCGCAGCACGCCAGGCCTCCCTGTTCATTACCATCTCTCGGAGTTCACTCAGACTCACGTCCATCGAGTCCGTGATGCCATCCAGCCATCTCATCCTCGGTCATCCCCTTCTCCTCCTGCCCCCAATCCTTCCCAGCATCAGAGTCTTTTCCAATGAGTCAACTCTTCCCATGAGGTGGCCAAAGTACTGGAGTTTCAGCCTCAGCATCATTCCTTCCAAAGAAAACCCAGGGTTGATCTCTTTCAGAATGGACTGGTTGGATCTCCTTGCAGTCCAAGGGACACCCAAGAGTCTTCTCCAACACCACAGTTCGAAGACACTATAATTTTTTTTTTTTAAATAAAACTCCTAAATGGTAGAGAGACCTCCATGGATATCTTTCACCTCTTGATTAAAGATCAAACTATGGGTCATAGTTTAATGATTTTCTGAACCTAAGGCTTTTTGAAGAGTTTAGAGTCACTGTCAAGGGCTATATGACCCAAGGCTTCCAGATCTTTACCAGTTTATGCACCCAATGAAACCCAAAAATGGAAACAGGAAACAGGAAAAAATCCAGGATGATATTGGAAATATTAAATCTTCAATATGTTCCTTTGCTGCTGCTGCTGTTGCTGTTGCTCAGTTGCTTCAGTCATGTCTGACTCTGTGTGACACCATAGACGGCAGCCCACCAGGCTCCCCCATCCCTGGGATTCTCCAGGCAAGAACCCTGGAGTGGGTTGCCATTCCTTTTCCAAGGCATGAAAGTGAAATGTGAAAGTGAAGTTGCTGAGTCCTGTCCGACTCTTAGTGACCCCGTGGACCACAGCCTACCAGGCTCCTCTGTCCATGGGATTTTCCAGGCAAGAGTACTGGAATGGGTTGCCATTGCCTTCTCTGAATATGTTCCCTTAATGGATGAAAAAAATATTGCAAAATAACAACTGAACTTTTATAAGTCATTCCTAGGGTCTTCCCTTCTTATAATGATAGGTCAATTATTCAAACATGCAAAGCAAAAAAGATGAATCTGTGGTAGATTTTTAAAGATTGCTCAGAACCCACTTCTTACAGCATTCAAGGTTTCATACAATAAATCAGGTCAATCAATCTGCCCTGTTACGTGCTTGTGTTCAGTGGTGTCCAACTCTTTGCAACCATGTAGACTATAGCCCGCCAGGCTCCTCTGTCCATGGGATTCTCCAGGCAAGAATACTAGAATGGGTTGCCTTGCCCTTCTCCAGGGAATCTTCCCTACCTCAGGATTGAACCTGTGTGTCTTAGGTCTCCTGCACTGGCAAGCTGGTTCTTTACTATTAGTGCCACCTGGGAAGGGAACCCTAATCTCCTCTAGCTGCCCTGTTTGTAAATGGATTATCTCCTGAGATTAGTGGATTGACAAAAAGGCAGAAAATCGAATAAGAAGTTGCCAATCTGAATTTATATCAATAGCTGAGCACTTTGAAAAGACTTTGGAAATAGACTGCAGGCAAAAATCTGCCAAGCTGTTGGCCTTACAGCTACAATGGATCCAAAGCCAGAGCCTGACGTAACATCTGGAGCCTCTGTCCCGTGGTATCCTTCTAGAAGTCACTCATCAAAATTGTGGTCCAAAGACTGATTCATCTGTAATCAGCCGGGAACCTAGAAAGAAGAATGTCTTCAAAGATCCTAAGCAAATTCTTCAAGTTGAGGACTTCCATATGGGACTCAGAGGTATTCTTTAGTAAGTTGTTACCATAATTGCCTTAAAGAGTCAAGCAAAAACTAAAGTTAAAATTAATGGGAAACCTTGCCAAATTCTAGTTGATACTGGAGTTAACACTTTTTACTTTAAAACTACTCTCATAAGACAATAATCCCTCGGAGTGAAAAAAGGTTTCTGTAGTAGGGGTATTTAATAAAGTTAAAATAGAACTCATTTCTTAAGCAGTTCAAATGACTCTGGGACCTTTCACTGAAAACCATTTGTTTTTGTTATGGGATTTGGTCCCAGTCTATTAGGTAGAGGTCTCTGCTCTAATTTAAAAGGGCTAATAACTTTACTTCGAACGGAGACCTTGCCTTCAAATCATCTGATCAACTTGAACCAGATCTTTTTATGGTCTCTGTAATTTAGCCTCCATATAGAAGAGGAAAACTTCAACGGGCAACCTCTAAATAATCATACTGCTCAAAAATCTGTGGGCTAATTCTAACACTGATATTGGGAGGATAGAAAGTATTGAACCTGTACAAATCTCTTTCTTAATTGCCTCAATATTCATCGAAGTCTGAGGCCATACACGCTCCATAGTCACCAAAAGTGGAAGATCTAATAGTGTAGGAGTGTCTGTGTGTGCATCCTTAGTCACTAAGTTGTGTCCGACTCTTTGTGACTCCATGGACTTTAGCACACCAGGCTCCTCTGTCCATGGTGATTTTCCAGGCTGGACTATTGGAGTGGTTTGCCATACCCTTCTCCAGGGGATCTTCCCAACCCAGGTCTTTCATGTTGCAGGTGAATTCTTTACTGTCTGAGCCACCAGGGAAGCCCCATTAGTGCAGGGGTGATCACTCCCTCTACCAATCCCCAAAACAGACCGATTTTGTCAGGCTGGAAACTTAATGGGAGGGGATGGCAATTTGTCCATGACTTGAGAGCAATTAACAAGATAGTTATTCTTTACTTTTCAGTTTTTTTCTTAACCATTATGCCCTTTTATTACAAGATATTCAAAATGGTTCACTGTTGTGGACTTTTGTTCAGTCTTTTACAGCATCTCTATAGATCCTAAAAGCTAATATCTATTTGCCTTTATTAGGAACAATCAACAGTAGGCCTGAACAATCATTCCTTAAGAGTTTCTGAGGCCCCATCTTGTCTGTTCCAAGTGTTGCACCAAGATTTAAGTGCCCTCCAATTCCTTGGGGAATTTAACCCATTTGAAATATGTAGACAACCTCTTGTGCTCAGTTACCAAAGAGGCGTCCATAAAAATTCCATTTATTTGTTGAAGCTTTTACCTAAAAAGGGGCATAAAATCTTTAAAGAAAAATTACAATTATCTCTGAGTACTGTTCATTAACTAGGTCATAATCTAATTGCCAAAGGAATCCAGCTATCTCAAAAATAGAATGAAAGGCACTCAGTTGTGTCCAACTCATTGTGACTCCATGGAATATATAGAATTAAAGAATTCCGCTCCATGGAATTCTCCAGGCCAGAATACTAGAGTGGGTAGCCTTTTCCTTCTCCTGGGTATCTTCCTAACTCAGGGATTGAACCCAGGTCTCCTGCATTGTAGGAAGATCCTTTACCCACTGAGCAACAAGGGAATCCCATCTCAAAAATAAATTAAGCTAATTCAAGAATTCCTAGGCCTGCAGCTTCATGGATTTCTGGGCTAACTGATTACTACAGACTAAGGATTTCCATTTATGTCTATTGTGTTCCTCATTCTATGAACTTACCAAAATTTCACCCCCTGAACTCCAACCTTGGGAAGATAAACCTGAGCAGGCCTTTTAAAATCTAAAATAAGTCTCCTAAGGCAAAGGAAATGAAAGCAGAAATAAACAAGTGTGATCTAATAAAATGTATAGGCCTTTGCACTCAAAGGAAACTATAAACAAAAAGACAACTTACAGAATGGGAGGAGATATTTTCAAACAGTGTGACCAACAGGTATTAATTTCCAAAATATACAACAGCTCATACAACTGAATATTAAAAAAAAAAAAAAACTAATGATAAAAAAGTAGAAGACCTAAATAGACATTTCTTCAAAGAAGACGTACAGATTGCCAACAGGCACATGAAAAGGTGCTTAACATACTTAATTATTGGAGAATTGCAAATCAAAACTACAACAAGCTATCAGCTCATACCAATTAGAGTGGCCATCACCAAAAAGTTTACAAATAACAAATGCCAGAGAGCGTTTGGATTAAGGGAACCCTCCTCAACTGTTGATGGGAATGTAAATTGGTCTAGTCACTCACTATGGAAAACAGGATGAAATTTCCTTAAAAACCAGAAATAGAGTCACCATATGATCCAGTAATCTCACTCCTGGAGATATAGCCAAAGAAAACTCAATAGTTTGAAAAAATTCACTCATGCCAATGTTTACAACAGCACTATTTACAGTAGACAAGACACGGAAGCACCTAAATGTCCATTGATGGATGAGTGGATAAAGAAGATGTGACATAAATACATATACACACATACTGGAATATTGTTCAGCTATAGAATAGAATGAAATAATGCCATCTGAAGCCACATGGATGGACCTAGAGATTACCATACTAAGTGAAGTAAGTCAGGCAAAGACAAATTTCATATTACTTACACATGGAATTTAAAGAATGATACAAATGAACTTATTTACAGAACAGAAACAACTCACAGACATAGAAAACAAACTCATGATTACCACAGGGGAATGCAGGGGAGAGGGAAAAATTAGGAGTTTGGGATTAACGGATACACACCACTATATATAAAATAGATAAGCAGCAAAGTTTTACTGCATAGCACAGGGAACTATATTTAGTATGGGAACATTTCGAGCAAAGATGGGCTCAATAAAGGACGTAAACGGTATGGCCCTAACAGAAGCAGAAGATATTAAGAAGAGGTGGCAAGAATACACAGAACTGTCACGACCAAGATAATCACGATGGTGTGATCACTCACCTAGAGCCAGACATCCTGGAATGTGAAGTCAAGTGGGCCTTAGAAAGCATCACTACGAACAAAGCTAGTGGAGGTGATGAAATTCCAATTGAGCTATTTCAAATCCTGAAAGATGCTGCTGTGAAAGTGCTAATAAACAGGCCTATCGCCTATCACAGAAAACAAATGAATTCAGTTGTTCAGGCTTATCAGAGCAGTCTTAGGATTACAGCCACTGTAACTGCAAAGTTTGTAGAAGCCTCAGTAGGTTCAACTGAAGGAAATAATATTTATTTGCAAATTACAAATGCTGTTCAAAGTTTTCTTAATTCTCTTACATTTCTCTGCAAGCAAGCTAACCTTCTGTGAGATCTTTCTTCCTTGACCATCTAATTTACATCTTAAAGTGACAATGTTCTTAATCCTGCTATCTTACTACCTCTCCCTGGTGAAGGTGAGCCCCATGACTTTGAGGTAATAATGTCCCATTTTGTGAGACACATTTCTGGTTTACAAGATACCCTTTTAATTCTTATCTAATGTTGTACATTCATTGCTGGTTCATACTATAGAAATGAAAATGGGAAATTCCAAGTTGGTTATGCTGTTGCTATTTAGTTGCTAAGTCATTACAATCCCATGGACTGTAGCATGCTAGGCTTCCCCGTCCTTCACTATCTCCCAGAGTTTGACTCAGTTTGTGCATTGTGTCAGTGATGCCATCCAACCATCTTATCCTCTGTCACCCCCTTCTCCACCCGGCCTCAATTTTTCCCAGCATCAGAGTATCTTCCAATGAGTCAGCTCTTCACATCAGGTGATCAAAGTATTGGCACTTCAGCCTCAGCATCAATCCTACCAATGAACATTTCAGGTTGATTCCATTTAGGATTGACAGGTTTGATCTTCTTGCAGTCCAAGAGTCTTCTCCAGCACCAACCACAGTGTGAAGCATCACTTCTTGGGTGCTCAGCCTTCTTTATGATCCAACTCTCACATCTATACATGACTACTGGAAAAACCATAACTTTAAATACTATATGGTTCTTTGTCTGCAAAGTGATGTCTCTGCTTTTTATATACTGTCTAAAAGAAGGGAATGGAAAATCACTTCAGTATTCTTGCCTTGAGAACCCCGTGAATAGTATGATGTTTTGCTGTTATTACCCAATACAAACTACTTGAAACAGGAAACTTCCCACAAGTTAAATCAGCCCAACAAGTAGGTCTCCACACCCTTACCAGAGAACACTAGTTGTCAGGTGCTCAGGTGTGCTCAGCTGTGTCTGACTCTTCATGACCCATCGACTGTAGCCCACCAGTCTCTTCTGTCCATGGAATTTTCCAGGAAAGAATACTGAAGTGAGTTGCCATGTCCTACTCCAGGGGATCTTCCCAACTCAAGGACCCAAGCTGCATCTCTTGCATTGATAGGTGGATTCCTTATTATTGAGCCACGTGGGAAGCCCAGTTGTCAGGACCAACTATTAATATGGAAACCGATAGCCTATATACCTTTGAGGTTGTGCATGATTTAGGAATGTTATGGGAATAAAAGTGTTTTCTTACATCTTTTGGGGGCTCAACCATAAATGGACAGGTAAACAATCTTCTTATTGCTATTTTCTCACCTTCTGAAGTTGCTGTCATCAACATTGAGGCTTGCTTTAAAAGAGTGAACCTGCGTACCAGGGAAATACCTTGACTGACTTTCAGCTATAGGTAGCAGAAACAGGATCTATACAGAAGGTGGCAGGTGTGGATTAAGTTCATTCTGCTTCTACAAAAGAATGACTGCTTGCTGCCAGACTTTTGCCATCTCGATGTCCTTGCAACATGCCAGCAGTCTGCTTCTGAATCAGAATTTACATGAATTTACATGAACAAACAATAGTCATAAATTAAATAATTAGGAAGCCATGATGGCTGTTTGATTCTTTCTGGCTCCCTAGCAAATCCCATTGTTAGGTTTTGCCTGCCTTCACTCACCATGGTACATTTAAGTTGACTATTCAAATTATTAATAAATAATAATGGGAAGACCTGTAAAGTCTTCAAAAACAGTTCACCACTAAAATCTGACCTACCAAGGTTCATATTCCTGGAAAAGCTATTCCCAGAGGTCTCAAACCTCTCCCTATTGGACCCTTTGCACATCTGCTGTTGGCCTCATTCAGCTAAGCACTTAGGATGGATTATCAATATGTTCTTGTTACTGTGTGTATATTTTCAGCATGGAGTGAAGCCTTCCCTGGCTTCAGGCTAATGCCAGAGAAACTGTTAGAAAATATGTTTCTCACTTGGATATTCCTTCCACAGTCTCCACTGAGCAAGGCAAACACTTAACTGGGCAAATTGTACAAGCCTTAAAAAAAACTTTGCAAAATTCTTGCAATTGCCATTATCCTATTACCCTCAATCATCAGGCAAGGTTAAGAGCACTAATGGATTCAAAAACTTAAAATCTCTAAACTTGTTGAGACTACTGGACTCTCTTGGCCTAAGGAATTGCTTCTATCCTTGCTAACTATTTAAAGTACCCTCTTTGGGAAACATAAGTTCACTCCACATGAAATCATGTTGTTTCAGCTCATGCTTAGTTGCTTAGTCATGTCCAACTGTTTGTGACACTCTGGACTAACTCCCCTGACTCCTCTGTCCATGGGATTTCCCAGGCAAGAATACTGGAGTGGGTTGTTCTTTCCTTCTCCAGAGGAACTTTCCAACCTAGGGATAGAACCTGCATCTAAAGAACCTGCCTGCCTTTGCAGGTAGACATAAAAGAGGCTGGTTCCATTCCTGGGTCGGGAAGATCCCCTGAAGGAGGGCATGGCAATCCACTCCAGTATTCTTGCCTGAAGAGTTCCAGGGCCAGAGGAGACTGGAGGCTACAGTCCATAGGATCGCACAGAGTCAGACTAAACCGAAGCAACTTAGCTGCACTCCTGGCTGCTTGGCAGATTCATTATCACTGAACCATCAGGAAAGCCCTCCACATGCAATAGTCATCAATAAACCAATGAACTAAGACACCCTTGATTTAGATTGTTGAGTTAGAAAGGCCCTACCAGGAGATCTTCAGGACACAAGATTTGCTTCCTTTGTCATACTGGTTAGGCTGGCTAGAAGTAAATGTAAATGAAAAATAATAAGAAATCTTTCCTCAATTCTTGATATTTCAGAATCTTCTTCTAAGATGAAAATCCTTACACTCTCTAGCAAAGTTGTTCATAATAAGATATAACTTGCTTGTATGTAAACTAAGCAGTGAGGTGTCCAGGCTATAAGCAAACATTACCTGCTGTATCTACAGTAACCCTTCCAGACGTATTGAAACTCATTTACGTAAAATCATCAAGCAAGCCACTTAACTTAAAATAGCAACTCCTTGAATGAAGTTTTGCTCTGACCCACTTGATTTTGATTGATTTGGATCTTAGGGAATGTCATGCCAAACTGAGAACTATCTTGCTTATTTTTAATATAATCACAATAATATCCCTGGTATGTTTATCTCTCAAAAGATTTAAATGCATGTGCATTCACAGCTACTAACTGCCAAGCTGTTGATCTCCCTCAGAGTGGAATGTCAGAATGCCTCAGGGATTAAGCAAAAATATCTTGACCAATGGATACAACATAAAGGATCCCCTTCCAAAAAAAATCTTCAGTTGGTAGCTGAGAGCGGTACTAATGCCTTAAATGTTGACCACATCTCTCAGCAAAGCCAAGAGTTGGATAAAAAGCAGAGGATTATTAAAAAAAAGGAAACAGCAGGCCAAAATAGAGTCATTTGTGCTAAATGTAGGCTTCCCAGGTGGTGCTAGAAATAAAGAACTTGCCTGCCAATGCAGGAGACATAGAGACAAGGGTTCAATCTCTGAAGCAGGAAGATCCCCTGGAGGAGGGCATGGGAGCCCATTCCCAGTATTTTGCCTGAAAAATTCCATGGACAAAGGAGCCTGCTGGGCTATAGTTTATGGGGTCACAAAAGAGTCAGATATGACTGAAGTGACTGAGCTAAATACACATTACCAAACAAAGACTTACTACCTACCTAATTGCAGTTTCAATCTTCCCCAAGATGTACTCTTAGCAAGTCAGTTTGGAATTTCCTGGTCAGCACCAGAGGAGTAACTGGCCTTGGTACTCCAAAGGAAGGTGACCTAGACTGAAATAATCCTCTTTTCATTTATGACTTCCTTGTCTCAGCATCTCTCCTTAAAATTCTTTCCTTCCCTATAATTCTTTGGAGCTCTTTTCTATTTACCACGGGCTTCTCTTGTGGCTCAGATGATACAAAAAATCTGCCTGTAATACAGGAGACCTGGGTCTTATCCCTCCAGTTGGGAAGATTCCCTGGAGCAGGAAATGGCAACCCCCTGCAGTATTCATGAATGGAAAATTCCATGGACAGAGGCTCCTGCCAAATTCATGAATCCTTTAGTAAACTTGCTAGGTCTTCAGATTTACTCAGTTCCATTTTACTTTTTAACACACACACACACATGCATATGTGTATAAAATGTTACTCAGTGAATATATATTAAATGTAATTAATACATACAAATCATTTCCTTGTAATTCTTTATGCAATTATTTTTAAAGGTGAGTTCAGTGTATCTGATATACTATGATCATAGAATAGCAAACAAGACTGTGGACAGCTTTTCACTTTACAACATGATCATGTTTTTCCTTGAACTGTTCTTGAAAAGTGTATGTCAGTCATGATTTCCTTCAGGAAATGGTATCAATTGTCATGGCCCTTGTGATGTGAGTGGGCAGGATTCAGTCTGGTGGAAGTATGAAGGGACTAGGCATTTCCTCTGAGTCAGAACTAGAATATCCTGAAGAGGGGTCAGGCTGCTGCTCTCTTTAGCTCCCTGTGTGCTGTGCTGTGCTTAGTCACTCAGTTGTGTCTGACTCTTTGGGACACCTATCTCCTATCTTTTTCACTCTGTTTAGGTGAAACCATACACAGCCACTTTTGTTGGTTTCATGGGGAAAGAGGAGTTACAAAGAAAATTCAAATTCTGTTAATTGTCATCAAGTTATTCCTTAGGTAGAACTCTAAGAGACTGATGGCTGCAATATTTAAAAAAGTAAAACCTAAAATAATTTTTATAACATTTCTATCAGAGTATAGCTCCTTTACAATGTTGTGTTAGTGTCTGCTATATAGCAAAGTGAATCAGCTATGTATGTATAAATCCTCTCTTTTTAAAATTTTCTTCCAATTTAGGTTGCCACAAAGCACTGAGTGGAATTTCCCTGTGCTGTGCTGCACAGTAGGTTCTCATTCATTGTCTATTTTATACGGGCTTCCCTGGTGGTTCAGACAGTAAAGAATCCACCTGCAGTGCAGAAGACCTGGGTTTGACCCCTGGTTGGGAAGATCCCCTGAAGGAGGGCATGGCAACCCACTCCAGTATTCTTGCCTGGAGAATCCCATGGACACAGGAGCCTGGTGGGCTACAGTCCATGGGGTTGCAAAGAGCTGGACGTGACTGAGCGACTAATCACAGCACAGCATATATGTCAATCCTAATGTCCCAATTCACCCCACCCCTTCATCTCCCTTTGGTGTCCATTTGTCAGAAAGATAAAAGCAAATATCGTATATTAATGCATATATGTCAGATCTCCAAAAATGGTACAGATGACTCTATTTGCAAAGCAGAAATAGACACAAACTCAGAGAACAAACATGTAAACAAACCATTTTTGAGAAGGATTTTGTGCCATTCTCATCTTTAACTATGACTCTCTTACAGCAATAGTATAATTCAGATCTCCCAAAAAAAGCAAGTAATGAATTTGTTTTATGTCATGTATGGATGTGAGAGTTGGCCTGTGAAGAAAGCTGAGTGCCGAAGAATTGATGCTTTTGAACTGTGGTGTGGGAGAAGACTCTTGAGAGTCCCTTGGACTGCAAGGAGATCCAACCAGTCCATTCTGAAAGAGATCAGCCCTGGGATTTCTTTGGAAGGAATGATGCTGAAGCTGAAACTCCAGTACTTTGGCCACCTCATGCAAAGAGTTGACTCACTGGAAAAGACTTTGATACTGGGAGGGATTAGGGTCAGGAGGAGAAGGGGACAACAGAGGATGAGATGGCTGGATGGCATCACCGACTCGATGAACATGAGTCTGAGTGAACTCCGGGAGTTGGTGATGGACAGGGAGGCCTGGCATGCTGCGATTCATGGGGTCACAAAGGGTTGGACACGACTGAGTGACTGAACTGAACTGAACTGATATAGCTATTTTACTCTATGTTTTATTTATTTTGTTTTGTTTTTGGCAATGATGTATATCTAAATCTTTACCTCAGTATCATTCCCATAAAAATAAACTACCTCATTCAAATGCTAAGTCTGTTACTAGAAACCTCACTTGATTATGAAAATTATTGTAATCAATATATGTATCCTAAAAGGTTTTTCATTTTTGCAAACATTCCTTAAGACAAATCATGCCTGCATTGATTTTCTAACTTTCTGTATTTGCCCATTGAAAGATGTGTGAAGAAGTATGTTTAGCTGTATGCAATTATTTATAAACATATTAGGATGGTCCTAATGTACAAAATATGCATTATTCAAATTATGTCCTTTCTATAATTCACTGTCAGTCTTTTTCTTATAATAAGTTTTAAAATGTATGCTATATATGGTCCAGGAATATCATATGTCAATTAGGGCATATTTCTTTTCTCTGATAGGCAAATGAAGCTACAAAGTATAGCAATTCATCAGTGTAGCAGTTCTGTTTCCTTTTTCATTTTGCTGTTATAAACCTCTGTTGGGCATGAGTCATGGAGGAGATATTTTCAAGTTTCAAGTAAGTGGATCATGAAATGAGATTCTCTTAATAATCCCAACATGGTTTATCTTTGATAAAAGTGATTCACAAAGCATATAGCGCACAATGCTTAAACATGACTAGTATAGAGCACTCAAACCTCCTTAAGCATTAACAATAGAAATAAAATAAAATATCTTCAGCTAATTTGCTCCTTCTGAAAGCTGGAAAAATATATGACCTAAATTTGATTTAGACAAGTTTCCAAGACATCGGTTCAAACAGAAGGTTTCAACTCATTGTAGTCCTATATTCAGACTTCTAAAAGGCTTTGGGGATAACAGCGAACCACAGGAAGTATGCTTCCACACAGCTGGCAAGGAAGGTCTGAAAGAACACATGCTGTCCTCATCTCAGCCCACTAGATTGCTGCTGCCAGCTTGGGTTTAAGTTCTCTGGTCATTCTGCACTGATTTCACTCTGAGTCTGTCACAGAGAAGCCAATCAGGAGCGATCGTTAAATTGTCTCACTTCTAAAACAGACACTGAGCCTGAAATGAGTCCAGTGTCCACTAAGCTTTTCACCTTGAAAAGGTGGAAAGGGTCATAAGAAATAGCATGTTTTTTGTCAGTTGGAGCAAATAGCCAGAATGGAAATATCTGAAATCTTTGAGATTAGTTTGCCAAGAAAAAAGATAAAAGATTATCTTAAAATATTTTTAATTAGAGGGTCTCTCTTGAACCATTACAATGTTTCACCTTTCTCATATTATGCAGTGGATAGATCATATATGTGAGAAGGCCATGTAATAATATAAAGCTGCATGATTAAAAAAAAAAATTGTATCTATGTTAATTATTGATTTTATATTCTGAGATAATAATCAGTATTCACTTAATCAGTTTAGTTATTAATACATCATACCAAGTTAATTCCAGATTTTGTCTGACAAAGGCTTATTTATTGTGTGTGATTTTATGAAGCAGTCATTGATCCATGTAATAATATAAAGCTGCATGATTAAAAAAAAAAAACTTGTATTTATGTTAATTATTGATTTTATATTCTGAGATAATAATCAGTATTCACTTAATCAGTTTAGTTATTAATACATCATACCAAGTTAATTCCAGATTTTGTCTGACAAAGGCTTATTTATTGTGTGTGATTTTATGAAGCAGTCATTGAATTTTTAATAAGCCCATAAAAGTGTGAACAAATTTTATTGATATTTATTTCAGATTGAGATTGCATCTGGATCCAATAAGAATAAAAACAAAAAGTTATTTCCTTTGCATATGAACTTGGAAGTTATTTGGGAAGTTCTGTTATTTCAAAAAAATAATGTAACTTGTGTTTCTAAAGTATCTGCTGTCATGATTGTGGAAGATGTTGCTAATATTCTATTCTTTGTGACATTCTGCTGTCAACCTTTATGGACAGAATGACTCCAGGAACCTAGGATACCTCTGCTGTAGACTAAATATTTATGTCAATCCCTGAAACTCATATGCTAAATGCTAGTGCCCAATCTGATGGTATTTGGAGGTAGGACCATTTAAGGGTGTTTAGGCTATGAGGCATTGGAGAAGGAAATGGCAACCCACTCCACTGTTCTTGCCTGAAGAATCCCAGGGACGGGGGAGCCTGGTGGGCTGCTGTCTCTGGGGTCACACAGAGTTGGCCACGACTGAAGCGACTTAGCATAAGCAGCGACAGGCTATGAGGTGGAGAAGGCAATGGCACCCCACTCCAGTACACTTGCCTGGAAAATCTCATGGACGGAGGAGCCTGGTAGGCTGCAGTCCATGGAGTCGCTAAGAGTCGGGCACGACTGAAGCGACTTAGCAGCAGCAGCAGCAGGCTGTGAAGATGGGGCTTCATGAATGAAATTAGTATCCTTATAAAAGAAAAATCAGAGACCATTTTCACCCTTTCCAATAAATGAAGACAGTGAAAAGAAAGCAACCTATGACCCAGGAAGGTTCTCAGTGTATACCAAATACATATATATGTATATTTCCTTTCTCATGTAGTGGATAGATCATATATGAAAATGTCATGTGATAATGTAAGGCTGCATGATGAAGAAGAAGAAGAAAAAAAAAAACCTCGTATCTGTGCTAATTATTGATCGTATATTCTGAGATAACAATCAGTTAGTCATCACTCACTGTATACCAAATCTGCTTATGTCTAGATTTCTAGCCTTTAGAAGAGTAAGAAATAAATTTCTGTTGATTATAAACCACCCACCTCTATGGTATTCTGTTATACCAGTCCAATCTGACTAAGTAAAGACTTTACAAATAATTCTTCCCAGGGTGTGGCTTACGTTTTAGGTCCTTATTGGTGTCCTTTGAACAAACCAAGTTTTAAATTTTGATCAAATCTAATGTATTATTTTTTTCCTTTATGCATTGTACATTTGATGTTGTATCTAGAAACTCTTAATCCAAGGTCAGGAATATCTCAGTTTTTCTTCTAAAGGTACTATGTTTTTACTTGTATGATGCATTTTGAAATAATGGTGTGAAATACAGCTTCCCTGGTGTTTCAGACAGTAAAGAATCTTCCTGCAATGCAGGAGACCCTGGTTCAGCTCCTGGGTTGGGAAGATCCCCTGGAGAAGGGAATGGCAACCCACTCCACTTTTCTTGCCTAGAGAATCCCATGGACAGAGGAGGGCTGCAGTCCATAGAGTCACAAAGAGTCAGACACGACTGAATGACTAACACTTTCATGAGTGAGTGAGTGAGTGAAGTCACTCAGTCGTGTCATATGGTGTGAAATATGAGTAAATTAATTTCTTTGTTCATGGCTATCTAATTGTCTCAATACCATTGAAAACACTTTTCATTCCCCGGGATATTGCTTCAGTTAACTAGTAAATTCTCCATGAGGTCAGAGCTGCTAAATCTTAGGTGTGTTGTGTGCTTACTCACTCAATCGTGTCTGACTCTTTGCGACCCCATGGACTGTAGCCCTCCAGGCTCCTCTGTCCATGGGGATTCTCTAGACAAGAATACTGGAATGGGTTACCATTTCCTCCTCCAGGGTATCTTCCTAACCCAGGGATCAAACCCAGGCCTCCTGCATTGCAGGCAGATTCTTTACCATCTGAGCCACCAGGGAAGCCCCAAATCTTAGGTATTTAGGTCACATGATAACTTACAGGAATATGTTCAAGCATTCAGTCTCCATTTAAACTTGAGTTTCAAAGAGTAATTGCTCTAAAATCCTAAATGTTTGACTGTGATTCTTTAACAGGGACCTGTCAAAATCTCCATAAACATCCCTATTTGCCATAGATACTTCAAGCGTCGATCTCATCTGCTCTGTCATACAGCCAAGGAAACAATCCCCTTGCACAGAAAGGGACCGATGAATATTCTCTCTAGGATATATCAAGGAAGTTCTGACACTACAACTTTGTTTAGCTTAAGTTACTGTTTGGATCCAACTTTCAATTAATCAATTACTTTAAAGTCTTTTGAATTAAGACATTGATCCTAGAATCTGATTAGTGAATCCCTATCAATAAAATTGGTCTGAAACATTATTGTGTTCTTCCATTCAGATTAACTAGTAAAGAATCTTCCTGTCATGCAGGAGACCCTGGTTCAGTTCCTGGATTGGGGAGATTCCCTGGAGGAGGGCATGGCAACTCACTCCAGTATTCTTGCCTGGGGAACCCCCATGGACAGAGGAGCCTGGTGGGCTACCATCCATGGTGTTGCAAAGAGTTGGACACGACTGAGCAACTAAACACAGTATTCTGATTTAGAACCTTTAGACTCTATTCTTGTATGTGTTTTCTCCAGATTTGGGTCAACATAAGTTGGCAAAATCTTGCAGTTATTCCCTATGTATCCAGTTACAGGGTCTAGAAACAATAAGAGGTGTAATGACTAGGTCCTCAGAAGTATCAGCAGTTCTTCACAAAGCAACTATCTCAGGGGATACTATTACAGATTCTTTAGGAAAAAGATCAATGTCCTCATACAAGAGGAAAGACTGCTCTATTGATGAAGAATGCTTTAGAGAACTTAGGGTCTGAGGTTTAGGACTCATTATAATATTACCATAGGGACCTATCCATATGTGCAGCAGAACATGAAGAATTAAGATGAAAGAGGAAAAAGTCCAGAAAGACATTGGCAGAGTCAGGAGAATTTGATAAGCCAGGACAAAAACAGGAATCAAGTGAGAGAGAGAGACTGAACGATGAAGTTGCACTGCAGCATGGCGACAAGTAAGTGGCATGTGAGTAAGTTTAGAACTCCCATAGGGTACAGCAGAAGCCAGCACAGCATTGTAATGCAGTTTTCCTCCAATTAAAAAAAAAAAAAAGAACTCCCATGGGACTTTCCCAGTGGACCAGTGGTTGGGACACCACACTCCCAATGCAGGGGGAACAGGTGCTATCCCTGGTTGGGGAACTGGAATCCTGTGTACCACAAAGCACAGAAGGGGGCAACAGAGAATAAGATAGTTGGATGGCATTATCGACTCAATGGATGTGAGTTTGAGCAAACTCTGGGAGATGGTGAAGGACAGGGAAGCCTGGCGTGCTGCAGTCCATGGGGTTGCAAAGAGTAGGACAGGACTGAGCAATTGAACAAAAACAACAACAACAAAATCTATGAAAAAATAAAAAAAGGAGGCAGAAAATGCAAGTGGATAGTTAAATAAACATTTTTTTAAAGCCAACTCCCTGCCCAGCATTCTACTTGAATAAAAACAGCATTCTGGAGCTGAGTTTTGCACTCACAGTTTCAACTAACTGTGGAAGATGCACAGTTGTTTGAATCTGCAGATTAGGAGGACAGACTATACTATGCAATTTTACATGAGAAAACAGAACATCTGCAGATTTTGATATTCATGGGGACTCTGGAACCAACCACCCGTGGATACTGAGAGATGACTGTATTCTCACCTCTGATCACCCCAGTCACTCTGCTCTGAATGCTTTCCAATTCTCTGTGACCTTTCTAAATCAAGGCATGAAGAATTAAATTCAGCTATGTGTCATTGTCGGAGAAGGTAATGGCACCCCACTCCAGTACTCTTGCCTGGAAAATCCTATGGACGGAGGAGCCTGGAAGGCTGCAGTCCATAGGGTCACTGAGGGTCAGACACGACTGAGCGACTTCATTTTCATTTTTCACTTTCATGCATTGGAGAAGGAAATGGCAACCCACTCCAGTGTTCTTGCCTGGAGAATCCCAGGGATGGGGGAGCCTTTTGGGCTGCCGTCTATGGGGTCACACAGAGTCGGACATGACTGAAGCGACTTAGCAGCAGCATGTGTCATTGTGCATGCATGCATACTCAGTTGTGTCCAACTTGCTGTGACCCTATGGACTGTAGCCTGCCAAGCTCCTCTGTCCATGAGATTCTCTAGGCGAGAATACTGGAGTGGGCTGCCATGCCCTCCTCCAGGGGATCTTCCTGACCCACAGATCAAACTCACGTCTCCTATGTCTTCTGCATTGCAGGTGGATTCTTTACCACTAAGCCAACTTGGCAAGCCAACTCTGTCATTGTGTATGACATAAATTGCACAGAGGGGAAAAGACTATTATCAGTAAGATCAAGAAGAAGGCACATATACTTACTGAGATGTAGTTCACTCATTTTTTAAAGGGTGCTACTGATTTCTCACAGCATTTTGAGGAAGATTATTTCTGAAACTACACACAAAATTCAGGCTTTTGAAAATATAAACATTAACATATAAACTATTGCCATTATTAAAATACATTTTGGCTAATACTAAAGGGAATAGAAATCATATTTATGTACTCACAATCCTTTGATGACTCACATTTATCAGTGTATTTTTCAGCCTTTCTAAGCCCATTGCTAAATCACAGCTAATACATTCTCTACTTACAAAATTGTTTCTTTAAAAAAAAGTCATTTTCTTTATTTCCTTAGCAGTAATGTTTGGTATCATTATCATCTATTACAGATTACCTATGTACAGGTGTAGGTTGTCAGTATCTATTCTGTAACTTTGATAAACTTATACAATTGTTGGACCAAATTTAAGATGAAGTATGAAGTTTCAGAAACCACTCCACAATACTAACATCCATGCTTTATCACTACTCATAACGTAAAATCCATGTTATGATTATATTCTACTTTTATATAATTCAATGAAATTTCTTCATTATTTGTACAAGGAAGTAATATAATTTGTAAAACACATCTTTGGAAACACCATATATGGAACTAATTTTGACCTCATTTGATAATTTTTCTTTCATGTTGGAGAAAGAAAAGGTGATAGCTTTTATTTGACTGCTGAAGTTAAGATGCTTTACATAAAACTACAATATCTTTTGAAAATTGATTTCTCGTTGAGAAGAAACCATATGAAAAAAGACAAGAAATTAGTCCAAGTAGTAAGGTTATTTGTAAAGTATGTAAGAAGATGACCAGAGTGTGAAATAAATTCTTATTTTAATGGCAAGACAAGAAAAATTTAAACATAAAAAATATTCCCTGCCCTTTGGCTTCCTCTCCAGACTTTACTGTGCATGGTGTATCTGCATTTTGCATCAACCAGACTTTCCCATAGATAGAAATACCTGTTCAACCTTTCTTCAACACCAGCAAGACCACTCCTTGAAGACAATGTTCCTTCTTAATCTAGTAAGGGGCCATGATGACCTGCGGCCACTACTGGCTTTGTAGGCTTAAGTCTGGATTGTGTTGTTGTTGTTCAGTTGCTAAGTTGTGTCCAATTCTGCAGCCCCATGGACTGCAGCATGCCAGGCTCAAACTGCCAATAAAATGTCATTTAATATACAGCCCCCTTAAAAAACTTGTATAGCTATGCTTCAACTTCTAATGGCTATAACAGTTCTCAGGCTGTTCCTAGGTTATAATCCACAATTTGGCTCAAATAAAATCTTCCACTTCTTTCTTAGAATAGTTGATTAATTTTTCATCTACAAAAGAACAGGTGAAAGTAATTAGTAAGTGGATATATTTTATAGAAAATGGAAAAAAAAAAGCAAAGCTTATATCCTATTGATTTTCAACCTATACCAGTATAGCAGACTGGAAATATTTTGAAGATTGAAAAATAACTATTTGCATATGTGTGCATGTGTGTATATATATACATACACATGCATATATATCATTACAATGATTTTTTATAATAAAATATTTTGTTTTTTTAATTTATAAAGGGTTATTTTCCACTTTTTGTAACTATTTCCTTTCCATTGAAGCCTTCTTTTGTTTCAATTTGCCCATATATCATCCTTGGTTTATCCCTTGTCAGTCTTAAGTTATCATAATTGATTGATACTGACTACTTTAGGAGGAAATTATTTAACTGTGATTGACTGGGGACATTTAACTTTATTGGAAAGAAACAGCAGGGGAAAAATGGAGGAAATGGTAAATGTGCTCATTTGTAAGAAAGAGACTTCAGACACAGTTTGGCTCCTTGAGCTGAATAAAGGCTTATTGAGATTAAGTTGACATAATTAATTGAATAGAAATTTTACATCCTTTCTTGTAAAATGGAATTAGAGATGAAGATCTTATTTGAAATTTAATAAGACATGAATATGTTCAGAGACTGTATAATGAAATACACATAAATGAAATAAAAATTACCAAGATAATATTTTAAAATCACTTCAGAAATATTTATCCCTGAAACATATTACCTTTGAAAAATTTAGTCAATAGAATAGACTTAACATATTATATATTTGATATATATGTATAGTCAGGGACTGTCTCTTATACACATCTAGATGTGTATAAGAGACAGGGACGTGGGGCAGCTCCTCCCGGCCGCGCGTAGTTTCACTTCAGAAATATTTATCCCTGAAACATATTACCTTTGAAAAATTTAGTCAATAGAATAGACTTAACATATTATATATTTGATATATATGTATAGTCAGGGAAGATTTTATAACTGTTCACATTTTGCTAATAAAAAAACTTTTGGCTCAAAGAAATAAAACCACAGCATTATCAAGTGGCCATTCAGCCAACAGTCCAGGTCTTCTTACTCTAGATCCTACTTTGTTGATAATATACTATTGTTTTTCTTCACCGTTTCTTTTTCATAACACTCCTTTTGCTCTCCTCAAAATATAAGGTGAAGTGCTCACATTTCTGTTAAAACTAATAAACTAACTACTGAAAATATAGTGGTGGGAGGAGGTATAATTTTCCTTCTACCATTCTAGGTTCCTCACCAAGAACCCCTGGTAATAAAAGACAGATTAACAGGGCAAAGCAAATGTAAGTTTAATAGCATCTATACCTCTGTATGGGAGAAGGCAATGGCACCCACTCCAGTACTCTTGCCTGGAAAATCCCATGGATGGAGGAGCCTGGTGGGCTGCAGTCCATGGGGTCGCTAAGAGTCAGATACGACTGAGTGACTTCACTTTGACTTTTCATTTGCATGCATTGGAGAAGGAAATGGCAACTCACTCCACTATTCTTGCTTGGAGAATCCCAGGGACCGGTAGAGCCTGGTGGGCTGCCGTCTATGGGGTCACACAGAGTCGGACATGACTAAAGCGACTTAGCAGCAGCATGCCTCTATATACAAGAAAGATATCCAGGAAAACTGAGTAGCTTTAGAATGACACAAATCATCACCTTAAATATCATCTCCATCTGAAGGCAAGAGAGGTTGGGGATTATAGGACAGCGAAGGCCAGTTAAGAAGGAGAAACACAGTAAAAGGGTAAGGCTGTTACACAGATTCAAGTTCTTCTCCATTGTTGACTTTCTATAGATTTAGTTACCCTCCTCTCACTGGTACAGACAGGGAGTCAGCCTTCCAAACTGCCATGTCCCTTATAAAAGTGCAAGTCCATTATAAAAGAGTAACTTCTACTTTGATTTTAGAGCTTCTTCTGCATCTGTTATTTTAAATATAACCAACTCAAGATAATCCTTATACCAAAGAAGTATGTTTGGGGATGGCAAATTCTGTTCCATTCAAAATCATGCATACGTGAGTGCTAAGTCACTTCAGTTGTGTCTGACTCTTTGTGACCCTGTGAACGTTAGCCCAGCAGGCTCCTCTGTCTATGGGATTCTCCGGGCAAGAATACTGCAGTGGGTTGTTGTGCCCTCCTCCAGGGGATCTTCCTGACCCAGGGATTGAATAAGGCTCTATGTCTCCTGCATTGGCAGGCAGGTTCTTTACCACTAGCGCCACCTGGAAAGCCCCTTAAAAGTCATGAGCTAACACTAAATCCCAAATGAAAACTATTTAAACTAAAATTGATATAAATGTACCTATTCATAATCTAATTGGTAAACAAAATTTGGAAAAAAAGAGATAAACAATGTATTTATATATTATATATTTTTGAATAGCCAATATAAACAAATTTGGAGATATTCCTATTCAAAGCACAGATATCAGTTTCTAACAACTTCTATCAAAATTTACTTAAATATCAGATATTAAAGGAAGTCATTATTGTCTCAAAGTGATTGAGACAGGTACATTAATTATGATCAGTATGTTTGTAAGATTATAAAAAATATTTAATATTGAATTACTTGATTTATGACCCAAGTGATAAATTATTAAATCTTGATTATAGCAAGGAGTTTAATAGCCAGAAAAGAGGAAATAAACATAGGCAGAGGAAGTAGAGACAAAATGAACATTGTTTTTACACACACTTCATCACATCCTTATGTTCAAGTGCTTTGTTTATACTATCACCAAAATATTCACTTTGTTCTTTCATGTTTTAATCTTCTAAAGCTCTTCCTATTGCTTGAAGCCCATGGAGATTGGCACCTTCATATTTTTCCTAAATTACACTTTTTTCCCTCAAAATGCTCATTCATTCTAGTATTTCTGCAAGCAAGACTACGCTAATATCCTGTAAGCAGGGAAAATGCAGCCATGTCAAATATTCTAGGGATACTATTAGACCACTGAGTTCATAATACATTTAACCTGGTTCTATATAAGTTATGAATACAATCACACACCACCATGGCAGGATTATATATCGGCATATATAGTGAAAAGAATCACACAAACCAA
Source organism: Cephalophus harveyi (assembly GCA_006410635.1). Lineage (NCBI taxonomy): Eukaryota > Metazoa > Chordata > Mammalia > Artiodactyla > Bovidae > Cephalophus > Cephalophus harveyi. Next base: position 196,946 of record SJYT01064351.1, on the reverse strand, counting down.
TGTTAACATTAAATAAGGAAATAAATTAAGAGTAGAAAGTATTAGGACTGAAAGTAATGACAGTTTTGCATTCATGAGCAATCCTGATTTGCTTTCCCAGTATCATTACTCAGCAGAGTCTGTAAATGTGACATTTTGATGAAGGTTGTCTTTATGTGATTGGTTGCTTTCATTTTTTAGGTGTTAGAAACAGTCCAAGAAACAAAATAATATATCAAGCAGTGCAAGAGAAAATGAATTCAGGAACTTTATGCATAGTATTTTGAGTGATGAAGGCAAACTTGCTAGAAAAAAATTATACTAGCTAATATATAGTCAGCTAATAAAAAGAAGAAATAATTCTCCAAATCAGTGATATTTAGAAACAGAAAATAGTATTAATATATTCATCCATTTAGTCAATGAACGTTATTTTTTATTACCTAGTCTCCTAAAATAGAATCTTATTCACCAAAGCACATGTCTTTCTCTCCATGTTGTACATACTTGACAAAATCTTTGGTAAACAGAAAACAGTGCTAAATATTGTTAAATCGAGCATAACAATCAAGATGGCTATTTGTTAAAATTGTGTGCAAATGTTTAGCAATGGGATTTGAACAAGCTTACATATTTTAGTTCTTAATGTAAATCAAATGAATAACAGTTATTTTAACGCATCTGTTTTGAAGTAGCTTCCGAAAATTATTCTTCCAGATTTGTAATTTTGATGAAGGCATGCAAATTTCTATTTCTCAAATTCTTAGTAAAGTTTGAGATTGGAAAGTGTCTTAGAGGTCATGTTGTACACCATTTTTTAAATAATGCAATGAGTTATGAAGCCTTGGGTGTCTCTACTACTGTCTCATATTTTATAGTATAAATATCTACAAAATTTAGTGCAAACAAGGGAGGAAAATCTGTCTTGGCATCTATCCAGACAGAATATAAAAAAGAAAATATTTCTTTTTTGATAAAAGCCTACTCACATAACCAAATTCTTATTCTCTTTTTTTTTTGGCTCAAAGAGTATAGAAATTCTACAAACTAAAAAATGCACTGCCTTTTCATCAACCTCTGGTAAAAACTGATTTACATTGCTTTATAATTTATTGGCTAAATGTTATCAGATTCACCATAAAATGAATAAAATGAAGCATTATTTTTTAAGAATAGCTAGAAAGCTTCAAAATAATTTGCTTTAATTGCACTTTACAGCATCAGTCAGGTGATGGTGCTTGGAGAGTTCCAGCTGTACAAATGGATGTTTGTGTGCTTATATTTAAATACTATATTTATTACTCTACATTTTTTCCAGATCCAGTTTTGATTGAAGGATATCCATTATATTTTTTCCACCTAATTGTGGATTTCTTAATATAAAAGTCACATGTATAAAATATTTGAAAAATAAAATGACTTTTTTAAGTGTACAAAGAGAAAATTTACATTTTATCTTTTACTTTCACATACACGCATCAAAAAAGTATTAAATGCAGATAGTTGCCAGGATCTGGTGGGTTGGAGAAATGGGGAGATGTAGGTCAAAAGATAATACGTTCCAGTTTTGAAATGAATAAGTTTTGGGGACCTAATGTTCAACATGGTGATTTTAGTTATAATATTATATTATACTTGAAAATTTTTAAGAGAGTAGATTTTAAGTGTACACACACACACACACACACATACATATACAGAAGATAACTATGTAAGGAGATGAATATGTTAATTAACATGACAGTGGTCATCATTTCACAATGTATACATATATTAATTATTACATTATGCAACTTAAAAAATCATATTGTCCAAGCTAAATATATATGTATGTAATTTTTATTTCTAACTCATCCTTCAATACAGCTGGGTAAAAAGTGAAAAACAAACAGATAAAACTTTTCTGAGAAAATCAGGTACAACGAAATGTTTAAAAAGTTGCTTTAGCTTGCAGACATATACTGTGTTAGCTAAGGTAATCGGCATGATATAGCCAGATCCTTAGCAGACTTAAGACAAGCTAAAAAATAGGAATAAATTTCCAAGGATCTTAGAACAAAATTCCCTCCCCAAAACCAGGGTCATGGACTCATTGCTCATAAATTCCAAGATCTCCTCCACTATATCCACTGACAGGCGAAGGGCTATGCCTGTCCTGGGTTCAATCAGCGCCACCTCTACTGGCAGGGATTACTCTTTTACCTTTTACCTCTACTGAATGGCAGACCATATCCACCACCATCAACTTTGTTTGTCTCCTGTGCCGGGATACAAATGTCCTATGTTGCTCAATTCCCTTTAACACGAGGCTTATTTGTTATATAAAATGAGCCAAGAAGGAAAAGAAGACAGTAACACTAGCCCCATATCAGCCCTAATTCTCTATAGTCTCTGCAACTCAGGATCAAAACAGAATATTCAAAGGTTCATGAGTTTTCTCTTGGGAAGTACAGGGCCTACAACAGAGGTGTTCAAAATGATCATATTTGACTGCAGTGCATCACTATTTAATTAAGGATATCAGAGGCATGGATATTATATCAGCAAACTTGATATGCACCAGAGCAGTGGAACTTTATTTTTTTCTAGTGGGCAAGCCCATTTAAAGGAAAATATGCTTCTCACTGGTTGATAATGTAAAAATGAATTTCTGCATTTTCATAAGACTCTCAGAAACTGTAGAATTTGGTTATTACTGGCATGACTGACTTTCTCATTAAAAAACAAAATGGTAAGCCTACACATCATACCATTTTTAAGCTATATGTTAATATCTGCCCAAACAAAATCAAACAGCAAACAAATACAAAACCTCCATTTGTTTTTTTAACTATTCTAAATTGAAACAAACTTAAATGTGGGCTTAATGTTTCCTTTTCCCCAAAGAAATACAAAAATTCACTCCAATATATTTTGTGTGCATTTTAAAATATGTTTATATGGCCTATCTATAATCCCAGACATATAAACACAAACACATATGTGTGTGTTTGCAATATGCACGTCCCAACATGCACTTCCCTTGGGGCTTCCTTTGTAGCTCAGTTGGTAAAGAAACTATCTGCAAAGCAGGAGATCTGGATTCGATTTCAGGGTCAGGAAGATCCCCTGGAGAAAGAAATGGCAACCCACTCCAGTGTTCTTGCCTGGGGAATCCCATGGACAAGACAGAGCGACTAAACCACCAACATTCACTAGATTATTTTTTTTCCCCAGAGAATTTTCCTAAATTCAGCTGTGCATCATTTGTAAATAATCTTTCCAGCAGCACAGGTATTTATACCCTCAGAGGAAAAAATGACACCCAGTCAAGTCTATAGAAACTAATGTTTATACCTAAACATTAGATAGAAGCAAAAAGAGAGAGAGACAACAAGAGAATTAGTGAGTTATTTCCACAGTAAGAGCTGTGGCAAAATTTACAGCCTTAGATTCAGTGACTTAAATCAAGGAGAGTGATATTAATCACTCTAAAGCCAGCAGATTGGCCAGTGCCCAGCCTCTAACCTCTGGGCTTTCAGCCTCAAGGTTCCAGGCTACAGACTGACTTGCTATTTACTTATTGGACCAGCAGCAGCTGCAGGCAGTACGACGACTTCAAAATCACCTCCACATGTCTTAATTTGAGACTGGGGCTGAGAAATGTTCTCATGGTAAGTCACTAGAATATAATTCATCAAGTGCTACACTGCCAACATAACTTCATAGTTCTCTTGTTATTTACTGCATGCTAAGTCACTTCAGTCGCGTCGGACTCTGCAAGCTTATGGACCGTAACCCACGCACCAGGCTCCTCTGTCCATGGGATTCTCCAGGCAAGAATACTGGAGTAGGTTGGCATTTCCTCCTCCAGGGTATCTTCCCCTCTCAAGGATCAAACCTGTGTGTCTCCTGTATCTCCGGGAGGGTTCTTTACCGCTCGCGCCACCTCGTGGTAGCAATCTATATTCCAGTTTAACTTTGAATAATAAATTTGGATTTCTTTTTTAGAAGTGGATAAGATTTTTACCTTTTCTTATAATTTTCTAACATTTTTGGTTTGGGTAATGAGTTTTCAAGATTTAATATTTGGAGGCAAGATGCAACAGACTTTTTTCCCTCTATAGGAAGATAATGTTTAGGAGAGAAACCTTGTCTCCACTGTGCTCTTTACTTTGAAGTTTTTAAAATTAAGCTAAAGTAACAAACACTCTCATAAATAACAGTTTGCTATTTACTAATAGATTTAAAGTTTCACAAAATAATAACAATTGGAGATGTCTAATTAAAATGTAGTAATTTGATTTTACACAATTCTGTTGAATTACAGATTTGAGAGAAGCATCTCAATTCCAAGTTGCAGGGCACATGCTAGTATGCAGGTGAGCATTTGCACATGTACGTGTGTGCGCACACACACACACACACAAACATATGTTCCCTGTGGCCATATGTTTTATGGCCAGTTTTAACTGGAGAAAGTATTATTCATATTTAAAAGTTTGGGGTAAGTATTTTAATTGCTAGGAATATTTTTCTATTGTAATAAGATTTTTTCCATTCTTTTTTTTCCCCTTCTCTTATCTCTATGCAGTGTCCTTGCTAACTGATCTTCTTTGCTGACCACATACCTCCAAATCAAATTATGAGGACCTATGCACAGCAATTATAATGTTTAGCAATTTTAATGAAGTTTTGCTACTGCCATAATAAGGATGGCCCTGTAACATCTAAGTAACTGTATCAAGCTCTCTTTGCTTTGAAATAAGAAATTACTTTACTCCTCAATAAGGACCAATTAAATTTAGGAAATGTAAAGTACCATAAGTCTCAGTGAAGTACATGTCTTGGGAAAGGACTTCAAGAATATATTATACTTTATGGCTTATAAACTTGGCTGCTAATAAGAATCACCTGGGAGCTTTGTTAATAATACAGGTTCCCAAGACACAATCCAGACTTAATGAAGCAGATTCTCCAGAGAAGGGGCATGGGAATTATGTTTTTAATAAGTGTCTCAAATGATGTGTATTCTCTGATGATTACATTTGAAACTGAAGTTCAAGACTAGATGTACCACATGGCTGATAATAATAAGTAGTGGGAGTCCTCATTTTGTGTTAAGACACTTAGTTTTCCCAGCAGATGTGGAATTATTGAATATTTCTATTATGAATGAATGAGAAGCCATGTACCATAGACAGGAAACTCTGACAGTGTGCGATAAATGGTGGTCAAGGCAAGAAGGACAATAAGTGATATTTGTGACCCAGATGTCCAGTGACAAAGACATGACTGTGGGGCACTTAGAAAGGAAAGGATGATTGTAAAAGATAAGCAGAAGTACCACTTTGAACTTGGTGCAGAAGTCTAGCATTCTTAGGGGTATTGCATGGGCCGCATTATCTACAGCATTGTACAGTAACAACTAGAAGAGACCGTATACTTAACCCACTTGCTGACTAAACATCAGAGATGAGAGTAATCTGTTTAGTTTGCACAGGGTGCCAAAACAAAATACCACAGACTGTGTGACTTAACAAAAATTAGTCCTGGAGGTTAGAGTCCAAGATCAAGGTGTCAGCAAGTTGGGTTTCTCCTAAGGCCCCTTTCCATGGCTTGTAAGTGGCCATCTTTTTATTGTGTTCTCACATGAGCTTTAGGTGTGCAAGTCCAGTGTCTCCTTGTGAGTCCAAAGTTCCTCTTCTTATAAGGACACCAGTGAAATTAGATTAAAGCCCAACCAAAGGTCCTCATCTCAATGTTCAGTTCAGTTCAGTTGCTCAGTCGTGTCCAATTCTTTGTGACCCCACGGATTGCAGCATGCCAGGCCTCCCTGTCCATCATCACCTCTTAAAAGGTCTCATCTTCCATACAGTCACAGTCTGGAGTTCCAGAAGTTAGAGTTTCAACATATGAATTTTGGAAGATATCACAAAGTATGAATTTGTCATGAATTTCATGACATGTATGAAGCTCAGAACACTTCAAGCATGATGATTCCGAGAACTGACTAGGTGTTGATGCCCTACTCCAAGATAAAGAAAACATATAAAAGACAAGCAGTATGGATAACAAAGTTTGTTTGAACGTATCATGGTGAATTGAATATGGTAAATTAGAAGAGAGATACAGGTAGACAACAGATGCTTATATGTGCGTAGGAATGTGTGCACACAGGTTCACTATATGTAGCAACAATACTGAATTTGAACTTGGTGCAGAATTCTAGCATTCTTAGGGGTATTGCATGGGCTGCATTATCTACAGCATTGTACAGTAATAGCTAGAAGAAACAATATACTTTACTGATGCTTGTCTGGTAATATCACTTCTGTGTTATAATGAAAGGTTTTTTTTGTGATGTACAAAACTTGTTTGTTTTATATATATATATATATATATATATAAGTGTAGTTAGATTAGAGCTTCCCTGGGGGCTCAGTGGTAAAGAATCTCCTCCTGGCGGAGGAGACACAGGTTTGATCCCTGGGTCAGGAAGATCCCCTGGAGAAGGAAATGGCAACCCACTCCAGTATCCTTGCCCGGGAAATTTCACAGACAGAAGAGACTAGTGGGCTGATGGGGTTACCAAAGAGTCAGACATGGCTTGGTGACTAAAGAACAAATAGATTACTGTTGCAGTAATGCCTGTTTTCATCTATGAATAGTTAAGCATGTACACAAGGCACAATTTCTGATTTGTTGCTGTGTTCCATCTCATTTTTTTTTTTACTTTTATTCTTAAAGCACTCAGTTTTGCTTTCAATTTTATGCACCTTTTTTCTGAGTTAGATCTGCACATGTGTACAAAAAGTTCATATTTATGTATTGCACATAATCATGCTATTCAGCATTGATGCTATATTGTTTGATGTAAATAAGAAAATACATGTACAGAGCGAAAATTATAAACTGCAGGAAAAATGGATAATGAGTAGTTTTTATAGTTATATAAAATTCAAAAGAATATTCTAAAGTGTTATCATTAACTGGAAAAATTCCATTTTCCCCCCATGCATGTATGTCAAGTGTATAACCAATAAGTTTAACCTCCTCTTAGTGGTAAAGGCTTAATTGCGTGCTTCATTAGATTAAGCTTAGGCATTATTTACTTTTTCTGGTTCCCTGGTTTGTGGTGCTCCTTATTGTGCCTGGATGAAAAATAGAGTGGGTAGTTAGGTATTTCTGCACTAGCGCAATCTTCATTGCCTTCCTTGATTGTCTTTTTCAGAGAGAAACTGGTGTCTTGGCTATTTTACACATTTTGGAGTTTCTACTTCTTTTTTAAAAATTAATCCTCCATTAAAAGATTTAAAAAGAATTAATTACTCTTTAAATTTGAACATTCAAGACAATGTTTCACAAACAATTTTCAAATCTGATTTACAAACCATATATTTACAATATAAGCAAATGCATATTTTTCTGAGATAAGATTCCAAACAAAATTTTAGTATTTTATATATATATACATACATATATACACACACACACACGGGAAGACTAATAANTAATTACTCTTTAAATTTGAACATTCAAGACAATGTTTCACAAACAATTTTCAAATCTGATTTACAAACCATATATTTACAATATAAGCAAATGCATATTTTTCTGAGATAAGATTCCAAACAAAATTTTAGTATTTTATATATATATACACACACACACACGCACACACACAAGGGAAGACTAATAAACCACACCAAAAAAAGAATCAAATTCTGCCATTTGCAACAATATAGATAGATCTTGAAGTATTATGTTTTGTGACATAAGTCAGACAGAAAAAGACAAATTATTTGACTCATATATGAAATGTAAAAACAAAATATGAAATAAACAAAAGCAAATTTATAGATAAAGAGACCAGGTTGGTGGTTACCAGGTGAAAAGTGGGTTGGGGATGTGGCCAAAATGATCGACGAGGTCAGCTGTGTGATGATGGATGGTAACTAGAATTGCGGTAGTGACCACTTAGTCACCATCTGTCACAGATGTAGAATTATAATGCAGTACAAGAAAAGAAAAATAAGTTACTCAGAAAATATGACAGAATCATACAAAGCAATATGAAGCAGAAAGCATTCAGGAAAATCTTTTAAATTATATCCAGCTTTTTTTTTTTTTCTCCCAGAAATATGAGAATGCCATCAGAATTGAGTCATCACTCTGCAAAAGAATCACTGAAATGCAAATCTATGTACTAGTGCCATACTATTGCCATAGAGTATCTCTTTACACATAAATACTAATTTATTTATACAAGCAGCCTGTTATACTTGATATACTCTATGTTTTAGAGAAAACACGGTAACATTTTTCTTAAGTGATTTTAGAAGAAAACATTTAATAATAAAGAGTGAAGCTTCTCTCTTGCTTGGGTTTTTATATTATTTCTAAATTTTCTTTTTTTTTGGAAAGAAAATCTCAATTATAGCATTGCATTATTATATCAAAAACACAAAACAACCCCTCTCCCAAACCCTAATTCATTATTCTCAGTTCATGTCAAGTTAGGTGGAAAACTATACATATATTTATAATGTTGTCAGTGGAACTATCACTTGAATATTCATATTAATTTATTTTCCATGAAGGAAATGAGCAATTAATTATCAAAATATGGGGGGGGAAACTTCTATGGCTTCAAGGGTACACTACAAATGTTTTGTTGTTATTCTCCTGGACCATCTGCATGATGGCAATAAATCAGTAAAAAATATGCCCATGTGTTTCTTTAATTCTGTTCATCTCCTTCCTCAAATTGCTTTTGACTTCCCACTGATGATAATTATATTTACTTATATAAATATGGCAGAAAATATTTCTTTCTAGCTCAATAACCTGGCCATGTTTTCTTGATTTTGGCTTTCATTACTTTAGTGTCTCCTTCGTAAATCTTGTGAGCCAGGTCACTATATCTTTTTGGATAAAGTTGCAAAATATTTTTTGAAGTTTTTTTTTTTTTTCTAGTAGTGTTTATTCTAGCTAGTATTCTCCCTCATCTTGCAAAAGAACCATGCACAGAGTCAAATTTCAAGAGATAGACCGCATCAAGACCACATGAACATCTTTTTGCCACTGAATTAGCCAAACACCTGGACAAGGTGTTGTCTTTCTGGTTGTTTCCAAGATGTTGCTACATTCTAATTCTAGCTGGACACAAATTCATGCTTTCTAGATATTCCCCCATGGAGTGTTTTTGTGTTAACATTTAGAGGAATGATATAACTTGCTTTTTTAAAAAGAACTAGTTGGTTTCATAGCTATTGCTTTTCTTACTATTAGAAAATGTGCATACATAAATTGAAGTTCAGTGTTGACTTAGAACAAATAGTGACAAGGCATTTCTCCAGAAAAGATGGGTTTATTTGAGATCACCAGAGAATTGAAACTTAAGGGTCTGCAACCATGGCAAGCCACGTGCAAGTTCCCATACAGAGGGAAAGAGAATGCTTTTACAGAGAGAAAACAGAAGTTGGAAGGCTTAAACACAGTTCCTAGCTTTCCAAGGGTGTGTCCTCCAGAGGAAAGAAAAGTATTTTTCTTCCTATTGGGCTCTGCTGTCATTGCAGACTGTGAGAAGACCCTTCTGGTCTTCCAACTCTATTTATTTCTGTTTAGTTTTTACATTTCTTCCTTTGATCAAGATGTGGGGAAAAGTGCACAGATTAAAAAAATACTGAGGTCTCATTCAAGTAACAAAGAGTGTACATTTTTTCCCATTTCATCCTAGTCCTTTTCAACAGAGGAAAAGATCCTCTTCGAGTCCATTGATAAACATACAGTTAAAAGTTACCTGGGTGATATCAACATCTGAGGGAAAACTAGAATTTTCTTTAAAAACAATCAAAAGTTGATCATAATAACCATGAACAGATCCATCAGTTTTTCGTGTGCAAGTTTGAATTTTGTTTCAATCAATAGGCTCAAAAAAGCCCTAAGAATTACTCAGTGAAGTCACTTAGTGATTAAGCCTGATCATATCGTAAGTTGGGAGGCTAGTCTCCTGGTTCTAATTATAGAGATCCTTCAGGATTTTCCCAGTAGTTTTTAAATCTAACACTCAGCCTGACCTTTGCCAACAAGCATATGAACTGGCTGATATAAGTCAGAGAAACCAGGTTGATATGTTTGAATGGCTATATTAAATTCCTCAGCAGATATGGAAGAATTTTTGATTACTATGGGGAAATCTTTGGCTATGACTCGCAGTTCAACTTTAGTCCAGGGAGTATAAGAAATTAAGAGTTTAGCTTCTGGATTCTCAGAAGGCCTAGTTTTAAAAAGGAACAGGTTCTGAAGAAAAGGGAGTAGTGAAAGTTTCAGGAAAAGGGGAAGTTTGGAGAAAATTAATATGTGGGAACTGAGGGTATAGACAAGGCATAGGGGGCATATAAGGGAAGGAGAAAAAAATGGGACCACATGGAAAGCCTGAGACAAAGAAGACAAAGAAGAGCTTGGGGCTTAAGAAGCCATTTAATCTTTGCCTCAGCGAATCTTAAAAATCTTATTTTGCAGGGAGGCAGTTTTCGACTACTGATCATGCTAGAATAGCAATCAAAATAAGCATTCCACTCAGTTTTGGAAATTTTTGAGTTATGATAGTCCAATTCAGTTTTAAGGGACTTATATTTGGGGATTTCAAAAGTTACTCACTGATATTCTAAATCGCCTTTGGTTAAGTCAGCCTGGTTAGTTAGAAATGGGAATAAGAAAGAAATGTAGCTTTAAAGCACAAAATAGGCTGGATTTTCTGTAAGGGTGGTGCCCTGAAAATATTTAGATAATTGGGATCTCAAGTTTCAGAACTTGTTCTCTAGAGTAAAAGAACAATTTTTAAACTGCTCAAACAGCTTACGGCTCAAACAGCTCATTCAAACAGCTTGCAGGCTTAACACCAGACAGTTCTAAGGAGACAGCTTGGTTGCTGAAGAGCCAGGATGAAGGCTTTTTCAGCCAGGTTTCAGAGAACAGCCCCTTCCCAACAAATAGGCCAAAGTCTGAAAAACCTGCAGAGTTTCAGAGAAGTAGCCTTAATTCCCATAGGAACTGGGCTGAAGGCATTTTCAGAAAGTTTCATTTGTAAGAGTCTGATCTCAAAATCAGACAAACAAGTACTCACATATAGAACAAGGTCTTAAACAGAAAGATAAAACTTTAAAATAGATGCTAAATAAAACCCAGATCACTTCAAACACAAGTAAGTTATACATTCAAATCCAGGAGAAAGACTACTCTTCAACATTAGAGTGGAGAGAAAGGCCATAGAGTAATAATGTGGGTCCTTCTCAATTGTGGGTCCTTCTCCTGTTTGCTTACCAGCCCTGGAGCTGCTGGGGATCTTCCCTGGTCACTGTTCAGTTCAGTTTAGTTCAGTCACTCAGTCGTGTTTGACTCTTTGCAACCCCACAGGCTGCAGCACGCTAGGCTTCCCTGTCCAAGACGAACTCTCAGAGTTTGCTCAGACTCATGTCCATCAAGTTGGTGATGCCATCCGACCATCTTATCTTCTGTCACCCCCCTCTCCTCCTGCCTTTAATCTTTCCTAGCATCAGGGTCTTTGTAAAGTGAAAGTAAAGTCGTTCAGTTGTGTCCGACTCTTTGTGATCCCATGGGCTGTAGCCTACCAGGCTCCACTGTCCATGGGATTATCCAGGCAATAGTCCTGGAGTGGATTGCCATTTCCTTCTCCAGGGGATCTTCCCAACCCAGGGATCGAACCCGGGTCTCCCCCATTGTAGACAGACGCTTTACCGTCTGAGCCACCAGTGACTATTCTACAGGAAAGATTGTGTGTGGGGGGGGGGAGGGGAGGGGGCTGGGCGGGGATCAGCTGAGAATTACAACATGGACTACAATCATGGTGAGCCACATGTGAGTCCCTACACAGCAAGCGAAGAAGAGCCCTTTCACAGAGGGGAAAAGAAGCCGGGAGGGCTACAGTAAAGAAAGAGTCCAGGGTTTTCACTGATTGAGTCCTTGCCAGGAAAGAAGAAGAGTCTTTCTCCTTCCTTTTGGGTTCTGCTATCATCTCTTCCACTTCTGGCCTCCAGACTCTATTTAATTGAGGTCTCTTTGTTGATTTTTTTTTTTTTTTAAAAAAAAGCTTCAGTAATATGTTCAAGATTTCTGTGTTTGAGTTAGAAAATACATTCCCTTATCTTTGTTCCTTAATTTTCCCAGTACATCACTATCCCCAGGTTGGAAAGATCCTCTGGAGGAGGGCATGGCAACCTACTCCAATATTCTTGCCTGGAGAATCCCCATGGATAGAGGAACCTGGCAGGCTACAGTCCATAGGGTCGCAAAGAGGTGGACATGACTAAAGTGACTTAGCACGCACACACACCCCTAAGACAGATGTTATTTATTTGCTGACAAAAGTTAATATGTTCCAGAATCTTTTATAAAGTAGTCTATGTATGTCATTTAATGTTATTATGCATTAACTATTTTGAACTTTGTATTATTTGTAGTGATTCTATTAGTTTTGGGCTAGCTTTACACTTAGGCTGTCTTTAAAACCAAGTCTTGTTTTTTGGTAAGATTCCGTATGTTCCAAACTTTCAGTAAACATAAACTCTCTATATTAACATTGTATAAATCTAATATAATTCAATCAGAAAATGACATTTGTGGTAATTTAACATAGAGCTTTCTAGTTATTTGTTACTCATCTTCTAATCTGAATGTTACTGTAATTACATTTGTTCCCCGAATATTTGCATTGATTAGGGCTTAATGACATCTGACTCTTTTATCTATTGGATTTTTGTAAATTTCTCATTTTTCAAATCCAAAGTAATTTATCAAAACATTGAATTTTCTCCTTATTTTGTTGTTGTTGTTCAGTTGCTAAGCCCTGTCTGACTCTCTGCAACCCCATGGGCTACAGCACACCAGGATTCCCCATCCTCCAGTATCTCCCAGAGTTTGCTCAAATTCATGTCCGTTGAATCAGTGATGCCCTCCAACATCTTATTCTCTGTCTTTTGTCTTCAGCCTTTCCCAGCATCAGGGTCTTTTCCAATCAGTCAGCTCTTCACATCAGGTTAGTTTCTATTTAATTTAAATAGGCACTAATAATCCTCAAATAAATTCCTCCATGTGTGACCTTGTCTTATTTCCGACTCATAATGAACTGGCTAATTGATATTGATGTGTCTTCAATGCATTTTCTACTAAACATGTGTAAAAATAGAACAATTTTGCCATTACCACCTTGTTAACTATGGAAAAAACGTGCAGTGTAAGAGCTGTGAGTTGAATTTTATTCAGTGTCTTATTGAGGACTAAAGCACAGACACCAACCTCTCAGGTAGCTTTGAGGAACTATCCTGAAGAAGTTGGGGAATGTCTCTGTGTGTGTGTGTGTGTGTGTGTATATATATATATATATAATTTTTTTTTTACTAGGAAATACATGTAGTCAAAAGGCTCATCCTTTTAAAAGAATGTTGCTAGTCACACGCACGCACACACACACCCAGATATCTCAAGATAATGATTTATATATAGGAAAATGCAACAATCTGAGCTCATTGATGTCTTTCCTTGGATATGCATATTAACTATCTAGAGGCTTATATATCCAAACATAGAATTCTGTATCCTTATCTCCTTCAATTGCACTGTTGGTTTGTGTGGCTAATGGCTTTACCCTTGTAGGACTAGAAAGATGGGCGACACTGTTTACAACCTTATAATCTAGGGAAGTAAGAATAATCTCCCCTTTAGCCTTCAAAATTCTTGACCGACTCCCTTGTGAGAAAAGACAATCGCAGGAGTAAAAAATAGAATTTTAATAGCATGTATACCTCTTATACACAAGGAAAATACCAAGGAATACTTAGCAACTCTTTGAATTAGGCCAAGCCATCACCTTAAGTACTATTTACATCTAAAGACAAATGATATTGTTGAGGGAGAGAGGCCTGTTATGGGAGATGACCAGGAAAAGCACAATAAAAAAGGGCAAAATTATGATGCAGATTTAAGTCAATACCTTCTTTCTTGATAAGAATTTCTAGAGACTTTGTCATGTTCCTCTTCCTGGCACAGAGTAACATATTCTTACAAATGGACATTTCCCTTGTAAATATAAATGTATCTTACAAATGGATAACTTCTCCTCAGATTTCAGAGCTTCCCTTGTGTCTCTGTTTCCTAAAAATAGCTAGTTGAAGACAATCCTTATGTCAAAGAGACATATTTGGGGGTGGTGATTTCCGTCCCCCTTCATCACTGAACCCACTCCTCTCCCACTCTTCCACAAGTTGTTAAATGACAACATTACCCACTTGTTCAAGTCAAAAGTTGGGATTCGACTTTGATTTCCCTTTCCCACACATCTCAATCATATCATGAATAAATCCTATATGGTTTGCAATAAAATAAATCCAAAATTTGAACAATCATGTTTTGTCAGACACATCAGCATTTTTACACTTGTGATAACAGGACCATTTCTTTTCTCACTATGATTTTTACTACAAAGACAGGTCTCAGCTAGCCTGTTAAATTTCAGAGTCTGCTTGTAGTATATAGTCAAGATCTGGCCTCTGCAAACAAAATCAGCCTAGACTACCCAGCCTACCAACTAACTTGCTGATAGCAGCTGGACTGTCACAGTTATTTGGGTAGAAATATTCTGGGTTTACCAAATGGCACTAGTGGTAAAAAATCTGCCTGCCAATGCAGGGGACATAAGAGATGTGAGATCAATCCCTGGAGGAGGGCATGGCAACCCACTCCAGTATTCTTGTCTGGAGAAAACCATGGACAGAGGAGCCTAGATGGCTACAGTCCAAAAAGTTCAAAAAGAGTAGGATATAACTGAAGCAACTTTAGCACACATGTACACGGAGCACACAGATATTCTACAAACCTTAACAAATAAATAATGTAGCACTTTATATTGATATAGTAGTATAGTAAAGTAACTGATTTTTGTATTGATTATACATTTAAAACCTAAGGCTATTTGTAACACCTTTCTATGAAATTATAAATATTCTCTTTTTTTTCCAGTTTTAAAAACTCTTCATGAAACTTTAATAACCCACTTTTGACTGTTTAAATAATGTGTTGAAGCTTATTGTTTTTGTTGGGGGAGTGCGTAATTTCCTTGGTTTTGACTTGCAGCAGCAAAAATCTGAAGTGATGCGTGGAACAGCGTTACAGCTCAGTTTTATTTGGCAAGCAAAAGAAAATACATCCTGGAGGCGTGAGGGCGGGTTGACCAAAAGAAATGAAGAGAAGAGAGGCCCGTCAGCTCAATTTTGGCTCCTCTTTTTATATGTTTTTTTCTTCTCCCCCCAAGCCTGCCCTATGTAAATTGGGCTAGCCAGGAGGGCTATTTGTTTTACCTGAGGTCCTCACTCAGGTCCTCTGACCTTCCTTTTTTTCTATTTTTGTGGGTTTTTTGCCTTCCTTGTCTTTTAGCCACCACCATTCTGGACTCCTTTTTCCTATTCTAACTAACATTTTGAAAAAATAACTGTTAGTTTCAAAAGTAATGCTCCTGAAAATGGAATTAATATATGTCCAATGGATGACTTTTGAAGTAAAATCCATTTAATGTTTTCAAATTTGAATATCTTTCTTGGTAAGTGGATTCTGCACCTCGTTACCTAGTTCCCAACCATCAGTTTGGCTTTTGCCTTTGAACAGTAATGTCACTTATGACACATAAGCAAGCTTGCATTTGGTTAGTATGTTAGATGAGAGTCATCTGTATTTACTGTCAAATGCAGCAGCAGAGCTCTTGCATCTATGAAAATAAATTTACTTCCCGTATAAAACTATAACTCTCTTCAAAATGGGCTTTTACAAGAAGAACAAAGAAAGCAGTCCAGTATCACATTGCTATGTTAATTATAAAAGTAGTTTTAATTATTACAACTCCACATATTAAAGTGTCATCCAGGGATAGTCGGTGCGAATTTTGACTATAGCTATAACCAAAGTGAAAACTGATATTTTGACAGGAAAGAAGTAGGAAAGCCAGAAGAGGATTAAACATCTAATTTAGCTTTAGGAAATAATTTGAATGTTAATGAGCAATGATTCTTCTAAACACCTTTTTTGTGTTAAATATACTAGAGAAGGAAGGTAGAATAAAAGAGTAAACTCAAATCTAAGTGTAAAAAGTGAAAGTGTTAGTCACTCAGTCATGTCTGACTCCTTGTGACCCATGGACTGTAACCCACCAGGCTCTTCTGTCCATGGAATTCTCCAAGCAAGAATACTGAAGTGGGTAATGATTCCTTCTCTAGGGGGTCTCCCTGGACCCAGGGTTTGAACTAGGCTATCCCATATTGCAGGGAAAACTCAAATCTAAGTACTTCATGGCAAATAGATGGGGGAACAGTGGAAACAGTGGATAACTTTATTTTGGGGGGCTCCAAAATCACTGCAGATGGTGATTGCAGTCATGAAGTTAAAAGACGGTTACTCCTTGGAAGGACAGTTATGACCAACCTAGATAGCATATTCAAAAGCAGAGACATTACTTTGCCAACAAAGGTCCGTCTAGTCAAGGCTATGGTTTTTCCAGTGGTCATGTATGGATGTGAGAGTTGGTCTATAAAGAAAGCTGAGAGCTGAAGAATTGATGCTTTTGAACTGTGGTGTTGAAGACTCTTGAGAGTCCGTTGGACTGCAAGGAGAACCAATCAGTCCATCCTAAAGGAAATCAGTCCTGAGTGTTCATTGGAAGGACTGATGTTGAAGCTGAAACTCCAATACTTTGGCCACCTGATGTGAAAGGCTGACTCATTTGAAAAAACCCTGAGCCTGGGAAAGATTGAGGGCAGGAGAAGGGGATGACAGAGGGCGAGATGCTTGGATGGCAACACCGACTAATGGACATGAGTTTGGGTAAACTCCAGGAGCTGGTGATGGACAGGGGGGCTTCGCATGTTGTAGTCCACGGGGTCACAAAGAGTTTAGACACCACTGAGTGACTGAACTGAACAGAAACCTGCTTAGAACTATCTCAGAATCTTTATAGTTTCTCTTTCCTCTGCCTACAAGGCTCCATGCCGCTTCAATACTTATTCTCTCACTTCAAATTGTTTCTCAGATTTTACCTTTTCAATAAGTCCAACACCAACCATCTCAATTAAGTCTGCATTCCTCAGAAGCTGATTTTCTAATACCCCTAATCTCCTCTAGTATTTTCACAGCACATGTTTCCTTTCAATATTGCTTGTATATATAATTATTTGTTCATCTTACTACATCTAGAAAAGCACCTCTCTGAGAGCATCCACTCAATCAATATTTGTTGAATTATTTCAACAGATAGGATGTGAAACTAAGTGGTCATAGTAGTGGAAATAAATATAGATGTATTTGAGGAATAAGGAAAACTTTATTTAATGTAGGAATAGTAAAGGAAATTTCTTTAAAACCATATTACCTTATTACTACATAGAGCAAAAATAAAATAAATCACATTGAAGATGGTTAGTGATAATCTTTCACAAAGTGTAGAATGCAATATAATTGAGTACTTTTGTTTAAAAGATGTTATATGTTTTCTGAAAATTTACTTAGACTAGTTTAGAAAACCATTTCAATCCGTCACTGGCTATTACCCAGTGTTGCTTAGTATATTGGGGAAAAAATAATTTAGTTCAAAGGGCCTGAATGTTCAACTTTAGAGAATGAGTATTTATGTAGGAAATATAGGAATTTACATCATGTTAGTGTATATGTGTGTTTAGTGAGTGTGTCTGAATGTGTGTTTACATATACATACTTGTATGCAACTACAAAAATAAAATGTGTATATGAGGGATGGCAAATAACAGATTTGGAAAATAAAAAATGGAAAAATTTCACAAGATGAAATTATTTAACACATCCAAGAATATATTAGAAGTATAATTTCAACCTGATCAAAAACATGAAAAAGTTAAATTTTAAGGGAGTGATGCTGTTAAAATTAGTTAATGGATAGGGTAACAGCACACTATATACCATCAATAAACATAATCCTGGAGATTTCTAATATTTCAGACATGAAAATAGCACTTTGAGCTTGGTAACGAACTATATGGGCAAATGAGTATCAGTTACAAATTATTCTCATTATTAGTATTATGGCTAAGACCATAATAGGAACAATTGGAACAAAGCTATAACTAGAAAATAACAATGGTACAAAATTTTATATTTTTAAGAAATACACTTAATAGAATGCAAAATAAAACTAAATGATGGTTTTATAAATAAGCACACCCTTATAGAACTGGTGTACTGTATATTTGTCTACCATAAATAAAGGAAGTGAAGTGAAGTGAAGTTGCTCAGTCGTGTCCGACTCTTGGTGACCCAGTGGACTGTAACCCATCAGGCTCCTCAGTCCATGGGATTCTCCAGGCAAGAATACTGGAGTGGGTTACCATTTCCTTCCTTCTCCAGGGGATCTTCCCAACCCAGGGATCAAACCCGGGTCTCCTGCATTTCAGGCAGACGCTTTAACCTCTGAGCCACCAGGGAAGCCCATAAATAAAGGAAGGTGATACTAAATATTTTGGTAAAAGAGTATTTTACACATAATTTGCTTAATGAATGTTGTAAAACCAAGATAAGATGCATTTCTCTGAAGTATCATGTATTTCCAATGATTTTGCATTTAAATTTCCTTTCAAGTATCACTAGTTTTCACTAGATTCTTAGTAGTGTACTTTTGAGTGGAGAGTTCTACATGCCAGAACATGAGGCAAGAAAATTGAAAAGGTACATTAGATGCATTATCCTCCATAATTCAAAGATTCATTAATTCAATTTCATTTTTTTTTTACATTTTATTTATTGGCTACCTCTAAAAATTGATCTATAATGATCTATAATTTTTCTAATTATTTACCATCTTTCTGCACAATGGTCTATGTTAATCATATTCACTATAAAGGAATGATATTTTAATGCCTGTCTCTTATACACATCTTCAGCCTAGACTACCCAGCCTACCAACTAACTTGCTGATAGCAGCTGGACTGTCACAGTTATTTGGGTAGAAATATTCTGGGTTTACCAAATGGCACTAGTGGTAAAAAATCTGCCTGCCAATGCAGGGGACATAAGAGATGTGAGATCAATCCCTGGAGGAGGGCATGGCAACCCACTCCAGTATTCTTGTCTGGAGAAAACCATGGACAGAGGAGCCTAGATGGCTACAGTCCAAAAAGTTCAAAAAGAGTAGGATATAACTGAAGCAACTTTAGCACACATGTACACGGAGCACACAGATATTCTACAAACCTTAACAAATAAATAATGTAGCACTTTATATTGATATAGTAGTATAGTAAAGTAACTGATTTTTGTATTGATTATACATTTAAAACCTAAGGCTATTTGTAACACCTTTCTATGAAATTATAAATATTCTCTTTTTTTCCTAAGTAGTTTTGTATTACATTGCAATTGTAAATCCAATATAAAGTAGATTTTTAAGAAATTAATTATATCCATTTTCAGGGTTTCAGCTTTTTCTAATTTCAGTCTTTGATAAAATCAGAGCATATAAAATAATAAGAAACACA
Source organism: Cephalophus harveyi (assembly GCA_006410635.1). Lineage (NCBI taxonomy): Eukaryota > Metazoa > Chordata > Mammalia > Artiodactyla > Bovidae > Cephalophus > Cephalophus harveyi. The sequence continues at coordinate 177,420 of SJYT01064351.1, read as the reverse complement.
TAGGTAAATGATCAATAGCTTCATTAGCTAATGCTCACTCAAGAGTTCTGTCCCTATGGAACATAATATGATGAAAGCAACTAAGAATTTAATAATCTCGGTATTCAAAACCTGAGCATTACCAAAATATATCACTGTGACATTCTTGGGCTAATAAATTCTGAAAGAAATATTTAAATTATATTGTTTCCCACCAATAAAAAATACAAATGCTTACAACCATAAGAATTCTTGGGGCTAAAAAACAAACACAAAAGCAGAATATTTTTTAAAAAACAAATCACCTTAGAATGACTTTTTTCTCCTAATCTAATAATTAACATTTAATAAATGCCATAAACATTTTAGCAATGTTTTCTACTGAAGGGGAAAAAAAAGATTAGTCAAGAAAGGCTCTTTACACTGGATTTAACAAGTTCATGTTTAATGCCATATGCGTACCATCCTCTTCTGATGGTTCTGGAGTCATCTATGTCCAGTTTTCAAATAAAAACTGTATGTTGAGTTTCTGTTAGATTTAACCCCTTTCCAAGCATCTGTCAGCATTTTCTTCCTAATGACATCTTATTTCCTTTTGGAGAATCACTACCTCATTCTAATTTTTTAATCTCATTGGGAAAGTAAATCCCAATACCTTCAATAAGCCAAGGAAAAACATGTAACATGGTATTTCATCCCAGATCTTGGAAAATTATTGTGAAATAATAATTCAAGAAGTAATAAACAGTTGTCTCTTTCTTATAACATGCATCTAGATTGCTATTGTTATCATAGGGTTTTTCATCTTCACACTGGATCCCCTAGAATCTCCTCAAACTCATCTGCAGGTGTGTTTTCCAGCCTCCCAACAAACCATTTAACCCCTAACATTCTTTCTATAATTTTGATTTTACTTAATTTAGCTAGCATGATTTTTCTATGGATGTTTGCCAGTTGAACTCAACTAACTAGGGTAGTCTAAGCTATACGATGATAAAATGTACGGTGCTGTGCTGTGCTTATACACTCAGTCATGTCCAACTCTTTGTGACCCCATGAAGTGTCCCACTAGGCTCCTCTGTCCCTGGGGATTCTCCAGGCAAGAATGCTGGAGTGGGTTGCCATACCTTCCTCCAGGGGATCTGCTCAACCAAGAGATCAAACTCGGGTCTCCTGCATTGCAGGTGGATTCTTTACCATCTGAGGTACCAGGGAAGCCCAAAATGTACTATGCTATGCTAAGTCGCTTCAGTTGTGTCCGACTCTGTGCGACCCTAGAGATGGCAGCCCACTAGGCTCCTCTGTCCCTGGGATTCTCCAGGCAAGAACACTGGAGTGGGTTGCCACTTCCTTCTCCAATGCATGAAAGTGAAAAGTGAAAGTAAAGTCGCTCAGTCGTGCCTGACTGTTAGCGACCCCATGGACTGCAGCCTTCCAGGCTCCTCCATCCATGGGATTTTCCAGGCAAGAGTACTGGAGTGAGGTGCCATTGCCTTCTCTGTAAATGTACTAGAAATGTATATTTCTAGTACAAAATGTACTAGAAAATGTCAAAAAATTGATTGCTGACTCGTATTTCATGTCCAAGTCAGTGTAAGACTTCTGCTCATGACAGAGAAACCTAATTGGAGGGAAATTCTACTTCCTTAAAATGCCACCACTTAACATGAAGTTTCAAGGGCTGCCCCAGTAGAACTAGAATTCTCCTATAACAAAGTGCTTCAGGAAATATGTGTCACTCAGAGCTCAACCACCAGACCTAGAATCTTCTCCCAACTCAAAGGCTTGCATATGGACTCTCAAGTACCTGAAAGAAAAGGGTAACTGGGTATATTTGAGAATTAGAAATCATTAATTATCCTGCATTCTTAAACAATACTCAGTAATTTAACTGAATTAAAGAACAATCATAATAAAGAGTTGACAAACATGTTCATCAGCTATTCACTTTCACATGTAAAACCTAGTGCTTATAGCACATGATATGTAGTCACAGTCAAAGCTATGGTTTTTCCAGTAGTCATGTATGGATGTGAGAGTTGGATCATAAAGAAGGCTGAGCAACGAAGAATTGATGTCTTTGTATTGTGGTGCTAGAGAAGACTCTTGAGAGTCCCTTGTACTCCAAGCAAGGAGATCAAGCCAGTCAATACTAAAATAAATCAATCCTGAATATTCATTGTGAGGACTGATGTTGAAGCTGAATCTCCAATACTTTGGCCACCTGATGGGAAGAGCTGACTCATTGGAAAAGACCTTGAAGCTGGGAAAGATTGAAGGCAAAAGGAGAAGAGGGTGGCAGAGGAGAGATGGTTAGATAGCATCATTGACTCAATGGACGTGAACTTGAGCAAACTTCAGAGATAGTGAAGAACATAGGAGTCTGGCAGGCTACAGTCCATGGGGTCACAGAATCAGACATGATTTTAGCGACTGAACAACAGCATGCCCCATGATTATCTATTCAATTCCTTTTTTTAATTTTTTAACTAGTCAAAGGCATATTGATGCATTCTACCTGAAGGAAAATTAAAACAAGCTAAATTTCTTCTGGACTGTCACTCCATTCCAAGTGTCCAGCCCAAGAGCAAATCTGTTTTTACTGTAGAATGAATGGGTCAGACTACTCCCCAGCAGAGGCCGTGTAGCACTATAAATTCTAGGTGGCTCTATGGGTATGGTTTCCCCATAGGCAGTATAGCAATAGAAGTATCAACTTGGTTTGAAATAAAGACTGGCTGGGGTTAGCCATGTAGGTCTCTAGAATTAAAATATATAGACAACTGATTAAAGCTTTACTTCTCATGTGCAATAACATTATCAAAAGCAAAAATTAAGTAGATGCCAGATTGAGCTGGATAACAGGAAGTAGTAGTTCTACATCTAGAACTTTAGTCAATCTATATTTGAGCACTTTAAGCATCATACTGATGTTTAGCATGGAACCTAAATAGTAAAAAATACCAATATCCTATGCACTGAGGGGAATTAGCATACACTGACCTGGAAATGAAGTTAATACCTGAGGGAAAGTATCACCATGGCCCTGTGGACAGAGGGGAAACTTGTGGTGTTTGAATGATCTATGCGATTATTGCTTCCAGTCTCCTTAATTTAGGCCCAATATATAGTTTTAACGAGCACACATAAAAAATTCTAGCATTATATCCTTACAATTTTTTTTTTTAACACTCTTATGGTAGGAAGGCAAACACACTCTGGAGCCAAATAGCACTCTAAAAATATTAATAAAAAGGAAATTGTGTCATCAAGGAGAATGACAGAGATCAGTGCCATCCTCAATGATTTGAAAGAATATTATGGGGAATCCTATAGAGTACATGCTTAACTAACCTGCTGGTAAAGATAAAATGATCTTAAAGAATTACAGTCAATTATTTCAATTGGTGCCACTGTATACATGGTTTCTTTCCCCTAGCAAACAGAGATCTCCTACCCTTTTATGTAGTCAATGATTTGTTAAATATTTATTTTCTTTGTCTAATAAAAATTGTGTCCCCCAAATGAAAAGAAGGCTTGTGCAAGGCTCATTGTCCTCTCCGGTTCTATGCTACATATCAGTCTGTAATGAGCTTGCCTCTCTTACCATCCTACAGGACATCACACTGCTCTGGCGTGTTGGTATCAATTAGCTGATGAGTACTGGGAATCAGGAAGTAGTAATCAACCCACATGATCTGGTGACAGATATCTGTACCTTAGGATGAGAGAGAAAGTCTCCACAAAAACAAGCACTCTATTCCTTAAGAAGTTTCTGGTGAAGCATAGGTTTTGAGATATATCAATATACCCTCTGCAAAATAAAGGCCATGCCGTGGTACCTTCCTATCACTCCTTGTAAGAAAAATGTGAAATGTTCCATGAGCATCATCAGATATTCAGGAAAACATAACAGATGTGGCCGTGCTGCTCTGATCCCTTTATCAGACTTTTAAGTTTTTAGCAGGCCTTGGAACAAAGGAATTTTTTTTTTTCTAACTCATTCAGGCTTCAGTATGAATAATAACTTGATCATCATGTGTGAGGGTTTCCAATGGATGTCAAAATGTCTGTAACAGATCATAACATTCGGTGGATCCATAAAGCTATGACTAGAGGGTCTTGGTTTTTTTTTTTTTTTTTTTTTTCCAAATAAAATCATGCCTCTATGGCAATTTTGTATGGATTACACATACTTAGAATCAGACAGAAGCCTCATAGTGGTTTCCAGAAGCCTAGCGTATGACTATTGTGATAGGGAAGGTTAAGTGGGAGCCCCTGAAGCTTCTCCCTCACTTCTAGTCAAGAAAGGAAATCAGAATCAGAAGCACTAGTGCAAATATGAGGAATGCAGAGATGAGCACCACTATTAAACATTGAAGAACACAGTAGAGATGATCTTACTTCATATGCTTTCAACTCACCATGTCAGTCCTCTGCAGAAACCAGAAGAGACATGACTGTTAGCAAATGAAAGTGCACTGATATATATTAACCATATCTTTGCCCTAATTTCAGCCACTGTTCTCAATATAATCTTTCTAGGATTAGATTAACCTGGTCTTGGGTACTTGATACGTACCAAGGATAACACAGATACTCTCTTCTCAACCTTTATCAATAGGGAAGATCAAAAGCATATCTTCTTTCTGTGAGAAAGTCAGTCATAGTTAAATATATTTTCTGTTTTGCCTGATCACTTGGTAAACCTTCCTGGGCTCTGTCATGAGTTCACAGGGTAGGAGAGTACCTTGACACATGCAGATTAGACCTAACAACCAGTCTATGGCAAGTGATATAACTGTCTTCGTAAAGCAAATGCTTACCAGAGGGTGAAAGATAACCTCTAAGAACCTTTTTGGTTCTGTTATATAAGTGAAGATTTAGAGGTCCACTGATCTGAAGCATCCTGAGAGCATCTCATTGTTTGGTAAAGGGCATATTGGTGCATGTCAGATTTCTTCCACTTGCAAAAAGTGTTAACGTGTTCCTTTGTGCTACATGAATTTTAGAAGCAGGTCATAGAGCACTTAGGAAAATGACTTCACTACTAAATATCATATATCCTGATAGGCTGACAGCTTTTTGTACCTCACAATGTGTGAGTACTCTGCATCAGGGGAAGCCTGAAGTGGATACACTTTGCCACTGGGTTGTATGACCCACTGGATAAGATGTGGTAGAGGTAACAGTGACAGATAAAGATGTGTGTGGAGTCTCTAACAAGCCAAATTGGAGCAAAAACCCCCTACAATTCTGATTCAAAACCATGATACTGGTATCAGAGAAATTTACTCTGTGTGAGGAAAGAGAAAAAAAAAAAAATACAGGCTCGTTACTGAGACTTGGTAAAGACAGATATTTGTGAATGCTCCTCATGTGACTATGTGACATTTGAGCTCCCTGAATCAAATGGTGAGGCTTATGCAACTCTAACCATTTTGTAATGGACGTATTACGTTCAGGGTAGGTGTGACTAGGTCCAAAAGACATGAGAAAATTCATGAATAACTGCTCCAGGTACTTTCATATTGTTTACCTATTTTGCAAAACTTAGGAAAATAGCATTGCTTCCTCATCACCGGGCTAATAATCTTCAAGGTCAAGCACTAGCAAAATACTGCTGAGACAATTAGAGCGTCACTGAGAGAAATCCTCTTAGGTTTTAGTGCATAAAAAGACCCAGAACAGAAGGTGGATCAGACACTCATAAATCCCCTCTGGTAAGGAAACCCCATCTTCAAAACAATATTGGAAATTTGAAATCTGCAGTACACTAAGGGTAAGCATAGCAACAGCAGACCCCAAACAAATTCAACCACTGAACACACTGACTATGAACTCTACATTCAAAACTTAGCAAGTGGAAAGATGTGCACAATTTCAGAAATGAGATCTACTTAACTCTTACCAATTTCAGGTAGAGATCTATCTACCATCTTTAAAAAGATGTCAGATTGAGAGGCAAATTAAAAAAAAAAAAAAAAAAGAGTAAAAGACAAAAGCATTGCTAAGAGGCAAAGTAATCAACATAAATAGAATAAGAAATGTTATAAAAATTATTCTATAAAGATAAAGAGAGGTCAGAAATGAAGAATGCCTTTAATGGTTTAGGGGAGGATACAATTTTGTTCCTCACTAAGTTGTGTTCCGGAGAAGGCAATGGCAACCCACTCCAGTACTCTTGCCAGGAAAACCCCATGGACGGAGGGGCCTGGTAGGCTGCAGTCCATGGGGTCGCAAAGAGCCAGACACAACTGAGCGACTTCACTTTCACTTCACTTTCATGCACTGGAGAAGGAAATGGCAGCCCACTCCAGTGTTATTGCCTGGAGAATCTCAGGGACAGTGAAGCCTGATGGGCAGCTATCTTTGGGGTCGCACAGAGTCGGACATGACTGAAGCAACTTAGCAGCAGCAGCAGTAGCAGCAGCAGCAAGCTGTGTTCAGTCGCTAAGTTGTTTCCAGCTCTTTGGGCCTCTTTGTGGACTGCAGCATGCCAGGTTTCCCTGTCCTTCACTATCTCCTGGAGTTTCCCAAACTCATGTCCATTGAGTTGGTGACACTATCCAACCATCTCATTCTCTGTCGCACCTCACCCCACTGTCTCCTTCTGCTCTCAGTCTCTCTGAGCATCAGATCAGGGTCTTTACCAATGAGTCAGCTCCTCGTATTAGGTGGCCAAAGTATTAGACTTCAGCTTCATTATAAGTCCCCCAATGAATATTCAGTGTTGATTTCCTTTAGGGTTGACTAGTTTGATCTTGCTGTTCAAGGGACTCTCAAGAGTCTTATGCAGCGCCACAATTCAAAAGCATTAGTTCTTCAGCAATCCCACTGCTGGGCATACACACCGAGGAAACCAGAATTGAAAGAGACACATGTACCCCAATGTTCATTGCAGCACTGTTTATAATAGCCAGGACATGGAAACAACCTAGATGTCCATCAGCAGATGAATGGATAAGAAAGTAGTGGTACATATACACAATGGAGTATTACTCAGCCATTAAAAAGAATTCATTTGAATCAGTTCTAATGAGATGGATGAAACTGGAACCTATTATACAGAGTGAAGTAAGCCAGAAAGAAAAACACCAATACAGTATACTGACACATATATATGGAATTTAGAAAGATGGCAATGATGACCCTGTATGCGAGACAGCAAAAGAGACACAGATGTATAGAACGGACTTTTGGACTCTGTGGGAGAGGGAAAGGGTGGGATGACTTGGGAGAATGGCATTGAAACGTGTATACTATCATGTAAGAACGAAGCACCAGCCTATGTTCAATACAGGATACAGGATGCTTGGGGCTAGTGCATGGGGGTGATCCAGAGAGATGAAATGGGGTGGGAGGTGGGAGGGGGATTCAGGATTGGGAGCTCGTATACACCCATGGTAGATTCATGTCAATGTATGGCAAAACCAATATGGTATTGTAAAGTAAAATAAAGTAAAAAGAAAATTTAAAAAATAACAATAAAATGAAATACAAAAAAAAATATTGTATAGTAATTAGCTTCCAATTAAAATAAATTAATTAATTTAAAAATTTTTTAAAGAGCATAGATAATAAAAGATTCCTGCATTCATAATCCCACTACTAGATTGAGGGTTGACACTCCCTGGTGGCCTAGTGGTTATCATTCAGCACTCTCACTGCAGTGCCCCGGTTTGATTCCCAGTCAGGGAAGCTTTTCTGCTTGAGGCTTCCCAGGCAGTGCTAGTGGTAAAGCCATCTGTCAATGCATGAGACGTAAGAGACACCAGTTGGGTCCCTAGGTCAGAAAGATGCCCTGCAGGAGAGAATGGGTACCCACTCCAGTATTCTTGCTGGGAAGATTCCATAGACAGAGGACCCTGGAGGGTTACAGTCCAGGGGACCACAAAGAGTCAGACATGACTGAGCAATGAACACATTCACCTTTTCTCAGAGTGAGGTAGCCATTGCTGCTGCTGCTGCTAAGTCGCTTCAGTCGTGTCCAACTCTGTGCGACTGGAGTGGGTTACCATGGTCTCCTCAAGGGGATCTTTCCAACTCAGGGATCAAACCCTTGTCTCTAATATCTCCTGCATTGGCAGGTGTGATCTTTACCACTAGCACCACCTGGGAAGTCAAAGTTATATTTAGTTTCTTGATCTATTTACAGTGTATAATGCTATATATTATGATATGAACATTTCATCTTATTTAAAGACATATTTTTTGCCCTTCTGGCGTCACACATAGGATACACTGTCTCTCTTTAACTAGTCCCTAGAAAAAGACGTTTGAGCTATTTCCAGCCCCTTGCTATTAAGTCCAATACTTCTGTGATTAGCTTTCATGAATCATTTCTGTATGCATGCATGTCTACCAGTTAGATAAATCCCCTAGAGCAGGATGGCTGGGTCAAAGCATAAATGCATTTATAATTTGAAGAATTAATTCTCAAATTCAATATTTGGAAGGTGTTTTGAAAAGCTGCTATTCTTTTCAATTTAAAAAAGAAATGGTCTCTGTGAGATCTTTGCAGCTGACTGGTTTTGGCTTGCTTGGTTTGTTAGTGTGTTTCTTCTGAAGAGCCTCAAAGAAAAACATTTTAGAGCTCAACTTGAGAAGTACGCGGAATGTTATGGCTGACTTTTTTGTATTTTTCCTTGCCTTTATTTCTATAACATTATCACTGCATGCCTCTCTGTTGAAGGCTTCTCTAATAAGATGACTATGGACTTCAACTGCTACTGAGCCTGGGTGTGAATCTGAGCTCCATGCATCTGTGAGCTTGGGGAATCAGCTCAAACTCTGTGACCTGTATCTTCTGTGGTAGGCTGTGAATAATAACCATCCTATCTCATTGTATTCTTATGAGATTAAGTAATTTAAAATATGTAAAGTCACTTAGAACAATACTTGATACAAAATGAACACAATTCAAATACTGGATGGCTTTAGAAGTCACCTCATCAGTTTGGTGAAAAGATGAAGATACAATAATAACATTACTTTGTTTATACATATTCAGCTTTCATCTAGATGAGAGAGTACATAAAAATAAATGAAAATTAATTATTTAGATTCATTCCCTATAATTTACATATAACTTCCTCATAGGCAAAGTTCTAAAAATATCAAGCTGGAAGTTAAAAAGTGTTTTTGAAATATGCCCTGACTCTTAACGAGAGAGTCAGATAGCAACTTCTTTGAATTACACAGGCACAAACTATTGCAGGTTTGAATAATTTAAAAAGAAAGAAAAAAGGGGACAATTGCCTTAGATAATTTAAAACTTCTTACGTGCAGCTTTTATATTTTTAACTAAATTTACGGGTGAATTGGATATTGCCACAGGCTAGCTATCCTTGGTAGCTTACACTGTAAAGAATCTGCCTATAATGCAGGAGACCCAGGTTCAATCCCACAGTCAAGAAGATGCCTTGAAGAAAGGAATGGCTATCCACTCTTGTATTCTTGCCTGGAGAATTCCATGGACAGAGGAGCCTGACGGGCTGTAGTCCATGAGGTCACAAAGAGCTGGACACAACTGAGCTACTAATACTTCACTTCTCAAACTGGTTAGCATCAACTTTTCTAAGTATTATGAGGAACAAGAAAAGTTATTGGATACTTAAGAAAATTGGCAGGGATTCAGTTGCATTTTTTTTAAAAAAGAGAACAGCCTTCCCTCCAAAAGTGTTTTAAGAGACTCACGTTATTTCAAAAACAAAAAGTACAAGGTAGGGACTTTGCTGTGTGACATGGGGAGCTCAGCCCAGTGCTCTGTGATGAGTTAGGTGGGTGGGGTGGGCAGGGAGCCAGGAGGGGGATTCAGAAGGGAGGGGACATGCGTATCCTCTCTGATTCAGGTTGAGGTATGGCAGAAAACAACACAATATTGTAAAGCAATTATCCTCCAAAAAAAAAAAAGGACTTAATAGTAAGCAGCCAAGAGAGATGTCATTTGGGATGCTAAAGGGAAATGAGGGCATTCTGGGAGCACAAGGAATATCGTAATGCTTGATCTGAGTGCTCATGACATGGGTACCTTCACTTAATGGAAAATCATTTAGATGAGCACTCATGAGATAAGTATATTTTTTAATTTAAAAAAAAAGGCTTACTATGTGTTGATTCACACTCTCAAGAGAGTGAAACATTTCTCAGAGAAGTCCTAATTCAGTAGACTATTGAATAGTCCTATTCAATAGACTAGGAATATTTCAGGTATGAATTGTGACTTTTCATCCCAGTTTTCACCAGATCAACTTTGTATCTATTTGTCTAATATTTCAAGGTTCTGAGTATATTTTATTAGAATAAGGATAACTGTCAGCTTTCTAGGTCTGCTGTAACAAGATGCCACAAGCAGGATGACTTAAAGCAACAACAATGTATTATCTCACTCACATCTGGAAATAGCCGGAGGGTGGGAAGACTGAAATCAAGTTGCCCACAGGGCCATGGTCCTTCTGAAGCTTGTCCTCTAGCTACTGAACACCTCATATGTTCCTTGCCTTGCAGTTGTAAACATGTCAACCTCCACTTCTGGTTGGTATGTAACATTCTCCCCTTGAGTGTTTCTGTGTTTCCATATTTCCCTTTTCTTAGGCAACCCGTGGCTATACTGGATTAAGAGCCCACTCTAATTCACCATGTCTTCATTGTAACTTGACTGTATCTGCAAAGATTCTATTTCCAAATAAAGTTTCATGCACAGGTACTGGGATTCAGAACTTCAACATATTGGGGAAAGAATATCCAAGGCTAAAATAAGCCCTCGAAAACCCTAGATTACAGAATGCAAACTGCATAGAGTCCCAGGGGCTTTCTATTCAGATGATCTTGGTGTCACTCAGTATGCCTAGCCAAGTGGCCCCAGTGAGTAATAAAGCTGTCTTAGAATGCATTGTGCTGAGGTACAAAATCAGCCGTCGCATTCTACTGGGGGTACCTGCCCCCCGCCCCACCCCCCACACAAAGTGCTAGGCTTTGCTCAGTTTCCTGGGTCCTGTTGGTACAATAACGCACTGCCAAGACATGAGTGCACCCTTTCACGTTTCCGCTCACCACTCTTGCCTCTCTGCTAGGCTGATCATCTTAGTCCTCCTGTCCAGGAACATAATTTGACTTGGTCTTTTAGATCCTAAGCTTCACCCTTGTTTGTTGTTATTGAGTCACTTAAGTCATGTCCAGCTCCTTCGTGACCCCTTGTACTATAGCCTGTCAGGTGCCTCTGTCCATGAGATTGGAGTGGGTTGCCATTTCCTTCTCCAGGGGATCTTCGTGACCCAGGGATTGAACTCACGTCACCTGTGGCAGGCGAATTCTTTATCACTGAGCCACCTGGGAAGCTCATTAAAACTTTTAGAAATCCACGTCTTTGTTTTTATTTCCCATAGCAAGATGAGCCGAATGCTTTCCCAGCTGAGTTGAGATCTCGTTGAGCTACACGTTTGCTATTTCTTTGTAGATCAACAAAACGTTCCCCTTCACCTCTCACCCCTTTATCATGATTTAGTATTTCAGCACAGTACAGAGGATTATAAATTTTATTTCATCTTGAACCACATAATTCATTTTCATATATGAGATCACAAATGATGGGAAAACAGATTCTAATTGGCAGTTAGCCATTTATGTTAAACCTAGTAGCAACTGTTAAGCTCTGACACCTTTCCTTTGAAAAGGCTTTTGAAATAAAATTAAAATTCATCATTCTGAGTTGAATATTTTATGCTGTTGGGAGCTAGTTACCGCATACATCTCAGAAATGTGTGCTTATCTCTCTTCCAGGCCGCTTGTCTCAAACTGTAGGCTCTAGGTACTACAATTTGGGCTAAATCCTCCAGGTGCCAAGGGGGATAAGGGCTGTGTGCACAAATTGTGTTCTCTTGGGAGACTCTAGTTTGATCCAGGTGAGTGGAAATGCACCTGCTCATTGCCAGCCCTGGCAGGATTTATTTCTACTGAAGTGGGATTAACAGCTGTCAATTCAGATATCTGCTTGGGAGTGGAGAACAGTGCATTACCAAAACAGATGCAAAAAACAGGAGGCTGTGTGGTCAAAAAGCAGGCCTGGGAGAGTGTAAAGCTGGCCACTGCTGAGCTAGAGCCACCTTTTTAGTCACTCTAGTTGGAGATTATTAAGATGCGTCTCAGCTTCAAAGCCCAGCTACACCTTTCCTCACTCTTTCCACCTCTGCCCAGGGTACCCTCTGACCTCTCAGCCCAGGCAAATCATAGGGTGATAGTTTGTGACTTTGGAGCTGTGGCAGGTATCCCAGCTTAGTTATCCACAATCTTTGTCATGAAAAGGAACTTACAGACTTCCCTGTGGTCCAGTGGTTAAAAATCCGCCTACCCATGCAGATGATACAGGTTTGATCCCTGGTCCAGAAAGATTTCAAATGCCAAGGGGACAAGTAAGCCGGGTGCCATGACTATTGAGCCCAAGCTCTAGAATCTTGTGCTTCTCAGCAAGAGAAGCCACCACAATAAGAAGCGTGTGCACTGCTACCAGGGAGTAGCCCCCGCTTACCACAGCTAGCGAGAGCCTGCGCCCAGCAGCAAAGGCCCATTGCAGCCAAAAACAAATAGACAGGTAAAAATAAACAAAGAGCTTAATAAAAAGATGAGCTTACTTATATTATCTGTCTGGGATACTCGGTTTTCCGTTTTGCTGACTGCCCTTCAACTATCCTGTTGAATAGCTGTGCATCTTTCTGTCTAGCGTCTGATTCAATCTTTGCCTGCCTTTGCTTGCTCTCGACCTGCACACCATGTTCTGTCTGTATCTCTTTCTCTTAATGAGGCTCCATATTGCTTTAATACCGATCCTAAAGGATTCCGGTTTTCTATTTGCTCAAGTCCATTTGACCACTCACTTCTGAGTATTTCTGCTATTCTTTTGTTATCCCCTAGCTCAGGAAAGTCAAATACTGGTGACCTTTACTGTCGCCATCTCCCCTCATGCATCACAGACGTTGCTCATCTGCCCCTCCCCCCATTGCTCCTTGCTGACCTGACCTCAACTATGGCATTCTTAACACATTTTTTTTCAGACCGCTCTTGCCAGTTAATCAGAGTTGGCATTTGAGATAGAAGCAATTTTCTGTCCTTGCGCTGGTCTAGGCTTGTAGCCAGGCTCCAGGCCCTCAGCCTGGGTCCATGAGTGCTCAACCCTAACAGAGTAAGTGCTCAGCAAACACTGGCTAAATGAGCACAAATAATGAGAGACAGGAACAGCACCAGAAATCTTGGACTCATTTTATAAACTGCAGTGCTGAGATTCAAAGACAGTTCTAGTGCTAACTCCTGGGTTGCCTTGAGAAAAGTTCCTGTCCCTGTAAATTTATCTGCAAAATGGGCAAATGACAATACTAGCCACTGAGTAAGATTCTTGTGCAGCAAAACCAGATGATATCTGTAAAACTCTGAGCACAGTACCTAATATTTTATACATCCTTAGCCTGTAGTGGGCTTTACTACCACTATCTTTATCAATCAACTGCAATATTCACTAAAACCTATCATTTGGCAGAGTTTCTTTTTACTGTGAATCTGATTCATTTTAACATTTTCAGTGTCAACCTTTTAAGCACTGGAATAATGGGTTTGTAAAATACACAGAAGGGCCAAGATTTTAAGTCTTCTAAATACCCAGCAGAGAAGAAACTTGATCACAAAAAAGAAATTTTCCATCTGAAATGGACTTGGTCTTGACCTTGATGGCTCAGATGGTAAAGAATCTGCTTGAAATGCAGGAGACACAGGATTGATCCCTGGGTCAGGAAGACCCTGTGGAGAAGAGAATGGCTATGCACTCCAATAGTCCTGCCTGGAGAATTTCATGGACAGAGGACACTGATGTGCTACAGCCCATGAGATCACAAAGAGTCAGGCGCAGCTGAGCACCTTTCACTTCACTTCACTTCATTTGACCTAAGAAAGGTTTGTCTATAGATATATTCATATAAAATCCATAGTTAATGCTGCTGGTGAGTTACCTGAAACCAACTGATGCCTGGGGCTGCTTATATAGACATTAGTATACCAGCGTGTGCATTGTGCAAGATATTTCTGATACACATATATTTTGCTATATGTAGTTAGAAACAGAGTTTACTTTCCCCTCTGATTTAAATTTAACCATACAAATGGGTCTACCGGGGGTGGGTAGTAAAACTGACAGTTACACCTGGCTTTGATACCACGTATTATTGACCTGTTCTAGGGATTATGACTCTGTGCAGTCCTGATTCAAGGGATACTTTGCAAAGATAATGGAGTTGTATTTATTGACCATGCAGCTGGCAGCTTTATGTGGATTGCAAATGGCTATTTATACAAAGAAGATAGGTGCAATCTTAGACCAAAGGAATATGCAACCAACCCAAGGTCCTTTACGCCTCCAGCTGTTTCTACCATTAATATAAAAACTGCATCTTTTATGTAGGAGATCCCTAACATGTCATGTTGCTACATTTAGGAATGTGCCATTAATAGTACCAAAGATGAACTTTTGCCTAAGCTCTCGTGGATTAATTGATTCCTAAACATAAACAAATAAAAATTCTTAAAGTTACTATGTCTTTATTAAGGACTCTGTAGAAATCAGTATGATTATCATTTTTCCTAAATACTGAGTTTCTACTTTTTCTTTCCCTGTTTTTTCCCTAGATTGAAAGTATAGGAAAAGGAAAAGTCAGCACAATGCTCTGTTATAATGTTCCTTTTGGTCAAAATGGAATTTTTTTCAAGTCTTCACTAGCTTTTTAAGATTTGCCTGATGAGACTTTAACTATTTCCCTGGGTAATAATTGATAATTTTAGTTTCTAATGTTGACTTTTTCCACCAAAATTTAGTCTATAGTTGGACATTTTCAGTATCAGGTCACTGCCTCTATATTTCATCCCTTCTTAGAAACGTATACATCTTACAGGACTGAATATTTCATTTTCTTATTTGTATATTCCATAATACAAGTATTGCATACACATTTCTGAGTCTGGGGAAACATTATTCTTGAGGGAAAATTTCTCTTTGGTACTAATTGCAAATATATGATTTGACAAAAATCTACCTAGAGAAATAAAGGAATAATTTAAAAGGCCTGAAAGCTCAGGCTCAGCTATAAGCTTCTATAAAATGAAAAAAGAAGGAGAAATTAGGTTCTATAGGGAATGGAGTTTCAACTTGTAATTTCAGTGCTAAGTATAACAGACATTCAAATGATGACAATAATAAGATACTAATAGGAATATGCATGCCCCGAGGCTGCTATATGACATCACCATTGTCCTTTCAATTATGTGGGCCATAGCTCTAATGTACTGTCTGTAAGTGGTACATGACTGATTAAACATATTTTTCTGTATATTTTAGTGCAGCTAGGATTCAATAAAGATTTCATTTTATCTACTAGAGGTAAACATATCTGAATTCACAAGGCCAAACCTATTAAAATCCACATGCTTTATCAATCTAGGTGTAAGAAACAAGTTTGGAAATTCTTGGAAAATTGAGCACATTTCTAGATTTTCTACAAGGACTGACAGCCTAAATGTCTAATTGGAAGACTAAGATCAATAACTTTATTTACCCACTTGTTATCCCTATCTCTAATCAATGGGAGTGTAACTGATGAATACATTTCCTTTTCTTTTTTTTTTTGATCCAAATGGTTATGGATTTGTTCATCAAAACAAAATGTTCCACCTCAGTGACAGACTAAAGATGACATAATTTCTCAGATGATTAATTTCATCAACACTCAGTTAATATAGCTGTTCAGACAATATAGGGAAAGCTTGGTATTCTATAAAATACATCTCAGATGAATCCAAATTAAAAACAAAATGATTCTGGAATTATTTAAGTGGATATTTTAGCACTGGAGATTTTGAGCAAATTAAGACTGTATGTACAACAGAAGTTTTCTAAACCATTCTCTATGGATGGATGGTTCTTCTGCTAGACTTCCCTGTGGTCGGTGGCACAGCTACAGTCATCTAGTGGTTCACTTGAGGCTTTTCGGTCTAAAATGGCTTCAGTCACACAACTTGCCTTTGGTGTTGGCTGTTGCTATCTGATTTAGGGGTTTTATTTTGCAAAGCTTGCCTGTGTTTCATAAGATTTCTCATCCTCCAGCAGGCTAAAGTGGGCTTCTTCACATGGTGAACCCAGGGCAATGCTCTAGAAGACAGAAACTGAAGGTGTGAAGTCCTTGTAAGCCTAGGTTTGGAGTTCTCACAAGATCACCTCTATAAAACTCTTTTGGTTAAATCATAAGGCTGACCCAGATTCAGGGAATGGAGAGGTAGATTCCCTTTCTTGAAAGAAAATATCAAGTATCATTGAAACTGGACATGCAATACAAGGATGGTATAGATTACTGTGGCCAATTTTGACAGCCAGTCTGCCTTCAGTTCAGTTCAGTTCAGTCGCTCATTCGTGTCCGACTCTTTGCGACCCCATGAATCGCAGCACGCCAGGCCTCCCTGTTCATCACCATCTCTCGGAGTTCACTCAGACTCACGTCCATCAAGTCAGTGATTCCATCCAGCCATCTCATCCTCTGTCGTCCCCTTTTTCTCCTGCCCCCAATCCTTCCCAGCATCAAAGTCTTTTCCAATGAGTCAACTCTTCTCATGAGGTGGCCAAAGTATTGGAGTTTCAGCTTTAGCATCATCCCTTCCTTCCAAAGAAATCCCAGAGAGTAATAAATGCTTTGGAGAAGATAAAGGAGGGATGAAAGTAGGGGATGCCATATTGACAGGAAGGAATCTTGATTATAACTAAGAAGTAGTATATGTGGGGGAACTTGAAGGAGCAGGGGAGCAAGGCATGTGGCTGTCTAGGGGAAGACAAAGCTGTCTGTATTTCTACACTGAGAGAATAGCAAAGGTCCCGAGAAGAGGCCTGTGTTTGGATAACTCAAAGGAAAACAGAATGGCCAAACTGGTTGACCTGGAGTGATCTAGGGGAAACTTGGCAGAGCAAGAGTTCGAAGTCATAAATGTGGGTAAATTCGGGCCACTGAAGGCTTTTTCCCTTTATTCAGTGCGACATGGAAAGACATTTGAGAGCTTTAATGAGAGGAGAGAAACAATTGACTAAAATCCTCAAGTTTTCACTATGATTGGTGTGTCGAAAGTAAATTATTGGATGCAAGGATAAAAACAGAATGATTACTTATGAGAATACTTCATTCACCCAATAAAATGTAATTATTTCTCAGATCATTTTCATACTAGTGATTATAATTTTGAATGTATTTAAAATATAATAAAGTATTGAGCCTTTGACTTTGTGGATCAGTCAAAGCCTTTGACTGTGTGGATCACAATAAACTGTGGAAAATTCTGAAAGAGATGGGAATACCAGACCACTTGACATGCCTCTTGAGAAACCTATATTCAGATCAGGGAGAAACAGTTAGAACTGGACATGGAAAAACAGGCTGATTCCAAATTGGAAAAGGACTACGCCAAGGTTGTATATTGTCACCCTGCTTATTTAACTTATATGCAGAGTACATCATGAGAAACGCTGGGCTGGAAGAAGCACAAGCTGGAATCAAGATTGCCGGGAGAAATATCAATAAGCTCAGATATGCAGATGACACCACCCTTATGGCAGAAAGTGAAGAATAACTAAAAGCCTCTTGATGAAAGTGAAAGAGGAGGATTAAAAAGTTGGCCTAAAGCTCAACATTCAGAAAACTAAGATCATGGCATCTGGTCCCATCACTTCATGGCAAATAGAAGGGGAAACAGTTGAAACAGTGGCAGACTTTATTTTACTGGGCTCCAAAATCACTGCAGATGGTAACTGCAGCCATGAAATTAGACACTTGCTCCTTGGAAGAAAAGCTATGACCCACCTAGACAGCATATTAAAAAGCAGAGACATTACTTTGCCAACAAAGGTCCATCTAGTCAAGGCTATGGTTTTTCCAGTGGTCATGTACGGATGTGAGAATTGGATTATAAAGAAAGTTGAGTGCAGAAGAACTGATGCTTCTGAACTGCGGTATTGGAGAAGACTCTTGAAAGTCCATCTTAAAGGAAATCAGTCCTGAATATTCATTGGAAGGACTGATGTTGAAGCTGAAACTCCAATACTTAGGCCACATGATGCAAAGAACTGACTCATTGGAAAAGACCCTGATGCTGGGAAAGTTTGAAGCTGGGAGAAGGGAACAGCAGAGGATGAGATGGTTGGATTGCATCACTGACTCAATGGACATGAGTTTGAGTAAACTCTGGAAACTGGTGATGGACAGGGAGGCCTGGCGTGCTGCAGTCCATGGGGTTGCAAAGAGCTGGACACGACTGAGCAACTGAACTGAACTGAAAGTATTGGGAAGGTATTCAAAGTGATTATTTAGAGAGAAGATTGAGGAAGAAGGGGGTTTCACTCATATTTTGAAGTTTGCTTTTAGATATTATCTTAGCTTGGGATCTCTAAAAAGTAAAGTTGAATCAGTTACTTAAACACAAGAAATGGATGGTAAGTGGGATTAAGGAAGTAAGTGAACATGGGGGAGAGGGACAGGGAAAGATTCAATACATTACTGAATTGCTACCTCTAAAGAATGCACATTCCTTAATCTGAGGGAAGTCCTGAAATACATCACAGGATGGTCTAGTCTTAAGGGAGGAAAGATTAATTATTCATCCATTGGCTGCCATTCAGTTTTGGCCATGGGATGTTAACCTCTTAGGTGTATGATTTCTGAAATTGTACAAATGAGAATTGAGTAGCTTCCATGGAAGTCTGTTTATCAAATCAAGAGAAGCTATTGGAATTGGAAGCCTCTTCTTTCAAAATGCATTTTTTGGTGCCTTATTTAACCTCACTTGGCATTAGAAACCCCTTCAAGGTCTCTACAAATACTAATGCATGAGCTTTAGTGAAGAAGCAACTTTCCATGATTGATAGTCTTCATTACCCATCTCTATCTCCTTTCTAGATTCCCTTTGATTTCTATCAGTAGTTCATTGGATGTGTGTTGCTTGACTGAGAAATTGATTCAGATCTTCAAGCTCAAGGAGTCTGAACCTTTAGTTGCCTTGTCTCTGTTGAATCATGTACCATGTAATTGACTTAATCATGTACGATGTTCTAGCTAGGGGGTCTGAATGCCATTTCTGGCTGCTATTTCAATGTATATAAATAATTTATATATGTTAAATATAAAATCAGATTGATTATAATCTTTTCAGACAAAGATGGAGAAGCTCTATCTAGTCAGCAAAAACAAGACTGGGAGCTGACTGTGGCTCAGATCATGAACTCCTTATTGCCAAATTCAGATTTAAATCAAAGAAAGTAGGGAAAATCACTAGACCATTCAGGTATGACCTAAATCAAATCCCTTATGATTTTACAGTGGAAGTAAGAAATAGATTCAAGGGTCGTGACATTGTACAGGAGGGAGTGTTCAAACCATCCCCAAGAAAAATGAATCCAAAAAGGCAAAACATTTGTCTGATGAGGCCTTACAAATAGCAGAGAAAAGAAGAGAAGTGAAAAGCAAAGAAGAAAAGGAAAGGTATACCCGTTTGAATGTGGAGTTCTAAAGAATAGCAAGGAGAGATAAGAAAGCCTTCCTCAGTGACCAATGCAAAGAAATAGAGGAAAACAATAGAATGGGAAACACTAGAGAGCTCTTCAAGAAAATTAGAGATAACAAGGGAATATTTCTTGCAAAGATGAGCACAATAAAGGACCGAAATGGTATGGACCTAACAGAAGCAGAAGATATTAAGAAGAGTTAGCCAGAATACAGAGAAAAACTATACAAAAAAGATCTTCATGACCTAGATAACCACAATGGTGAGATTACTCACCTAGAGCCAGATATCCTGGAATGTGAAGTCAAGTGGGCCTTAGGAAGTATCACTATGAACAAAGCTAGTGGAGGTGATGTAATTTCAGCTGAGCTATTTCAAATCCTAAAAGACGATGCTGTGAAAGTGCTGCACTCAATATGCTGGCAAATTTGGAAAACTCAGCAGTGGCCACAGGACTGGAAAAGGTCAGTTTTCATTCCAATCCCAAAGAAAGGGAATGACAAAGAATGTTCAAACCACTGAACAATTGCGCTTATCTCACACACTAGCAAAGTAATGCTCAAAATTCTCCAAGCCAGCCTTCAGCAGTACATGAACTGTGAAATTCCAGATGTTCAAGCTGATTTTAGAAAAGACAGAGCAACCAGAGATCAAATTGCCAACATCCGCTGGATCATCGAAAAAGAAAGAGAGTTCCAAAAATCACTGCAGATGGTGACTGCAGCCATGAGGTTAAAAGATGCTTGCTCCTTGGAAGAAAAGTTATGACCAACCTAGACAGATTATTAAAAAGCAGAGGCATTACTTTGCCAAAAAAGATCCGTCTAATCAAGGCTATGGTTTTTCCAGTTGTCATATATGGATGTGTTCAGTTCAGTTCAGTCGCTCAGTCGTGTCCGACTCTTTGCGACCCCATGAATCGCAGCACGCCAGGCCTCCCTGTTCATCACCATCTCTCGGAGTTCACTCAGACTCACATCCATCGAGNTCCTTCAGAATGGACTGGTTGGATCTCCTTGCAAGACTTGGACTATAAAGAAAGCTGAGCACTGAAGAGTTGATTGCTTTTGAACTGTGATGTTGGAGAAGACTCTCAATAGTCCCTTGGACTGCAAGGAGATCCAACCAGTCAATCCTAAAGGAAATCAGTTCTGGTTATTCATTGGAAGGACTGATCCTGAAGCTGAAACTCCAATACTTTGGCTACCCAATGTGAAGAACCAACTCATTGGAAAAGTCCCTGATGCTTGGAAAGATTGAGGACAGGAGGGGAAGGGGATGACAGAGGATGAGATGGCTGGATGGCATCACCTACATGAGTATGAGTAGGTTTCAGGAATTGGTAGTCGACAGGGAGGTCTGGCGGGCTGCAGTCCATGAGCTCACAAAGCATCAGACATGACTGAGCAACTGAACTGAATTGAACTGAACTGATTTCAATGTATAATATATATTGCATTGTGGATGACAGTATTGTCCCTGGGCTAATGCCTTAATTGTGATTTCAATTGGAGCCTTCACTGTACTATTGAGTTGTTTCTTTCTGGAAAATGGGACAGAAGATAATGTCAGTGGAATCCATGAGAGAAAATAAAATTCATGCATTTCATAACTTTCAAAATTTTCTATATAAATCCCTAGAACTTGTCATAGTAAACCTGCATGATTTCTCTGGAGAAGAAATTATAATATTTGAATGCTACTCCCATTCTTTCAAAACTATCTCTGTAATCTTAAGGGAGTGGTTGAATTCTAAGATTCAGTGGTTGTATTCTAATACTCTTCATCTCTAAATTGGGGAAGTTGGACTTATAATCATGAAAATCTCTTCCAAATATAATGTTTGTTGATTTTATGCTTAGTAAATATCACAGAATATCTATATTACTTGAGAAATTATGCTAAATGTCTTATATGTATTTTCTTATTTAATACCCAAGTAAATCTTATTTAATCTCCAAATTCTTTTTGAATCTTTGAGGTAGCTAGTTATACTAGAGTACAGATAAGAACACTGACCAACACATGTTCAATTACATGTCCCAAATAACATAACTAAATAATTGTTGAGCTAAGGTTTGACTTCATATTTCGCTTCAGAATCTTTAATTACACTGCTATCAGAAGTCAAGATTTCTAAACAAGACTGTTGTTAATAATAAACTAATATTTCCTTGTATGTGAAAAAGAAGTTGCTTAATAATGTTTGTCATTGTAGTTATGGGTATTGGGATAAACCTCAAAATAAAGTCTAGTTAAAGAGAAGGCCTTTCTGCAGGATATAAAATCAACACATAGAAATCCCTTGCATTCCTATACACTAATAATGAGAAAGTAGAAAAAGAAATTAAGGAAACAATTCCATTCACCATGGCAACGAAAAGAATAAAATACTTAGGAATATATCTACCTAAAGAAACTAAAGACCTATATATAGAAAACTATAAAACACTGATGAAAGAAATCAAAGACGACACTAATAGATGGAGAAATATACCATGTTCATGGATCGCAAGAATCAATATAGTGAAAATGAGTATACTACCCAAAGCAATCTACAGATTCAATGCAATCCCTATCAAGCTACCAGCGGTATTTTTCACAGAACTAGAACAAATAATTTCAAGATTTGTATGGAAATACAAAAAAACCTCGAATACCCAAAGCAATCTTGAGAAAGAAGAATGGAACTGGAGGAATCAACTTGCCTGACTTCAGGCTCTACTACAAAGCCACAGTCATCAAGACAGTATGGTACTGGCACAAAGACAGAAATATCGATCAATGGAAAAAAATAGAAAGCCCAGAGAAAAATCCACACACCTATGGACACCTTATATTCAACAAAGGAGGCAAGAATATACAATGGATTAAATACAATCTCTTTAATAAGTGGTGCTGGGAAAACTGGTCAACCACCTGTAAAAGAATGAAACTAGATCACTTTCTAACACCACACACAAAAATAAACTCAAAATGGATTAAAGATCTAAATGTAAGAGCAGAAACTATAAAACTCCTAGAGGAAAACATAGGCAAAACACTCTCTGACATACATCACAGCAGGATCCTCTATGATCCACCTCCCAGAATACAGGAAATAAAAGCAAAAATAAACAAATGGGATTTAATTAAAATTAAAAGCTTCTGCACAACAAAGGAAACTATAAGTAAAGTGAAAAGACAGCCTTCTGAATGGGAGAAAATAATAGCAAATGAAGCAACTGACAAACAACTAATCTCAAAAATATACAAGCAACTCATGCAGCTCAATTCCAGAAAAATAAACGACCCAATCAAAAAATGGGCCAAAGAACTAAACAGACATTTCTCCAAAGAAGACATACGGATGGCTAACAAACACATGAAAAGATGCTCAACATCACTCATTATCAGAGAAATGCAAATCAAGACCACAATGAGGTACCATTTCACACCAGTCAGAATGGCTGCGATCCAAAAGTCTACAAGCAATAAATGCTGGAGAGGGTGTGGAGAAAAGGGAACCCTCTTACACTGTTGGTGGGAATGCAAACTAGTACAGCCACTATGGAGAACAGTGTGGAGATTCCTTAAAAAACTGCAAATAGAACTGCCTTATGACCCAGCAATCCCACTGCTGGGCATACACACCGAGGAAACCAGAATTGAAAGAGACACATGTACCCCAATGTTCATTGCAGCACTGTTTATAATAGCCAGGACATGGAAACAACCTAGATGTCCATCAGCAGATGAATGGATAAGAAAGCTGTGGTACATATACACAATGGAGTATTACTCAGCCATTAAAAAGAATTCATTTGAATCAGTTCTAATGAGATGGATGAAACTGGAACCTATTATACAGAGTGAAGTAAGCCAGAAAGGAAAACACCAATACAGTATACTAACACATATATATGGAATTTAGAAAGATGGTAATGATAACCCTGTATGCGAGACAGCAAAAGAGACACAGATATATAGAACAGACTTTTGGACTTTGAGGGAGAGGGAGAGGGTGGGATGATTTGGGAGAATGGCATTGAAACGTGTATACTATCATGTAAGTAATGAACCGCCAGTCTATGTTTGATACAGGATACAGGATGCTTGGGGCTGGTGCACGGGGATGATCCAGAGAGATGATATGGGGTGGGAGGTGGGAGGGGGGTTCAGGATTGGGAACTCATGTACACCCGTGGCAGATTCATGTCAATGTATGGCAAAACCAATACAGTATTGTAAAGTAAAATAAAGTAAAAATAAAATTTTTAAACAAATAAAAAAATAAAAAGAGAAAAAAAATTTATTTAGAGGCAAAAAAATAAAAAGCAAAAATGTCACTTAGCCGACAAAGACCCACAGAGTCAAAGCTATAGCTTTTTCAGTAGTTATGTATGGAGGTGAAAGGTGGACCATGAAGAAAGCTGAGCATCGAAGAACCGATGCTTTCAAATTATGGTGTTGGAGAAGACTCCTGAGAGTCCCCTGACAGCATGAAGATCAAGCCAGTCAGTCCTGAAGAAAATCAACCCTAATGTTCATTGGAAGTACTGATGCTGAAGCTAAAGCTCCAATACTTTGTCCACTTGATGCGAAGAACTGACTTATTTGAAAAGACCCTGATACTAGGAAAGATTGAGGGCAGGAGGAGAAGGGGATGACAGAGGATGAGATGGTTGGATGGCATCACTGACTCAATGGACATGAGTTTGTGCAAACTCCAGGAGATGGTGAAGGACAGGGAAGCCTGGTGTGCTGCAGTCCATGGGGTCACAGAGTTGGACACAACTGAGCTACTAAACAACAACAAAAATAATGAAAGCAACAGTGACCTATGGGGCAACTATATTTTGTTCCCCAATACAAAGGAACTAAAAATGAAATCCCTGAACTGATAATGTTCAGGCTGATTTGTTTTGTTTTGCAGTTTTGTTTGGTTGCTTTGCACTCTACCAGTTAAAAAAAGAAATGTCTGTGATTTATCTATATGTTTGTTAATAAACATATTCATTGTACTATTGTACATTGTGAACACTATTAAAATAGAAATTTTTAGTGAGATTAAAAAAAAAAAGAAAGACTTTCAAGTTGAAATTAATATGATGTAACTTTTGTTCTTAAGGGCTTTTGGAGAAAAACATTTTATTTTTTTTACCTCTTAAATGAGCCTAGTTATTTTTCTTGCTTTTTAGGTTTCAATTTATCATAATATGGAATCTCAGTTATTTTTATGATACTTCACTCTTCAGGCAGGCCATAATTCTCGCTTTGAGCACAAAAATTTTTTTCCGGAAAACTGGTGTTCTCATTTTACCTGCCTGGAATGAATTTATGCATACATTTCACCAGAAAGAAACACTCTAGAAGATAAATTTGACGCCCCCTGTTCCAGTGACCTACTCATTGCTTTCAGTAGTTTCCAACACAAATAATAGGCCTTCATGCACCAAAAAAATATTTCTTTTCTAAGAACCATGGTCTCAGTACTCTTTCTGAGTCATATAGAAACAACCATGCGCATGTGTCCTGGAGACAGTCTGCCTTACACGCTTAGCTTCCAAGGTAGTTTGTTAGCCTCTCATCGATGTCCTGTACTTTTGCTACTTTGAAAATCTGTCTTATGATATACTACTTAGAATTTAGGATCACCGGATGCCATTTTATTATCTCCCTCATGTTCCTAACTTCCTCATAGTCTTTTCTATAACAATTATTTTTCTGACCTGAATTATGTTCCAGCCTCTCCCCATTTAATGTTATCAAAAAATTTCATTAACATGCTGTCTGCACTTTCTTACAGATCATTAGTACCAAACCTGAAAAGGTCCACTCGGTATTTCCCCAGAAGGCTCTACAGCCTATTAATCATTATCTTTTACTTATGATCTTTTAGTTCATTTTTAATTCAAGCAACTGTATTATTCCGTAGGCCAATTTCAACAGAATTTACAAGGAAAACTACAGGAACCTGATGCTCTCAAGGTCTTAATATGTATTTTAAAGAATCACTGTAAATGTCTTATACTGCACTTATATATTGCCTAGCAGAACAGTTATAAACTTCGTGAAATGCCCATTTAAGATCCTCTTAAACTGCTTATTCTTTCTTTCTTTCTTTTTTTTTTAGAATTTATGCTTATAAGCTAAGATTTATCAAATGCCCAATACAGTCCATCTTCTCATGCAATGGCTCACTCGGTAAATTGCTTTGGCTAATTTTTTTCACCTAGAATGCCATCTTTTGTAGGTTTAGCCAGAGCTTCTAATCTTTTCTACTACACTCAGAAATTATCTGGGTTTTGAATTATTTGTCCTTCCATTATTTTATTTGTACGAAAAATTATTCATTGCTTCAGAGAAGTAACAATATTATCTTATTAATCATCCGAGTATCTGTTTTAAAGCCAAACACCCAACCAGTTGATAAACAATAAATTCTTGGGCATAGTCACTATTTCAATTACTTTTAGAAGAATTTGTGTTTATATTATTATGTGGTTTTGTCTTTAATGATAAACAAATAAATGATCCCCAGGGGATAACATTATGTCTTGGGTTTAGCAGTTCTGGATTGAATGGCTTCAGGATAAACAAAATCATAATTTTATGCTGTTATTTAAGTTTTCTCAGCTTGATTTTCCTCAGTGGTAAGTTTTTGATTATACAATTGACTCATAGAATTATTGTGAGCATCAACTGAGATAATGTCAGTCAATAACTTGTTTTCTTCAAAAGCATGATCAGTCTTTAAAATTGCATTACCTATTTTTTTCCTCTTTTTGGGCATAGACTAAACTGTTGTTTTTGTTTTCTGAACCTGCTATGAGTAAGAAGCCTCCCATTTATATTCCCATACACCACTCAGACCTTACTGGCATTGAAAACAGACTTTAAAACTATATTGAAATTTGTACTAAGCTATTCTTTAGTCACATGATTTGGAGTAACTAACTTCTGATAACACAGCTCCATCACATAAAGAGGAAGAATATTAATAATGTCCATCTCGAGGGAGTGTGCTGAGCTTTAAAGGAGAAAATGAATCACAAGAGTGAAGCCCAGTGGCAATAATAGAAGTGCAGAATATTAGGCCCATTCACGGGGACCATGAGGTGGAGAATGAAGATCATCTACACACCTTGGTCTCACTTCAGTTCTTGGTTCCTTCCTCCTTCTCCTGAGCCTTGCTTTTCGGAGTGGGTTGCCATGCTCTCCTCCAGCGCATCTTTCCAACTCAGGGGTGGAACCCAGGTCTCCTGCATTGCAGGCAGATTCTCTACCAACTGAGCCACCGGGGAAGCCCTTGTAAACTGAGAGACTAAGCCTGATTGGCTCGACTGATTTCATTTTTCTACGAAATGATTGACATGTGCTTAACCTCGGCTCCCAGTATTTCTATATGGAGATGACACGCGCACTCGATGAGAGTAAGATGCTGCCACAGCGTCCATGCTAGTTCTTCCCACTCCCCCACCCCCACCCCTGACCTGCCACGCACCAGCAAGGTACTTTGACAAACTGAAAGTAAATAATGTTGCATCTTTGAAAAATCCACTCCTTCCACAATTTGACTTAATTTTCTAGAAACATATTTTAATGATTCATATGAATTATTGTTTTATTAACCTCAAATAAAGACAGTTAAAAAAATAAAGTCTCTAGCTAACTCTAATGATCCCACAGGAAACCAGATTCATACTTTGAAATGCCATTCTTCTAAGAACTTAAACCTGGGGTCATTTTATCTTAGTCTTCCATCCACTTGGGCATTACTATTTTCCCCTATGAAGTAATTCATCTCCCTCTTCTGACTCAGACAACATTAATATCACCAGTAACAGCACAATTAGCTTTTATTATGTGACATTTATCTAAGATTGGATTATTATAAATGACAAACAATTCAACACAAGGGGCACATACTTGATAACATTTAGGGCAGTAGGATGTTATTCTGTTTGTATCCTTCTTAACACAAAGAACTGAATAATGAAGCTCAGTGAAATCCCCCAGTGTGCAAGGGCAATACAAGTTAATTTGATCTATAAACACTCACAGAATATCCAAAAATGTGCCTAGTAACACAAGTAATGCTCTCCAAAATTTTAGTTCTATATTTGGCCACATCAAAACTTTATAAGGTAGCCCCGTGAGCCCACCAATGTGTTAGGATGATAGATGCACAGCTATTACTTGACTTTGAGGAATCTGCAATTCATTTATTAGCTTTGTTCATTTATTTTGCCTGTGAAAGTCAACACACAAACAGTGAGAGCTTGACAGCTACAGCTCTAGCCGAGTTGTTCTTGTGCTGGTGAAGGACATGATGCTCTCTTAACCCTGAATGTATTTATGTGACTGTTGCAGGCAGAATGGTGTGGTGACTAGGCATCATTCACCTCTATATACTTGATTATTTTTTAGATGGGAGTTGGTTCGAATCCTTTCAATAGAAGGGTCCTTTCTTTTCTGGGCCCTTGAAAATTAAACCTTGAATTTTATATATCAACTGTGGGAAAAAAAAATGACAAGTGGGTTTAAATAATAGAATGATAAGAACATGGATTTCTCAGGGACAATCTCAGCAGAAGAGGATGGGAGGAGACAGAGCTAAGTTCTGTTCAGTTCAGTCGCTTAGTCGTGTCTGATTCTTTGCAACCCCATGAATCACAGCCCGCCAGGCCTCCCTGTCCGTCACCAACTCCCAGAGTTCACTCAAACTCAGGTCCATTGAGTTGGTGACTCCATCCAGCCATCTCATCCTCTGTCGTCCCCTTCTCCTCCTGCCCCCAATCCCTCCCAGCATCAGAGTCTTTTCCAGTGAGTCAACTCATCGCATGAGGTGGCCAAGGTATTGGAGTTTCAGCTTTAGCATCAGTCCTTCCAAAGAATACCCAGGACTGATCTCCTTTAGAATGGACTGGTCGGATCTTTTTGCAGTCCAAGGGACTCTCAAGAGTCTTCTCGAACACCACAGTTCAAAAGCATCAATTCTTCGGTGCTCAGCCTTCTTCACAGTCCAACTCTCACAACCATACAGAGCTAAAGGAGGTGTCAAAACTGCAGAAGCCCAAGTGCCACGTGCAGTTCCTTCATGACTCTCTCAAGATCATCTAAGCAGAGAAAAAGAGCCATGCACAGCCCAATTTATAAACACACAGTGGGGTTGAATGTAGTGGGAAAGTAACCAAAAGTTGAATTCACTATCCAAGATGGCTCGCAATGTGATTTGCAGAAGCTGGACTAAAAGCGTATGGCCAAGAAGAGAAAGCCTGATGGACATTTGGAGTCCTGAGATTAATCTGGAGAAGGGATGATGGAGTTCCAGAGGTCACATTGCTGGGATCTAAGTTAAAATCAATTTCTTGGCATCAGGGGGCAAGTTCTTCTTCTCCTTCTTCCTTCTCAGTAGAATTACTGGAAAAGTTATATATACACATATATATATACACTCATATATATGTATATATGAGTATCCATATATGCTCCTATATAGTACATAATAGAGTTTATTATATGAATTCTATACATTATGTTTTATGTATTCAAAACCAAATCAGAAATGATTAAATGAAAGTTTTAGAATTCTGAATATGAATGAGAGGCTTATCAGGAAATGCTTCCCAGATGTAGTGGCCTTGAACCACAAATAAAATTTGGCCATAAGGAATTTATAGACAGGGCACTCCAGGTGGAAAAAATAACGTGAGCAAAATCTTCAGTGTTCCCTTGTGTGAAACCATTGTAAAACTGAAGTAGACAAGTGTATCTTGATTCCATGAAGGGCTTGCCTTGTTTTTAGACAACTCTTTGCATATTACAGCCACAGATCTTTTCCCAGTTTTTATTTAATGATTTCAAGGTTAAGGAGTTTTAAGAGT
Organism: Cephalophus harveyi; assembly: GCA_006410635.1. NCBI lineage: Eukaryota > Metazoa > Chordata > Mammalia > Artiodactyla > Bovidae > Cephalophus > Cephalophus harveyi. Next base: position 148,003 of record SJYT01064351.1, on the reverse strand, counting down.
GGGATGTGACTGAGTTGTCAGTCACTTTCAGCAGCGTGGAATAAGAAGGCGTCTGGACTGAACTGAAGCCTAACTCAGTGCTGTCTTGTTTGGCTGAAAAGAGTTTCATATCATCCCAAGAATCTCCAGTCTTGATTACCCTGTCTCTAGCTGTTGCTTTTTCTTCCCCCACCAGGCAGGTGTAGGATAAACTGTAGAGAATGTCTGACCTTCATACCAAATAAGCCCCAAATAAGTTACCTTCTTGTAAAAAGATGTAACACAGTAACTTGGAGTTAACTGGTTTACAATTAGATTGTCCATAAACTTTTGTGCAAATATAATGTCACTCTTCATTTGTGACTAATAAACATATAGTGCTCAGACACTCAGTCATGTTCTGATTTTTGCAACCCCAGTCATGTTCTGATTTTTGCCCCCCTAGGAGGCTCCTCTGTCCATGGGATTCTCCCAGGAAGAATATGGAGGGGGCGCCATTTCCTACTCCAGGGGATCTTCCCGACCCAGGGATCAAACCCACATTTCTTGGATTTCCTGAATTGGCAGGCAGGTTCCTTACCACTAGTGCCACCTGGGAAGCTCAGTAAACTTATAAATGAATGCTATCTCAGCTAGTATAAGCTAAAAATAAAAGCACTTTGAAGAAAGGTTCCAAAAGTTTATATTGATTCAGTTCAGTTCAGTCACTCAGTCATGTCCTACTGTTTGCGACCCCATGGACTGCAGCACATCAGGCTTCCCTGTTCGTCACCAACTCCTGGAGCCTACTCAAACTCATGTCCATTGCATTGGTGATGCCATCCAACCATCTTATCCTCTATCGCCCCCTTCTCTTATCTCCTTCCATCTTTCCCAGCATCAGGATCTTTTCCAAAGAATCAGTTCTTCACATCATGTGGCCAAAGTATTGGAGTTTCAGCTTAAGTCCTTCCAGTGAATATTCAGGACTGATTTCCTTTAGGATGGACTGGTTGGATCTCCTCAAGCATCTTCTCCAACCTCACAATTCAAAAGCATCAATTGTTCAATGCTCAGCTTTCTTTATAGCCCAACTCTCATATCCATACATGACTATTGGAAAAAACATAGCTTTAACTAGAAGGACATTTGTGGGCAAAGCAATGTCTCTGCTTTTCAATATGCTGTCTAGGTTGGTCATAGCTTTTTTTCTAAGGAGCAAATGTCTTTTAATTTCATGGCTGCAGTCAGCATCTGCAGTGATTTTGGAGCCCCCCCAAAATAAGTGATTATTCAAAGAAATTATATATACTACTATCAGATCAACATTTACTGAAATCTTACCTTGTACTAGGCACTGTGCTAAGCATTTACATGTACTGCAGTGATTTTTAATTCTTCCGCCCTAGCCAATTTTTCTATTAGGAAAAATAAAATACTAAAATATCATCCCTATTAATGGTAGGGATATAGCCACATTTTCACCACTTATCATATATAATTTGCCTTGCAAGACTTTAATCATTTATTTTTTATAGTATTTCTACTATATTAACTCTGATTTTATTATCCTCACTTTTAGATAAGTAACTAAGAAATAGAAAAGTCAAATCATTTGCTCCAGATGACCTATCTAACAGGTGACAGAACAGAACTGAAACCCCAGTAAACTGATTTCAGAAACTATACTTAGCTCAGCAAACCTTTTGTGTAGTAAGTCAGATAATAAATATTTTAGCTTTACAAACCTGACAGTCACTATCACAACTCAACTCAGCTGTTGCTGCACAAAAGCATCCACATGTAAAGGAATGTGTGTGCCTGTGTTCCAATAAAACTTTGTTTATACAAACAAGGATTGGACCAGGCTTGTTTCATGGCCTGTAGTTTATCAGCCTCTATTCTAGAATTGTAGTAGTACATGCTGATATATGGAACGATTTAATGTAAATCCTAAACAGCATATTAAAAAGCAGGGACATTACTTGGTTGACAAAGGGCCATTTAGTCAAAGCTATGGTTTTTCCATTAGTCATGTATGCATGTGAGGGCTTGACCGTAAAGAAAGCTGAGTGCTGAAGATTTGATACTTTTAAACTTTGGTGTTGGAGAAGACTCTAGAGAGTCCCTTGGACAGCAAGGAGATCAAACCAATCAATCCTAAAGGAAATCAATCCTTAATATTCATTGAAAGGACTGATGCTGAAGCTCCAATACTTTGGTCACCTGATGGGAAGAACTGACTCATTAGAAAAGATCCTGATGCTGGGAAAGATTGAAGGCAGGAGGAGAAGGGGATGACAGGGTATGAGATGGCTGACTGGCATCACCAACTCAATGGACATGAGTTTGAGTGAACTCTGGGAGTTGGTGATGGACAGGGAAGCCTGGCATGCTGCAGTTCACGCATGCATGCTAAGTTGCTTGTTGCTTCAGTCGCGTCTGACTCTTTATGACCCCATGGATTGTAGCCTGTCAGGTTCCCCTGTCCAGGGGATTCTCCAGGCAAGAATACTGGAGCGAGTTGCAATTTCCTCCTCCAGAGGATCTTCTGACCCAGGGACAGAACCCCTGTCTCTTAATCTCCTGCACTGGCAGGCAGGTTCTTTAGGACTAGTGTCACCTGGGAAACCCTGCAGTGCATGGGGTTGCAAAGAGTTGGGCACGACTGAGTGAATGAACTGAACTGAATGCAGATCCAAAATTGTACCACTATAATGAAACATTTTTTAAAAATAGAGGAACATGAGCCCTTATCAACCATTATGCTGTACAAAAACAATCAATTTTTTTTTTCTTAAGAAATCATGGTTTTAGCTTGAGTCATAGCTTGAATATTAGGAATACAGTAGTTGACTTTATGGGGATTGGAGCACTGACACACACTCAGTCAAAAATCTGCATATAACTTGAAGTTGGCCCTCCTTACCAGCGTCTCCACATCTGCAAACTCAACTGTATGAAAAACCCTATTTAAGAACCATGCGTCCATGTAACAGCCAACTCACTTTTGGATTCCTAAGCATTTTGTTCTTGAATAGATAATAATTTATGATCTCAATGTCTACTGAAGACTTAACTACTGAGTATAGAACATATCTACTGAGTATACAAAGTGAAAAATGGAACAGCTTTGCCTTTGAGGACCAAAGATTGGTGGAACAAACCTTCGGTGCTAAGCAATCTAGTCATAATTCAGTAGGATAAGTGAAATGATGAATATAAAAATCATGGGACACCTAAGGATGGAGAAACTACATTGAATGGACAAAGGCTTGAGGTTTTGACACCAAAGTGATATTTGAACTGATTCTGGTTAGAAGAGTTCGCCATTCACCAGATGGATGAGGTATCCTAAGCAGAAGCAATGAGATATGTATAGAGTCAACACTGTGCAAACATTCTTGGAGAACAGTGAGTCTTGCGGCTAAAGGTAGGCAACTTTGGGGAGGGATGGTGGAGATAAGGCATAGAAGTTACTAAAGGCAAATTGGGGAAAGTATTCACAACTCTGGGAGTTGATGAAGAACAGGGAAGCCTGGCATGCTGCAGTACATGGGGTTGCAAAGAGTTGGACACAACTGAGCAACTGAACTGATTCACATTAAAATTGTGTGTGTGTTTTTAATCGGGAAGTAGTGGTATTTTAAAGTAGATAATGATTGGGAAATTCCCTGGATGTCAGTGGTCAAGACTCTGTGCTTCCAATGCAGGTGTCGAGGGTTTGACCCTGGTCAGGGAGCTAAGAGACCCCATGTGATGAGACCAAATAAATTAACAAACTTTTTTTAAAAAAGTAGATAATGACTTAATCACAATTGTTTTTCATGTCAGTAAGCTAATTTTTCAAACTCTTTGCAGTGCTTATTTGAGGACTATGTTTAGATAGTTTTATGTATGATAGATAATTTACTGCCCTACATGGGCACAACATTTCAGGTCACTGTCACTTAAGGTTGTGCTATGATTCCAGCCTTCTAAATGTTCCTCCTCTTTTGAATTTTTTACTGTCTTTAATTTTGACTTTTCCAGAATGTCCTATGGTTGCACTCACAATATGTAGCTGGTTCAGATTGTCTTCTCTCACTTAGCAATGTGCGTTTAAGCTTACTTCATATGTTTTCATATCTTGATAGCTCATTTTTTAAACATAGAATAATATTCTATTGTCAATAACTATTACAGTTTATTTATCCCTTATTTTATCTACTGAAGGGCATCTTGGTTGTTTTCAGGTTTTGATAGTTATGAATACAGTTGCTATAAACTTCCATGTGCAAATATTTCTATAGGCATGAGCTTTTAATTCACTGGGATAAATACTAAGAAGGGCTCTTGCTGAATCGTATGGTAAGGCTACGCTTAGTTTTGCAAGAAATTCACAAATTATCTTCCCATGTTGTAGTACCATTTTGCATTCCCACCAGCAGTGAATGAGAGTTTCTGTTATGCCACATTCTTGCCAGTATTTGATATGGTCAGTGTTTCAGATTTCGGCCATTCCAATAGGTATGTAGTAGTATCTCTTTGTTGTTTAAAGTTACAGTTCCCTAATGACATATGATGACAGGCATATTTTCATATGCTATTTGTTATCTATAATATTCGACAATGAGGTGTCTCTTTAGATCTTTTGCATATTTTTAAAGTTGTCTATCTCCATTTTTATTCCACTTGCATTCATTCTCTGCTTTGCACCAAAATCTGATCTTACCACTGCATCGCTTCTTTGAGCAAAGCTTTTCAGTGGCTGTCCACTGAGGTCTTGCCCTGCCCACATCACCCGCCTCAGCTGGCACCAACCATTTCCTTCTCTCATGAGTCCTTTGGCATGAGCTGCCTTTCATTCTTCACATAAGTCGTATTTACACCAAATGTGGGAACTCTCCATGTAATATCTCCGCAGCCTTAATAGACAATCATTTTTCTTCTAAATAACTTATAAGATGCCTACTTTGGCTTAATTTTTTCAAGAAAATCCTTTTCTAAACTTACCAAATTAAGATAGGTCACTTGATATAATACTGGTGTTTTTGCTTTTGTCTTTTGTGGATCTTTTCAAAATTTTATTTAAATAGCTATTTAGAAACTTGTTTGCTGAGACAAACTTTTCATGGTGGGAGGGATCTTTTTAGTTCCATCATGATGTTATAAGCTGAGCACAGTATTGTACCTTACCAATGGTAAGCACTCAGATTTTACTCAGCTTAATTAAAGGACGGAATTAGAGAAATTTGGGTCAAATTTCAACTTCTCCACATTTTAGCTGAAACTGTTTCGGTACTCTTGACCAATTTTAGGTTTTTTATCCAACAAATATTAAAGATAATGATTACTATTTGGAAGATTTTTTTTAAGAGTAAATGAATAGTATTTAATGTGAATATTTTGTTAACTGTAAAGCAATACACAGATGATGTATTGAATAGTTATCTTCAGCATTTTTTTGAATGGGCTTAAAATAATAAACAGAATACTATTCATCTTTGAGATATCTGCTTTATAAATATATTCAAACTTATTGTTTTTACTCCTAGTATATAGTGTTTAGACTAAGACCATGCTGGAATCAGCATTTTGCAAAACAGAGCTGGTCTGTTTTTCTCATCAACTATATTCTGCAGGGTCTGGGTGATAATCATTTTATGGATTCAGGATAGCAGATTCATATTTTCCATTTTCAACTAGTAGCTCGCTTCAGCAGGGTAATCATTATAGAATCTGTTAATGATCCCCTATGACAGCATTTATAGACACAGAACCACATGTCATGATTCTGTGATGTGTAAACATCTGAAATTCTTTTTAATGTGGGAAGAGATTTGTCTAAAAGAACCAAGGAAAGTACAAAACCACAATGTGTCATACAAACGATACAGATTAACATTGAGAAACATAATTACCTTGAAATTTCTATCCACCATATATATGCAGATAATATGCTTCTCTAACGTGAGTACAGTTATTTCTGAAAACAGATGCTTTCTACTGCCATGTGGGATACGTCTGTGTATGGCCAAGCCTTACTTCTTTGTGGCAGCCAAGATAAATAAAGCAAAACCATCTTCTGAAAAAGCACAGGCAGAATATCTGCAGACCATTCATCTTCATCTGTCCTCATTTTGCAGGCACTATATAATGCCACTTTCTACATTTACTTAGGGATCTCCTTTCCAACTTTTTCGCTCATTCTCCCTCTCATTCAGCTTAACTTTAATTCTGCTTTGAATCATTTTATTTGACAGACACAGCATCCTTCCACCCATTGGTTCAAAGCTGTCAATATCAGTTATTATTTCACCGTATTGAACGAGTGTGACTAGATTTTAAAAATGCACTAAAAGATAGGGCCTCTCATGATTCATTATTACCAGCTGTAATCTTACGTGCCCTGTTTTTCTTGGCTCTCTGACTCTCTGTTTCTCAGGCATGCTTTTGAACTTCTGTCTTTCTTTCTCGGTTCTCAATTTCATTAATTCATTGGTTAGTCTTGTATTCCTGTGTCATCATTTTAATTTCTCCGTCTCTACTTTTATACAAAGTGAAAGAAAGTGAAAGTGAAGTCGCTCAGTCGTGTCCGGCTCTGCGACCCCATGGAGTGTAGCCCTCCAGGCTCCTCTGTCTATGGGATTTTCCAGGCAATAGTACTGGAGTGGGTTGCCATTTCCTTCTCCATGGGATCTTCCTGACCCAGGGATCGAACCTGGGTCTCCCGAATTGTAGACAGATGCTTTACAGTCTGAGCCACCAGGGAAGTCTGCTTATATACACTATTTACCTATTTAAAGGCAAAAGAATTGGAGGAGTAAACTTTAGTTAAAATGATCTTACCTGCATATTTGCAAAGAAAATCAGTTAGTTATTTTTCAACTAGTTGCTTTGAAACTATGGAAACACATTTGCTTCGCCCCTGGGGATAGGGACCAGGGAATTAACATTTAACTTTGAATCCCTGCTCTTTCATCTAATATGCTTTTTGCTTTGGTTTTAAAATTCCTTTGTATTGCTTTCCACCCCCCTCCTCCAGTCAGTGGCCTCCTGAACTTAAGGCATAAGTGCTTTACCTAAATTTAATGGTTCAAAACTCTAAATTCAATACTGACATATATTGTTGATTTTTAGGACCTGTTAGAAGTTGCTAAAAGTGACTCTTTCAAGCTTTCTGAAAAATTACAAAACAGCTAGTCTTATGTCATGATCCTTTGAAACCCAATCCACCAGTTCAATAACTGCTGTTAAAGAAGATAGTCTTAAAGCAATGAAAACTGTAAATTGTAGAATTAAAAGTCACTTTAGATCCTCCAAATTTCCCAGAGTCTGATGTCATTTTTTGATTGCTTCTTGAAAGGGCAGTGAGAAAATGACTGAAATAATTTTGACATTAAAGATACAGAATCCGAAGCTTGTATATTTTTCCCCCTTTTATTCTTCCTTGAGCTGTTTTGTAGTTTAGAAATGTCACTACTGGGGTCTAATTTTGCAGTGATTTGCTTCAGTTATGTTTTTTTTTTTTTTTTTCGATCCCTACATAGCCATTGAGAGAATATCAAATACAGACTTCTAAAGTTTCCATTTCAACTAATTAATTAGGACCAAGTTCTCAGCTAGTTGGTAAAATTGGCTCCACTCTAAAAGGATGCATTCAAAATTGCAAAAATTAAAAGCAGTTTATTTAGGGTTGAGGCTCTAGTTTTAGAGAAGAAAACTGACAAAGTTCTGGCAATACTGAGTTAGAAAATTTGCAAGTGGGAACCTTCAATGTTTTGGACAATTTATCCTTTTTTTCCTTTTTTTAAATTTTTAAAATTACCTTTATTGCAATATAGTTGATTTACAGTGTTGTATTCATCTCTACTGATAACAGAGTGAATCAGCTCCATGTATACATATATCCTCTCCTTTTTGGATTTTTTTAGAATCTTTTCCTAACAGAGAAATACTACATTGGAAAGTGCATAACTACCTAGCACCTCAATTTCATCTTTTAAAAGTTATTTTATCTTTGTCACTAACCTATCAAGCCTCTCCAATTATCCATTTATGTTTGTTTGTTTATACACAATTTAGTTTTTATTTCCTAAGAAAATATTATGTATTAAAAAGGGTCTTCCGTGCTTGCTTATTTTTTGAAAGTCTTATCAATGTATCTCTAACGTTCTAAGACATTGCAGTCATATTTCTTCTTTCTCTTCTTCATCCCCTTCATTGTATTTATCCTCAGATTTGGATTTTAAAAAGATGATGAAATTATACCTTGCCCACCTCTCCATTCTTACAGTGCCACCTTAAGGAAAGAGTTCATCTCATTACACGGAGAAACAGACATGATAAGTAAATATTTTTCCCACATAAAAAAGCTAGCAGAAGTAGAGGAACTGAAACATATACAGATTTCAAAGTTCTTACTGAGACGTAACGGCTAATGTAATGATGAAAATCATGTGATAGAGCAAAGTGGTAGAAAATTCTTAGTCTTTAGGAAAGTGAATATTTGTATTCTCCTTATTACACCATCTTAGCTTATTCTAAATAATGCAGGTATCTACCTCACTGTCTAGGACAATGATTGCCATGCAGTGATAGCTCAATGAATAACTGCTTCCATTATTATTTTTTATGCAAGGTCAAATTTTACCTATTCTTGAAAGCTGGCTAAATGTTATTTTCATTATACGGTCTTTCTTATTGATCACAGAAAAAATAATAATAATAATGGTCCCACTACAGAAGTGCAATATTTTATCTGTCTTTAATAGTCCTTCAATTTCAAATGTCTACTACACTTATTTTAGCCTGTATGTAGCACACCATTGGGCTTTCCAGGTAGCTCAGTGGTAAAGAATCTGCCTGCCCATGCAGGAGATGTAGGTTTGATCCCCAGGTCGGAAACATCCCCTGGAGAAGGAAATGCAACCCACTCCAGTATTCTTGTCTGGGAAATCCCATGGGCAGAGGAGCCTGGCAGGCTGCAGTCAATGGGGTCGCAAAGAGTTGGACACGACTTAGCAACTTAACAACAACAGTAGCATGGATTAAAGCCAAAATTTCCATGTAGGAATATATCAAGTTTTATCATTTTTATCCTCCATAATTCCTACAACATTATGAGCTTCATAGGCTTCCCAGTTGGGTCTAGTGGTAAACAACTTGCCAGCTAATGCAGGAGATGTAAAGAGACATGTGTTCAATCCCTGGGTCAGACAGATCCCCTGAAGGAGGGCATGACAGCCCACTCCAGTATTCTTGCTTGGAGAATCCCATGGGTAGAGGAGCCTGGTGGGCGACGGTCCTTAGAGTCGCAAAGAGTCAGACAAGACTGACACGACAGAGCATGCACAGACGCATGCAGGCGCTTCATAAGTATCTGAAGAAAAATAATGGTAAATGTCCTTTAAGACTTGATGGGATATCAAGGAAGAACATTTGGACTCTTATTCCCAGGACTATGAATTCATGAATAAGGGATGAGAACGCAATGTTTTCTGCTTCTTGGAAGTAGGGAAATGAAGTCCTTTTGAAATATTGGCTCCCAAGGGACCTAGACTCACTCATAGGATAAAGTGCTCAGCAACTTAAAGGGCTATTACTTCAGATCTTTACCTCCAACAATGTGCAAAACCTCTGCAAGGTGTAACCTTGTCTGCGACTTTTTTATAACTGAACCACGGATATGAAGTCTGAGAACGATAATGGTCTAACATGATGGTTTGTACTCTTTTATCAGGACAGACTCCCCCTCTGGACACAGCGCCCTGGTGAGCAAGGCAGCTAGTTTTTGGATAAACATGTTCAACCATATTCTCTTGAGCTTTACTTTGCCAAGAGCCTGTTATTCCAATCCTCAGCTTATGCTTGGACTGGAAATTCAAATCTGATTCTTCAAAGAACATCTGTTCAGCCAGCTGTTCACTACTGTTCCAAAGCAAAGCTGAAATATCTCCTTTCTTCTATGATTTCAAGATTGCTGCCTAAGGCTTCATAATCTGGTATGATGCTTCCAAATTTATCTATGCATTCATTCACTTATCATTCACTGACTCACTTATGAGTTGATATTTGAGCCATTACATTCAGAGCCCCTAATGTATGCTGGGATTGTGTTAAAAATCAGGTAAGATTGGGGCATACAGTTGTCATCCTTCCTTCCCTAACACAGACTTTGCTTCAGGCCAAGTTCTTCCTTCCCATCTAAAATTGTATCTATAAACCTTTGACTGTATGGATCACAAAAAACTGTGGAAAATTCTGAAAAAGATGGGAATACCAGACCACCTGACCTGCCTCTTGAGAAACCTGCATGCAGGTCAGGAAGCAACAGTTAGAACTGGACATGGAACAACAGACTGGTTCCAAATAGGAAAAGGAGTACGTCAAGGCTGTATATTGTCACCCTGCTTATTGAACTTATATGCAGAGTACATCATGAGAAGTGCTGGGCTGGAAGAAGCACAAGCTGGAGTCAAGATTGCCAGGAGAAATATTAATAACCTCAGATATGCAGATGACACTACCCTTATGGCAGAAAGTGAAGAAGAACTAAAGAGCCTCTTGATGAAAGTGAAAGAGGAGAGTGAAAAGTTGGCTTAAAGCTCAGCATTCAGAAAACAAAGATTATGGCATCTGGTCCTATGACTTCCTGACAAATAGATGGGGAAACAGTGGAAACAGTGGCTGACTTCATTTTGCGGGGGGCTCCAAAATCACTGCAGATGTTGATTATAGCCATGAAATTAAAAGACACTTACTCCTTGGAAGGAAAGTTATGACCAACCTAGACAGTGTATTAAAAAGCAGAGATATTACTTTGCCAACAAAGGTCCATCTAGTCGAGGCTATGGTTTTTCCAGTGGTCATGTATGGATGTGAGAGTTGGAGTATAAAGAAAGCTGAGTGCTGAAGAATTGATGCTTTTAAACTGTGGTGCGGGAGAAGACTCTTGAAGGTCCACTGGACTGCAAGGAGATCCANGAGGCTATGGTTTTTCCAGTGGTCATGTATGGATGTGAGAGTTGGAGTATAAAGAAAGCTGAGTGCTGAAGAATTGATGCTTTTAAACTGTGGTGCGGGAGAAGACTCTTGAAGGTCCACTGGACTGCAAGGAGATCCAACCAGTCCCTCCTAAAGGAGATCAGTCCTGGATATTCATTGCAAGACTGATGTTGAAGGTGAGACTCCAATCCTCTGGCCACCTGATGCAAAGAGCTGACTCATGGGAAAAGACTCTGATGCTGGGAAAGATTGAGGGCAGGAGGAGAAGGGGACAAGAGAGGATGAGATGGTTGAATGGTATCACTGACTCGATGGACATGGGTTTGGGTAAACTCCAGGAGTTGGTGATGGATGGGGAGACCCGGCATGCTGCTGTTCATGGGGTTGCAAAGAGTCGGACATGACGGAGTGACTGAACTGAACTGATGGTAGAGAGCATGTTTATAAAGCCTTCTATCTCCCTCTTACTGGCACCAAGAATGAATGAAAAGGCCATTTTGCCTTAGTGGCTTCTGTTGGGACTTCCCAGGTGGCTCAGTGGGTAAAGAACCTTCCTGCAACGCAGGTGATACAAGAGATGCAGGTTTGATCCCTAGGCCAGGGAAAGCCCCTGGAGGAGGACATGGCAACCCACTCCAGTACTCTTGCCTGGAGAATCCCATGGACAGAGGAGCCTGGTGGGCTATGGTCCATCGTGTCACAAAGAGTTGGGCATGACTGAGGCAACTGAGCAAGCACACACACAGGCTAACATTGCTGTGAGCACATGACAATCCACTCCAGTATTCTTGGGCTTCCCTGGTGGCTCAGATGGTAAAGAAACCACCTGCAATGGGCAATGGGTGTGATCTCTGGGTTGGGAAGATCCTCTGGAGGAGGACATGGTAACCCACTCCAGTATTCTTGCCTAGAGAATCCCTGTGGACAGAAATATCTTAATGTGAAGTTCTTTTCATTTATTTTGTTCTCAGTGTTTACCGTTCCGTTCAGTCGCTCAGTCGTGTCCGACTCTTTGCGACCCCATGGACTAGTAGCCTACCAGGCTCCTCCCTCCATGGGATTTTCCAGGCAAGAGTACTGGAGTGGGTTGTCATTTCCTTCTCCAGGGGATCTTCCCGACCCAGGGATCGAACCCGGGTCTCCTGCATTCCAGGCAGACGCTTTAACCTCTGAGCCAGTTTAAGTCCCTAATATTTTATTATCGTAAATACATAAAATATTCATAAGTAGAAAGGTATGAATAAAATGAATGATTAAACTCAGCATGAAAAGAAGAGAAAAAATATCTCTGCCCAACATATGTAAAAATAGTTCAATCAAACATGTTCTCTTACTAAAAACAAATGATTATAGTGCTATGCATGAATTTATCCAGAAACTCAATTCAGCTATTATTAAGTTGTGAAATGCCCAGGACATATATTCCAGCACTTTTGACTTAAATGTTAGCAATAGCTTCAAGATTTAAATCCATTTGTCAGTGCTTCCTCACAATCTATGGCTATCCTTTACATTCTATGTTATGGGCAAAAGATGTTTTTGTATGCTTTTGTTTGCCTGTTTTCTTTTTCTTATGATAGTTTGTCCAATGTCTGTCCAACTTAGATTCCTGTCAAAGATGGAAGTCAGGTATAGTCAAATTCAAAGAAAAATCAAGATGTTTTTTCTACACGTCTCAACACCAACCATGTAGAGCCATTTTCAAAGGTGTCCTACATGTTTCATTGTGAAGCTTCATCATTTTTACCTTTCTGCCTGGGAATTAACCTATCATTGTTAACCTGGAATTCGTGTATTCTTGGCTAGTCATGCCAAAAAAAGAAAAACAATGTTAAAGACTGCTTTGTAGTCCGAAGGTCATAAAAACACTATCTTGACTAAAAATTAGTGATTTATAAACTAGTTTCTTAGCAGAATCATCTGTAAAACTTTTAAATATTTAAATGTACCCATGCAAAGTATCAGAAACTAGAATGTCTAGTCTTAGAATTTTTGGAAAACTGTAAGAGTGAATTTACATATTATTTTTTTAACATTCCAAACCCTTATTCCTCTCGAAACAGTACCACTTTTCCTCTGAATTATTCTAAAACACAATTCCATCAATCCAATGGAAGTTGACTTCGTGTCTGTCTGTAGTTCTTTGACCACAGTTGACTAGTCCAGGCGGAGGCAACCAGCCCAAACGACGCCCTGCGTCTATCTTTGTATTAGCCCAAGATGATTAACTGACTCAGGTGTGGGCAGTTGGAAGTCTTTGCCGGGGCACGTACAGGCAGCGCATGGCAGAGTATACTCTGTGCTGATGGCAGGAGCTGGAGTAAGGCTCTGGTGTCCTAGGGGACCTCTGCTCTGTTTCTGAATTCACTTACCAAGGGCTGCCATAACAAAGCACTACAGGCTTCACGGCTTAACTTTTTTTTTTTCTTCCATTTTCTCACAGTTTTGGAGGCTAGGCGTCTGAGATCAAGGTGTGAGAAGGGTTGGTTTCTTCGGGGACTTCTGTCTCCTTCCTGTCTGTCTCCTTCCTGTGTCCTCACATGGCCTTCTTTCTGTATTTTTGGTTTTGTTTTTTGTTCAGCAGCTCAGTCACGTCTAACTCTTTGTGTTCCCATGGACTGCAGCACTCCAGGCTTCCCTGTCCTTCACCGTCTCCTGGAGTTTGCTCAAACTCAAGCCCATGAAGCGGTGGTGCCATCCAACCATCTCGTCCTGTGTTGTGCGCTTCTCCTCCTGCCTTCAATCTTTCCCAGCATATCTGTGTCCAGACCTGCCCTTCCTATAAGGATATTCATCATGTTTGGATTTTGACCCCCCTTGACGACATCCTGTTTACCTAATTCCCTCCGTAAGGGCCCTATTTCCACGTGCATTCACACTCTCAGGAGCTCGGGCTAGAATGCTCACATATAAATTTGTGGGGGAGACAGTTCACCCCATCACAGCTCTCCCTTGGCTCTCTCTTCCCATTAGTCCAAGAATCACTGCCTAACTCAAGACTAGTCAACTCAAGGCATTTTCCAGGCTATTTCAAACCAGTCAGAACCTGACAAAGTATGTTCTCTACTGATAGCAGAAGCTATGGATGGAGGTACAAAACTCAAGAGGGGCTGTGGGTCTGCTTGCCCACTACGGAGAGGGTTGTATGCCAGCTGACAGCCAGAGGAAAGCCCAGATAAAAGACGGAGGAAGCAAAGAGTCCCAGAGGCGTTAAAGTCATTGGTCCTCCTTGCTCTTGGGTACCAACTAGATCCATCATCTTCTGTACATCTTTTTTATCCTTTGTCTGGAAATGCTGAGCCAATAAATTTCAATCTGCTTAAAGTTTATTGAGCTAAATGAAAACGATTGGCAGATGATTAGGAGGTTCTTCAAATTTTAATATCTCTGCTTTAAACTACCCTGTTCCTTGTGCTTGAGTAATGTCAGATGTCATATTCACCTTAGATTTAAGTTTTGAATTTTCTCTTGTATTTCTCTTCCACAGGCTTTTCACAGCTCCCATCTTATATACCTAAAAGTGTCAACTAGGGGATCAAGATTTAGAGTAATTTTGTACCCTGTGGTAAAGGACATTTAACTAGCTTTTTAATTCTGCATCCATATCCCATCCCTAGTATGTAAGCACATTACTTTTGAAATTTTTCTAACCCTAACTTAGTTTGGTTTTATAAAATCATTCTATATCCAGTAGCCCAACCCTTAACCTAACTTGAATTTTGCTTTGATTTCTGGATCTGAATTATTGTCTTATTGAACTGCTTAATGCCCGATTTCATTCTTAGCTATAGTTTTACTATTCTTCAAATATTTGCCCTCCATAGGGATTGAGAAACTTTTACTGGGCTCCCAGCAGTGTCTGTGACCTATCACATATCAGCTATAATACTTACCTGTTTGACCAGTTGAAATCACCCATCTCAGATGCTCATTTCCGTTTTCAGACAGCTCAACTAACACCTGCGAAGAAATTTTGGGATTGTCTCCTATTCTTTTATGTTTCTGAAAGTTTTCTTAGACAGTGTAAGATTGGACCTGAACTCATTATTCGGACTCCTTCTCTGCCTCCAGGCCATAGAAATAAGTTGTTATTGTTGAGGGCATCTGCCCAAGGTGATGAGTGTATCCAATTTTAGTTTTACCTCTTTTCTTTTTTTGAAAATAATTGGCTATACATTGAATTATCATTTGTGACTGTGCTAAAATAATAAAAGACAGGGAACAGACTTTCACAGATGGAGAAAACAGGCAAGAAATAGTTTTTCTTTGAATTCCACAGATATAAAACAATAAAGTCATGAAGTTATGAGTGCTAAAAATGTAAGTAATTTGCATTGTGATTTTCTTATTTACCATTGAAAATATCAGATTTGTAAGATCTTATATTGTTTGGACAACACAAAATTGGATGGGAAAATATGTTAACTATTATCTTTTAAAAGAGCAAACTAAAACAACAAGGAGGTTTTGTGGTCTGTTAAGGATGTGGTCTGTGGGTAGCCAGGAAATAAAGCTTTCATCCATTTCAAGAGGCAGCCTCAACCACTGTGTTGCCAGGGAACGTTGTAAAGCAGCTATACTCCAATAAAAATTAAAAAAAAAAAAAAAAAAAAAAAAGCCGCAACAGCAACAACAAAAAGGAGTAAAATCAAACAGTTGTAGAAAACGAATTGATGTTTACCAGAGGGTATGGGAGAAGGGGGAGCAATAAATAAGGAGACTGGGATTGACGTAAATGCACTATTCCATACAATATAAATAACTAATAAGAATCTGCTGTATAGCACAGGGAACTCTGCTCACTATTCTGCAATGGCCTATATGGGAAAAGAATCTAAAAAAAAAAAAAGACAGTGGTTTTATGTACATGTAAAACTGATTCATTTTGTTGTACACCTGAAACTAACATAACATTATAAATCAACTATACGCCAATAGAAATTTAAAACAAAAAAGAAGAAGCAGGCTTTCCTAGTTCCATGTTTATAGAGACCTCTGTATCCTTGGAATCTCTCAGTCCACTCATTATAGGGAGCCTCACACACAGGATCTGAAGAACTGATGGAGAAACAATGGTAAGGCCCTTCCTTTGACCTGTGCCAGTTTTGATCCATTTTGAAAGACTAACTTTTTGTCAAATGTTCTTATTTTTTTGTGTGCATGCATGCTAGGTCACTTCAGTTGTGTCTGACTCTTTGTGACCCCATAGACTGAGGCCGTCCAGGCTTCTCTGTTCTTGGATATTCTCCAGGCAAGAATACTGGAGTGGGTTGCCATGTCTTCCTTTAGGGGATCTCCCAGACTCAGGGATCAAACTCACATCTCTTATCCCTCCTGCATTGGCAGAGAGTTCTTTACCACTAGCGCCACCTGGGAAGCCCCCTTATTTCTCTTATGGGTCTATTAAAATAAGTATAGACTCCTAAGTGTACAGATACAGTCTCTTTTTTCTAGATGCTCACACATTTAAGGAGAGATTTGAAATACAAGGTGGTGAACGCAGCAAAAGACGTAGGTGCTGAGTGCAGGTGCTCCTGCGAAGATTGAGTACCATTCTTTCTTGAGTGGTTACAAAGTGAGCAGTTTGGCCTGCAGTTTGTCAAAGAAAGCTTCTCAGAGCAAATGAAACCATCAGCATGATTTTGAAGGATGAAAAGTCAACGATCTCAGGTGAGAAAAAGTAGTCAAAGAAGAAGAAATTACATGGCTAAATGCCAGCTTGATTCAGTATGATTCATTCTAGGAGCCATGAGTAGATCTCAGTTGTTGAGGTGTTGAGGACTAAATAAGTGGTGTGGTGGTACTTATATTTGAGGTAGGGCACCGACTCGATGGACATGAGTTTGAGTAAACTCTGGGAGTTGGTGATGGACAGGGATGGCCTGCTGCGATTCATGGGGTCGGTCGCAAAGAGTCGGGCATGACTGAGCGACTGAACTGAACTGAACTGAGGTTAACTTGCAAGATATGAGCCTGAAGATAAGATAAGACTTGGAATAGTGAAAAAAGATGGAGGACTTTACTGGGACTTAAAATGCACCCACAGAGCATTTATGAGCTAGGGAAGGAACTTAAGCAATGAGTGCCTTGTTGGATTTCTCTTTTAGAGACATCGTTTTGTGGGGATATATCAGTATGGTAAGTCTTTCTCAGCCAATGATAAATAATCTAAGCAGCTTGCTATTTCGTGTTGACCCACTAAATATGTAATTTAAATGTCATGTAAATAATGGAACACATTTTTTCATGATGGTTTTATCTTAAAAGATAAAAGTAACATTGTGAAAAAAAGTTTACTTTGGCTTATATTAAATCACTTTTTTTTTCTTGGCTTATATTAAATCACAGGGCTTCCCTGGTGGCTTAGAGGTTAAAGCGTCTGCCTCCAATGCGGGAGACCCAGGCTCGATCCCTGGGTCGGGAAGATCCCCTGGAGAAGGAAATGGCAATCCACTCCAGTATTCTTGCCTGGAGAATCCCATGGACAGAGAAGCCTAGTAGGTTACAGTCCATGGGGTCGCAAAGAGTCGGACACGACTGAGTGACTTCACCTATATTAAATCACAGTCAGGTTTTATTTTTAAACTATGTGCGGAATCTTATAAGTAAAAGGGAACTAGAAGCTTTAATACTTATTGCATACTTTTTCTTATAAAATTACATGATAACATATTTTGGGTCCTGAAATGTATATTTGACTTTAATATCATTAACTTCAAAGAAGGTCAAATTTGTAAATATATTTGAGAGTTTTATTACTTTTTCCAAGGTATTTGTCTTAATTCTTTGATATGCACACCATTTTAATCCCTAATGATTATATCTTACATAATTGATGGGATTCCCTTGTGCCTCAGCTGGTAAAGAATCCGCCTGCAATGTGTGAGACCTGGATTTGATCCCTGGGTTGGAAAGATCCCCTGGAGAAGGGAACAGCTACCTAATCCACTATTCTTGCCTGGGGAATTCTAGTCTCAAAGAGTCAGACATGACTAAGTGACTTTCACTTTCACTTTACTTAATTGCTAAGTGATCAAAGCCTATTCAATTCTCATTTGAAATGGCTATGTGTATGCTACGCAATTCTACTTCCTAACTACACAGAGACTATTGTTGGATTAGAAAAAAGAAGAAAAAGGAAAAGTATTCCTTCCCAAACATAGTTTTTTCATAATAAACATACAATTATAATTATCACATGGACAATGCCACCCTTACAATTGTGCAGTACACAGCCTAACCCCTTGTGATTGTTCTGACATTTGAGATCTTCTCCAACACTTTCATCTATTCTATTGAAATCTTTCTTCTTTTGCAAAGTAAGCAGCATAATTTTGAAATCAATTTGCATGGTATAATTTATGTTGTATAACCAGATATTTGCAATTACTGTAAACATGGAAATATGAATTCTTCAAAGGAGACAATATAAACTATAAGGAAAGAAACTTGTTTAAGCAGATATAAACCCAGAGAATATATTGATTTTGCAGTTGATTGATCAATGAATATCTTCTGATGGAAACTTTTGCTTTTCTACACAAGTGTCTTAAATAAGGCAAATTTCTTAGTGCACATTTATGTAATAACAATGATCTGAGATAAGGGGAACTGAGAGAAAGGGTCATACTGAAAAACAAAATAAAGTATACAGAATGCACTACTTACAGAAGTTGGTTTTTGGTGAATGTGTTAAGAGTAGAAAGGAATATCACGTGGGAATCTCAGAGGTTAGGACTTCTGGCTTGGGAACACTGTGTTAGCGCTTCATCTTGTTGAGGGTAGAAAAGGAGGAGCCAATTTAAAAAAGAAAATAGGATTAGTTCACTTGATACCATAGATTTTCTAGAAGACTTTCCTAACCAGACACAGATATTTAATAAAGACTAAAATACTAGCTTTGAACTTTGTAGGAAATGTCAAGCTAGGGAAGGAAATTAGAGAATCATTGGTGTATAGGTGGTCATTGGAAACACTGGAGAGGAAAGGGCTCTTAAAGAGAGGGAGCATAATGATAAAATGCTGAAGAGAGGACGCTGGGAAAGATAGTCTTTATGAAATAAGCAAAGGAAAAGTTCTGGCTGAAAATGAGAAGAAAAACTCAGAAAAGGAATTGAAGGAAGCTGAGACAGGTTTCTGAAATTCAGATGTTGGAGAAGCCTCCATCCATCCACAGGGAGCACCCAATCCTCAAGTATCAAAAGTCACAGGAAGCTCAGGCTAAGGATGACTGATTGAGGAAAATCTCACGTGTGTTTTGGAGTATATTGGTTTTTAGTTGCTAAGTTGTGTCCAAATCTTGCAACCCCATGGACAGTAACCTCCCATGCTTCTCTATCCATGGGATTTCCCAGGCAAGAATACTGAAGTAGGTTGCCATTTCCTTCTCCAGTGATCTTCCCAACCTAGGAATCAAACATAGTCCTCCCACATTGCAGGCAGATTCTTTTCCAACTGAGCTACAAGGGAATCTAAGAGGATACAATAAACAGCTCTACTTTTCCTTGGCCAGCTGTGAATTGCTTATAAAGAAATGGAACAACAACAAAATAAATGCAAAAATTACTAAGAAAGGCTAGGATGAAGGATGCACATGATTAGCTTTGTGTGAAAGCTAATCAGACCCTGGAATAGACATGCTGGTCTTCCTGGCGATAAGCAACCTTGGGCCAGAGGTGGTCTCCCTACACTGGGGAGATCCCCAGAGAGATGTGTGCCATGGAGCAGTGAGGAGAAGAACCACTCCCTGCGGATGTCTTGCTCTCAGGATACACAGAGTCCATAATTCACTGAGGGAGAGTGAGCAGGGGTAGGAACAAAGATAAGAGGGAACTCAGGTAGGTGAAAATCAGATCAGCATGTCGCCTTTATTCCTTACTGAGCTGTTGGTGCATGGAAACAGACTTGTAAACACTATTCTGCAGGACTAACATTTCCCAAATTGTCAAAGCAAATCTGCTCCATCCCACTCTGACTGTCCCAGAGAGGCTGAACTGGCATTGCTGAGTTTGGCCAAGAGTAATAGAGAACACCAGATTAAGGGAGGCTTATTTCAAGGGCACAGGACCTATGCATTCGCCTCAGGCTGATATACTCAGAAGGGCCCTGGCTTGTGGTTCAGTGATCTCTGGCCACCGTCCTGATACTTAAACTTATCTTTCAATGTTTGCTTGACCTGCACTGTCTCCCCACATCCTTAAGGAATATCCTTTGACTCTTGGACTCATCAGTCCTGGTCACCTGGCTTCCCCCTCCTTGCTTCTGCTCAATGGCCAGCTCTTTCTCAGTTGCCCTAGCCTCACCCCACAGGGTCCTGGATTTAGGCACAGGGAGGGCAGGTCTGGATCAGACACGGGGACCCTGCCACATCTTGGAATGATGTCAACTCAAGTTCATGTGCCCGATGCACAGTGAGGTCAAGCAAACTGTATCTTCAGAGTTTGAAGCACAGAAGGTTTTACTGCAAGGCCATGCACAGAGACGAGGTGGCTTGTGCCCTAAAAAGCTAGGAGCTCCCTGAAGTGTTTTGGCAAAGCATTTTTAAAGGCCAGGTTGGAGGGTGGGTTCCCAGGGTACATGATCAGATTGTGCAAAATTCTCTGACTGGCTGATGATGAGGGAACAGGGAATTTCCCTGTTCTGTCCTTGCCTCCAGGAGGCCTGGGGTCCTGTGCTCTTGGTCATCAAGTAGTTAACGTCTTCCATCTGAGGAGGGGAGCAATTCACATCTGCAAAACAACTCAGAGAATTTGCCTCAAATGCTATTAGTTAGAGCAGATGATACGGGGGCAGGAGGGAAATCCTGTCTCAGGAAGGCCTCATAGGGTCCTTCTCATTCACAAGGAGAGATGGCTATAGTCATCTTTTTCCAGGGTTGAAAGTGTTTAGTCAGTGACTCTGGGTGGAGAGTGATTCTCTTTATCAGTTTTTATCTGAGGGTATACCCCTAGTAGATGGTGCAAGCCTTTGGTGGTCGCTCAGATACAGCTTGGGAAGGTGGCCCTGGGAAGGGGAGACTGGATCTGCTTTGTCCCCACCCAGAGCATACGTCCTGCAGCTGTGGGAACAACCCTGAGAGCAGTGTGCTGCTCTGAGCATCCTGGGACCACAGGCAAGACCAGGTCCAGGGAGCCTGGGAGTGTCTACACTGGCCCAGGGACTTCATGGTACCCTGTGGTGCTAAATAGCAGACAAAAGACACAAGTACAGTTGCAAGAAAGACCAGAGAAGAAAGAAAGCAGTTTTGTGTTGAACTGCAAGAAGATCAAACCAGTCAATCTTAAAGGAAATCAACCCTGAGTATTCACTGGAAGGAGTGCTGGCTGAAACTGAAGCTCCAATACTTGGGCCACCTGATGTGAAGAGCTGATTCATTGTAAAAGACGCTGATGCTGGGAAAGGCTGAAGGCAAAATGAGAAGGGGGCAGCTGAAGATGAGACGTTAGAAAGCATCACTGACTCAATGGTCATGAATTTGAGCAAAGTCTGGGAGACAGGCAGGCTTCCTCGGTGGCTCAGGTGGTAAAGAATCTACCTACAATGCAGGAGAACCAGGTTCAGTCCCTGGGTTTGGAAGATGCCCTGGAGAAGGAAATGGTAACCCACTCCAGTATTCTTGCCTGGAAAATTCCATGGACAGAGGAGCCTGGTGGGGCTCCATACCACGGGGCAACAAAAGAATCGTCTTGACTGAGGGACTAAATAACAACAAGTCAGTAGTGTAGACTTTAAACTGCACTCTGCACCTAATTGCTCTGAGGAACTGTAGTTGATGCTGGTGGGCTGGGGCTGGTGTGGGTGTGGAGTGTGGTACTTAGTGCTATGCTGCGGCTTAGTCGCTCAGTCATGTCTGACTCACTGCTACCGCATGGACTGTAGCCTGCCAGGCTCCTCTGTCCATGGGATTTTCCAGGCAAGAATACTGGAGTGGGTTGCCATGCCCTCCTCCAGAGACTCTTTCCAACCCAGGGACTGAACCCAGGTCTCCTGAATTGCAGGCAGATTCTTTACCATCTGAACCACCCAGCCAAAAATGCCGGGACTTAGAAAGACCTTATTAGGAAGCATTTCCATGATCTTTTGTAAAGTTAAACTTAATCTCAGGGGTTGAGTTTGTTTCACACTTCGGGCAAAATGGTGATGATTAAGGAAGAGTTTCATTTTGTCCACATGATCCTGCAGAAAGCATCATTTTCCCAGCAGATCGCCAGCACCAGTGGGGGAGACAATCAATAAAGCAAGACATCAGGTTTCTTCAGGGAGTGGGAGAGAGCTTGAGGTCTGATCAGACGTGCAGAACAACCAGAGGACTGGAGCTTTAGGCACTAGCCCCCTTTTCTCGTCGACTCTGTATTTCCTGGAGGATGTAAGACATTTGGAGACACCCGACTCTGATGGGGAAAGATGCAGGATTGAGTTTTCCGAGTCTGGTCTCAGTAAGCATGTCAAAATCCCCACTTCAGCAGCCGTGGAGTGATTGCAAGCATTGAATCGAGCACTGTTAGGGAACTTGGGAATTATCTGGAACCTAAGAGCCATGGTGGGAAAGAGCGGGGATGACTGTATAACACATGGGGCTTGGGGCCTGAGCAGCTTGGATATTTCTATAAAGGTGACTCTGCGGCCACTCATGCTGTGGTGCACGCATTACTCATTCTTTGATAATAAACCTGGAATTCAGCACACTAGGGCTCTCTGGGATCCTTCCTCTTCTATTCCTAGTGATCAGCCCTACTTCCTCTCTCCTGATTTAACTAGCAGGTCAGCCTTTGGGAAAATGGTGTTAAAGGGAGAAATCTGTAAAATGACATATCATTTGGTGTGATTTTATGTCTTTTAAGAGGTCTTGGAAACAGCAGCCTATCTGTCCCCTTGTGTTTAGCTCAATTCTCCAAGCAACAAATTTTTGGAAGCAAACCACTAACACTCTTCAAATGGTTCACTCTCAAAAGAGCATTAGGGATTTTATTCCTCAAACCAACAGAAGAGAGAAAAAAAAAAATGCCACGGCACTCAGCAGGGCAATTCAACTTTCACCAGCTGAGACAGAGTTAAGCCTTTAGAATTGTTGCCCCCTAAAGGAAAATAAAACCCAAGGAGAGGGAATTAAGATGATCTTGTATCATTAAGCAATCATGTGCATTACTGAAAGATGTTGCTTTCTTATTTTGGCTATTAAGTATCACTTTGAATAATGGCTCCAGAGAGCGAAATGCCAGAACAAAGGCAAAAGGAAATGTGAAAATATCAGGAATTAAAAAAAAAAAAAAAATCAGAACTGAGAGGAATAGATGTTTCCTGCAATAAACTTGAAAAGTCATATTCATGCTTACATATATGTATAGAAAAGATGCATTTAAAGCAGAAGAGAGAGTCATGTCTCTCATAAAGTCATTTCTATAATATGATGATTCTCTCTCGCTTTCATGACCCCTCCCTGTGTTCTGTAATAATTTATATCAGTGTGTCCAACTTTTATTTTAATCAAATGTAGAGGTTTGTACTCACTCATAATAAAATACATTCTGAAGGATTGCTTTAGGAAATTTTTGCACTTAGCTAGGAGTAGATGTTTCCTTTCCAAATCAGAGGGGGTAGGATTAATATATTGAGATTTCTGTAGCATAGCAAAATGAGAATGGGGCTGACAAAGCAGAATAGTTTGTCAAATATTTCACATTTCCATTAGATGAGAATTGGCTCATGTGCCAACACCCAATGGCGGGGGTGAGTGTGGGTGTGAATTATACATTTTGCTTATATAAAAATATCAATTCATGATAGTCTATGTCTTGAATTAAGACTTACTTCCAGGGCTTCCCTGATGGCTCAGCTGGTAAAAAATCTGCCTGCAATGTTGGAGACCTGGGTTCGATCCCTGAGTTGGGAAGATCCTTGGAGAAGGGAAGAGCTACTTACTCCAGTATTCTGGCCTGAAGAATTCTGGCTGCGCAGAGTCAGACATGACTGAGCGACTTTCACTTTCCTAGCTCTTTAGTTTAGTCAACGAACTAATTAGCTGAATTTTTAATTAAGAGGAAGGTGGTGTATGTGATTATTATTTGGCTCTTCCTAAGGACCTTAGGAGACCCGAGCAGAAGGTATACGCTTATGCAGAGATGGCAGCCGCGCCAGCGCCACTCACGGGCATTCTCTGCAGGACCGCTCTTGCCTAAGTCACAAGTGGTGGATGGCAACGTTGTAAATAGGTTGGAAGTTTTGAGGGAAAAGTTGTAGTTTGAGGAAGCGTTACTGAATATCCTTTGGTACGGTCAATCAGACAATACCTTAATTATCCAGGTACTAATGATAAGTGCATCTGAGAAAAATGAGTGAGAGATTGGGATCTAACAGGTGTACTAAAATCAGTCTGTCTCCTGAGGAGATTAAAGAAGGAAAAAAAAAAGTTCAGAAGTCATTGTGGATATCTTTATGTCAATTGTGGGCTTCCCTGGTGGTTCAATGGTATAGAATCTGGCTGTCAACGCAGGAGACACCAGGCTTGAGCCCTGGGTCGCAAAGATCCCCTGGAGAAGGAAATGGCACCCCACTCCAGTATTCTTGCCTGGAAAAGCCCATGGACAGAGGAGCCTGGTGGGCTGCCATCTATGGGGTAGCACAGAGTTGGACACGACTGAAGTGGCTTAGCAGCAGCAGCAGCAAAACTCCCCAAATACTAGTGTGTTTTTTAGGCTCACGTCTATGGTAAAAGGGGCTTCCCTGGTGGCTCAGACGGTAAAGGTAAAGAATCTGCCTGCAGTGCGGGTGACCTGGGTTTGATCCTTAGATTGGGAAGATCCCTTGGAGAAGGGAATGGCAACCTACTCTAGCAGTCTTGCCTGGAGAATCCCACGTACTGTAGCTCACCAGTCTGGTCTGTCTATGGGGTCACAAAGAGTCAGACACAGCTGAGCAACTAACACACACACAATGGTAAAATATTTTGTATTGAGGTACAGTTAGGTGCAGTGGGAGTTAATCACTGTTGGTTCTCATCCCCGGAAGTTCCCTGGGTGAAACCAGACCCTGTACATGGAGGGCAAGGAGACTCCAGAGAAAGAGGCAGCCACTCCAATCTGATAGGTGGGCGGTTCAATTAGCAAGGGAGTTTACAGAGAATAGTCTTCAGTTCAGTTCAGTTCAGTTCAGTTGCTCAGTCTTAGGCGGCTACAAAATGAGTAGATCTCAGCCCACTACCCGGAATCTTGTTTATATGGAAGCGTTAGCTCTGTTCAGTCGTGCGTTCTGTCTTGATGCTCTCAACATCTTACTTTTTAAGGCTGGGTCCGGCTTCCGCTGTGGAAACAGTGGACAGAATGTACCTTCCAATTACAGGGAAGCGGGTGAAGCGCCTTTGACTGGCTTGCCGAGATCCAGTTCACAGATATACTAGTGGTCCTGTACTGTAGATGACCTCTTTGAACAATTACCTGTTTACTTGTTATTTTCAATTACGCTTCTGAAATTTGTTTCTTTCTATCATGGCTCCTGGAGAAGGAAATGGCAACCCACTCCAGTATTCTTGCTTGGAGAATCCCATGGATGGAGAAGCCTAGTAGGTTACAGTCCACTGGGTCGCAAAGAGTCGGACACGACTGAGCGAATTCACCTTCACCTTCACCTATCATGGCTCCACCAACCGATACAAACTGTATTTAAATTTTTTTTAATGTTTACTTATTTTATTTTTGGCTTTGCTGGGTCTTCGTTGCTGCGTGCAAGTTTTTCTTCAGTTGTGGCGAGAAGGGGCTCCTCTCCCGCTGCGGTGCACAGGCTTCTTATCCAGCGCTTTCTCCTATTGCGAGCACAGGCTTCAGGGCCCTGGGGCTTCCGTAGTTCCAGGTCCCGGGGTTCCAGAGCGCAGGCTCAGTAGTCGCGGCGCACAGGCTTAGCTGCCGCTGAGAAGGTGAAATCTTTCCAGATCAGGGATCGGATTTGTGTCTCTTGCATTGGCAGTCAGATTCTTTACAGCTGAGCCACCAAGAAAGCCCCCAAGACTGTATTTTGATTAGGGCGGGGGCGGGGGTGGGGGGCGAGATTTAGTCTAGGGCAAAGTTTCTCTTAATTTAAGGAGAATTTGGAGTCGCATTTACATTTGTACTGCAGACTCATTAAACCTGATGACTTTCAAAGTCTACCTTCCACCTCATGGGTATACTACTGCTACTATTACTTCTACGAGGAAGAAAGAGATAAAGGTAAAAATATCAAAATTATCAGTTATTCTAGAAAGTAATTTTTAATTACAGTGTGATTAAGCAGGAATAGTCTCTTTCCCCAAATCGCCCCTCTAAATTGGAAAATTAAAAAAAAAATTCCCCCTATAGGGTTATTTTACTTTAGCTGAAGCTTTGGAAAATTCTTGACCTTATAGAAGGCTCACATAATACAAAATATATTGACATTATGAGGTATTAATAGAAGAATACTTTGATTACTTTTATATTCTTAAAAATCCAAAATTGAGAAAGCAGAGATATTCCATATATCTGAGAAATTTTGAGACACAGTTTTAAACTTTTGATTCAGGCAAAATAGAGCCTGAACCATTTTTTATGGAGAAATTGTCTAATATCTTGTGTATATAGGTCAGTTTCATAAATAAGGGATTGAAAATGACACATCTGCTATTGTAGAAGTTCAAGTTTTGCTGCTATGTAGGTTTTTAAAAATTAAAAAAAAAACTTTAAAATCTTAGTTATACAACTGACTTACGTGGATTAGAAATGTTTAGTCCGTTTGGTTCAATGTAGTCAAATTTAGCATTATTGAAGAAATTACAACAGAACTCCTGCCTCACTGCACAAATCAAAATATCAGGTCTTAGAGTCAAACTCAGTCTTCTTAATGTTTAGTCTGAATTAATAGATTAATGTCTTGTTAACTCTGGCTGAGATCCTTGGCACAGAATCATTTCTACATAGTCAGGTAATTGACATAACAGCTTAAACAAATCTCTTTACCTGAGACAGTTATCTAATCACATCAAGTATCTGGCTTCATCTCCTCTGCTGCATGAGGTCGACTGACTTCTGTGTGGTGGTCTGGCTTTTGTGTATCGTGTTTTTTAATTTGCTTGTTATACCCAACTGGAGGTAAGAAAGGCAGTGAACTGTGAGCACTGACAAACGTAACTTGCAGAACATTTTGGCTTCCAGTGTTGGGGACAATTTGAGTTGACTTTGAGCCATCCTGGGACCCAGGTTGGGTGTCTAACTTCCATCTGTGGCCTGTTCTTCATTCCTCAGGGACAGATCAAGGCCCTCCTGCACCTGGCAAGCAATGCAACATTAGAGCTCACCAGAGAGGAAAATAGGTAATCTTTTTCTTTGAACCCAGCTGGCATTCAACATACTGTTTGAAACAAGAGGACGGATAGCTTTAATTTTAATCAAGGGTAGTATGCATTTTTAATAAAACTAAGAAAACTGTTCTTCATCCATGCCCATTTCTATGGTATTACTCACTGCTCAAATTTTGGTGCTCATATTTGTTGTGGGAAGTAACAAATATATGTAGTTTCTTGAAATAAGAACTTTGGCTCTTGAAACCATTTCTCCTCTGCATGATTCAAACCCTAAAATTAATAATTCTCTCTACAGTCTCCATATCCCAGTTAAGGGTCTCAAAAATCTTCATTACTTGAAATGTAGCCAGTTGTGTTTTAGAAGTTTTGATCATGAAAGATTTAGAACAGAAGGGGAATTCTTCCTTATGGGGAAAGCTGAAGTCCTTAACGGTTGTCAAATGTGGTCCTGTCGCCATGTGAATTTCTAGGGCAAAGCCCCAAGAATGCGTTAAAGCTTGAGCACTGTCTGCAACAAAAAAAGTCAAAGAAGCTGTCCATTGAGATCAGTTTGCTCTGGATTCCAGGTCCACCCTTCTCCACAGAGCAGTGGCTGTGTTTGGACCTTTGGAAATGTGCGTGACTTTGGTATGTTCTGGGAGGTGGTGACCCTCAGGTGCTACATCCTTCCTTGCTGGCGTTGGCTTATCTGCCGCTCATGCTTGCTCTTGACCTCTGACATTTAGGCAGCTCCCTTCAACCTACTCTCTCCACAGCAATGGCTTTTGTTCTCAGCTTTAATCTTGGTTTTCTCAATATTCACCATTAACCCCATTTCCCTGAGCTCAACACTTCTGAGGGCGGACGTAGATCCTGACGGTGCTTCTCAGTAAAGCTGCTCAGCTTAATTTGTAGCTCATTGGAGCCTCTAATCACTTCACACCCTGCTTCCTTAGTGTTAATATTTTTTTTTTTTTTAGATTTTTTATTTTATATTGGAGTATACTTGGATAACAATGTTGTGGTAGTTTCAGGTGCACAGCAGAGTGCTCAGCCAAACATACACAGGTATTCATTCTCCCCCAAACTCCTCTCCCAACCAGACTGCCACATAACATTGAACACAGTTCCCTGTGCTACACAGTCGGTCCTTGTTGGTTATCCATTTTAATTTTATTTATTTTGATATAATTTTATATAATAAAATAAATATATAATTTTGTAATTTTATAATGTATATTATTCTATTTATTTAACTTCATTTTATTTATTTATTTACTCTGGCTGTGCTGGGCCTCTGTTGCTGCAGAGGCTTTTCTTTGGTTTTGGGGAGCGGGGGCTGCTCTCTTTGTGGTATGTGGGCCTTTCATTGTGCTGGCTTCTCTTGCTTCCGTCCCCAGGCTCTAGAGCACAGGTTCAGTAGTTGTGCCACGCGGGCTTAGCTGCTCTGTGGCATGTGGGATCTTCCCAGATCAGAGATCAAACCTGTGGCTCCTGCGTTGGCAGGAAGAGTCTTTACCACTAAGCCACCTTGAAAGCCGGGTTACCCATTTTATATACAGCAGTGTGTACACGTGGATCCCAAGTTCCCTAACTGTCCCTTCCCCCTGACAAGCGTATGTTCCTTCTGTAAGCCTGTGAGTCCATTTCTGTTTTGTAAGTTCTTTTGTATCACTTCTTTTTAGATTCCACACATAAGGCATGCCATACCTTATTTCTCTTTCTCTGGCTTACTTCCCTCAGTATGCCAAGCTCTAGGTGGTTACTCCCGTAAGCAGTGAGTTTAAACCTGTCGTAGTGGACTACACAGAGTGCCCGCTCTCAAGGACCGTGAGAGTGAAAGTGAGAGGAAGGCTGCCTAAGACCCCTGCCTCAACACAGCTCGACTGTGGACGCCTTCACCTTCCTGTCCATTCTCTGTTCTGTGCCAGTGTGGCAGAATATCCAGAAGATTCTTGTCTTTGCCTCTTTGAGACATGCCACCAAGCAAGCATGTGGACTTCTTGGCTCTCCAGGTCCTTCTGGGAAGTTTGCTTCAAATCATGCAGAGTCTGTTAATTTCTGTCATTCTTTTCAGACTTTCAAATTAGACTGAAACTATTTTGTAGCAAGAGTCTAGGCAGCGTTAGCACTTGGGCCACCTTCTAATGTGGAGTTCTAGATTTTCTGGATATGATGCTAAGGAGAAGCACGCAGATGATTTAAAAAATAAGTGTGATAATTAGGTGGGCTTGCAATGCAGGAGACTCAGGTTCCATCCCTGGGTCAGGAAGATCCCTTGGAGAAAGAAGTGGCAACCCACTCCAGTATTTTTGCTTGGAAAATCCCACAGGACAGAGGGGCCTAGGGAGCTACAGTCCATAGGGCGGCAAAGAATCGGACATGACTTAACAACTGAACAAGAACTTGTTAGTTATGTGAGTTCAGGGTCTTGTAAGAGTCTTGTAAGAGACACATAGCATATTTTTGCTTTTGCTTACATGAATCTATTCTGTGGGGCTAACTCTTCAGACTGTCCTGTGCCAGGCACCATGGAAGTTGACTCTCTAATGAGCATTTAGAGACTGGAAGAATATTTTAGTTTCCTGTTCTACTTTTGTCTTTGGAAAAAAATAATTAGTTCTTCAATGAAACTAGGCATTGCATGTTTTTTCAAGCCAAATATATGACCTGAAATCCATAAAGAGGACAACAATTTAGCTATTTAATCTTAAGAGAAAAGAAAGGAAGGAAAGAAGGAAAAAAGAGAGAGGGAGAGAAAGAAAGGAAGGAAAGAGAGAAGGAAGCCAGGGAGGGAGGAAAGGAAAAAGAAAGAGGGAAGAGGGGGAGGAGCCTGGAAGCTGGCTGAAACCTGGGCCCTGCCACTTGTGTGTTACCTGCAGAGGCCACCTCTGTAAGCCCGTCTAATAATAGTTTCTGGATCTGCATTTGTTGGGAGCAAAAGAGCTAACTCATCAAGTTTCCTGCAGCATCTTGCGGCTCCTCTTCCATCCCAAGTTCAGCCCAATTAGTTCCCTCCTCTGGCCTGTCCAACACATTCTAATCAAACCTTTATCCCCCTCCTCTCGTCCTCCCTGGTGGCTCAGATGGTAAAGAATCCACTTGCACTGCAGCAGAGCAGGGTTCAATCGCTGGGTTGGGAAGATCCCCTGGAGGAGGAAATGGCAACCCACTGCAGGGTTCTTGCCTGGAGAATCCCATGGACAGAGGAGCCTGGCAGGCTACAGTCCATGTGGTCACAGAGTCGGACACAACTGAGTGACTCCACCACCACCGCCGCCGACAAGGTAGAATGTGTACACACGTTGTTAGAAAACAGATGACAACTGACCAGTGGAGACACAAAGTAAGACTGGAATTCAGAGGAAGGTATCGGTGAAGGAGGAGACCCGGGTTTGATCCCTGGGTCGGGAAGGTCCCCTGGAGAGGGACATGGCAACCCACTGCAGGATTCTTGCCTGGAGAATCCCATGGACAGAGGAGTTTATTTTATTTTTGGCTTTGCTGGGTCTTCGTTGCTGCGTGCAAGTTTTTCTTCAGTTGTGGCGAGAAGGGGCTCCTCTCCCGCTGCGGTGCACAGGCTTCTTATCCAGCGGTTTCTCCTATTGCGAGCACAGGCTTCAGGGCCCTGGGGCTTCCGTAGTTCCAGGTCCCGGGGTTCCAGAGCGCAGGCTCAGTAGTCGCGGCGCACAGGCTTAGCTGCCGCTGAGAAGGTGAAATCTTTCCAGATCAGGGATCGGATTTGTGTCTCTTGCATTGGCAGTCAGATTCTTTACAGCTGAGCCACCAAGAAAGCCCCCAAGACTGTATTTTGATTAGGGCGGGGGCGGGGGTGGGGGGCGAGATTTAGTCTAGGGCAAAGTTTCTCTTAATTTAAGGAGAATTTGGAGTCGCATTTACATTTGTACTGCAGACTCATTAAACCTGATGACTTTCAAAGTCTACCTTCCACCTCATGGGTATACTACTGCTACTATTACTTCTACGAGGAAGAAAGAGATAAAGGTAAAAATATCAAAATTATCAGTTATTCTAGAAAGTAATTTTTAATTACAGTGTGATTAAGCAGGAATAGTCTCTTTCCCCAAATCGCCCCTCTAAATTGGAAAATTAAAAAAAAAATTCCCCCTATAGGGTTATTTTACTTTAGCTGAAGCTTTGGAAAATTCTTGACCTTATAGAAGGCTCACATAATACAAAATATATTGACATTATGAGGTATTAATAGAAGAATACTTTGATTACTTTTATATTCTTAAAAATCCAAAATTGAGAAAGCAGAGATATTCCATATATCTGAGAAATTTTGAGACACAGTTTTAAACTTTTGATTCAGGCAAAATAGAGCCTGAACCATTTTTTATGGAGAAATTGTCTAATATCTTGTGTATATAGGTCAGTTTCATAAATAAGGGATTGAAAATGACACATCTGCTATTGTAGAAGTTCAAGTTTTGCTGCTATGTAGGTTTTTAAAAATTAAAAAAAAAACTTTAAAATCTTAGTTATACAACTGACTTACGTGGATTAGAAATGTTTAGTCCGTTTGGTTCAATGTAGTCAAATTTAGCATTATTGAAGAAATTACAACAGAACTCCTGCCTCACTGCACAAATCAAAATATCAGGTCTTAGAGTCAAACTCAGTCTTCTTAATGTTTAGTCTGAATTAATAGATTAATGTCTTGTTAACTCTGGCTGAGATCCTTGGCACAGAATCATTTCTACATAGTCAGGTAATTGACATAACAGCTTAAACAAATCTCTTTACCTGAGACAGTTATCTAATCACATCAAGTATCTGGCTTCATCTCCTCTGCTGCATGAGGTCGACTGACTTCTGTGTGGTGGTCTGGCTTTTGTGTATCGTGTTTTTTAATTTGCTTGTTATACCCAACTGGAGGTAAGAAAGGCAGTGAACTGTGAGCACTGACAAACGTAACTTGCAGAACATTTTGGCTTCCAGTGTTGGGGACAATTTGAGTTGACTTTGAGCCATCCTGGGACCCAGGTTGGGTGTCTAACTTCCATCTGTGGCCTGTTCTTCATTCCTCAGGGACAGATCAAGGCCCTCCTGCACCTGGCAAGCAATGCAACATTAGAGCTCACCAGAGAGGAAAATAGGTAATCTTTTTCTTTGAACCCAGCTGGCATTCAACATACTGTTTGAAACAAGAGGACGGATAGCTTTAATTTTAATCAAGGGTAGTATGCATTTTTAATAAAACTAAGAAAACTGTTCTTCATCCATGCCCATTTCTATGGTATTACTCACTGCTCAAATTTTGGTGCTCATATTTGTTGTGGGAAGTAACAAATATATGTAGTTTCTTGAAATAAGAACTTTGGCTCTTGAAACCATTTCTCCTCTGCATGATTCAAACCCTAAAATTAATAATTCTCTCTACAGTCTCCATATCCCAGTTAAGGGTCTCAAAAATCTTCATTACTTGAAATGTAGCCAGTTGTGTTTTAGAAGTTTTGATCATGAAAGATTTAGAACAGAAGGGGAATTCTTCCTTATGGGGAAAGCTGAAGTCCTTAACGGTTGTCAAATGTGGTCCTGTCGCCATGTGAATTTCTAGGGCAAAGCCCCAAGAATGCGTTAAAGCTTGAGCACTGTCTGCAACAAAAAAAGTCAAAGAAGCTGTCCATTGAGATCAGTTTGCTCTGGATTCCAGGTCCACCCTTCTCCACAGAGCAGTGGCTGTGTTTGGACCTTTGGAAATGTGCGTGACTTTGGTATGTTCTGGGAGGTGGTGACCCTCAGGTGCTACATCCTTCCTAGCTGGCGTTGGCTTATCTGCCGCTCATGCTTGCTCTTGACCTCTGACATTTAGGCAGCTCCCTTCAACCTACTCTCTCCACAGCAATGGCTTTTGTTCTCAGCTTTAATCTTGGTTTTCTCAATATTCACCATTAACCCCATTTCCCTGAGCTCAACACTTCTGAGGGCGGACGTAGATCCTGACGGTGCTTCTCAGTAAAGCTGCTCAGCTTAATTTGTAGCTCATTGGAGCCTCTAATCACTTCACACCCTGCTTCCTTAGTGTTAATATTTTTTTTTTTTTTAGATTTTTTATTTTATATTGGAGTATACTTGGATAACAATGTTGTGGTAGTTTCAGGTGCACAGCAGAGTGCTCAGCCAAACATACACAGGTATTCATTCTCCCCCAAACTCCTCTCTCAACCAGACTGCCACATAACATTGAACACAGTTCCCTGTGCTACACAGTCGGTCCTTGTTGGTTATCCATTTTAATTTTATTTATTTTGATATAATTTTATATAATAAAATAAATATATAATTTTGTAATTTTATAATGTATATTATTCTATTTATTTAACTTCATTTTATTTATTTATTTACTCTGGCTGTGCTGGGCCTCTGTTGCTGCAGAGGCTTTTCTTTGGTTTTGGGGAGCGGGGGCTGCTCTCTTTGTGGTATGTGGGCCTTTCATTGTGCTGGCTTCTCTTGCTTCCGTCCCCAGGCTCTAGAGCACAGGTTCAATAGTTGTGCCACGCGGGCATAGCTGCTCTGTGGCATGTGGGATCTTCCCAGATCAGAGATCAAACCTGTGGCTCCTGCGTTGGCAGGAGGAGTCTTTACCACTAAGCCACCTTGAAAGCCGGGTTACCCATTTTATATACAGCAGAGTGTACACGTGGATCCCAAGTTCCCTAACTGTCCCTTCCCCCTGACAAGCGTATGTTCCTTCTGTAAGCCTGTGAGTCCATTTCTGTTTTGTAAGTTCTTTTGTATCACTTCTTTTTAGATTCCACACATAAGGCATGCCATACCTTATTTCTCTTTCTCTGGCTTACTTCCCTCAGTATGCCAAGCTCTAGGTGGTTACTCCCGTGAGCAGTGAGTTTAAACCTGTCGTAGTGGACTACACAGAGTGCCCGCTCTCAAGGACCGTGAGAGTGAAAGTGAGAGGAAGGCTGCCTAAGACCCCTGCCTCAACACAGCTCGACTGTGGACGCCTTCACCTTCCTGTCCATTCTCTGTTCTGTGCCAGTGTGGCAGAATATCCAGAAGATTCTTGTCTTTGCCTCTTTGAGACATGCCACCAAGCAAGCATGTGGACTTCTTGGCTCTCCAGGTCCTTCTGGGAAGTTTGCTTCAAATCATGCAGAGTTTGTTAATTTCTGTCATTCTTTTCAGACTTTCAAATTAGACTGAAACTATTTTGTAGCAAGAGTCATAGGCAGCGTTAGCACTTGGGCCACCTTCTCATGTGGAGTTCTAGATTTTCTGGATATGATGCTAAGGAGAAGCACGCAGATGATTTAAAAAATAAGTGTGATAATTAGGTGGGCTTGCAATGCAGGAGACTCAGGTTCCATCCCTGGGTCAGGAAGATCCCTTGGAGAAAGAAGTGGCAACCCACTCCAGTATTTTTGCTTGGAAAATCCCACAGGACAGAGGGGCCTAGGGAGCTACAGTCCATAGGGCAGCAAAGAATCGGACATGACTTAACAACTGAACAAGAACTTGTTAGTTATGTGAGTTCAGGGTCTTGTAAGAGTTTTGTAAGAGACACATAGCATATTTTTGCTTTTGCTTACATGAATCTATTCTGTGGGGCTAACTCTTCAGACTGTCCTGTGCCAGGCA
Source organism: Cephalophus harveyi (assembly GCA_006410635.1). NCBI lineage: Eukaryota > Metazoa > Chordata > Mammalia > Artiodactyla > Bovidae > Cephalophus > Cephalophus harveyi. Next base: position 113,148 of record SJYT01064351.1, on the reverse strand, counting down.
CCATGGAAGTTGACTCTCTAATGAGCATTTAGAGACTGGAAGAATATTTTAGTTTCCTGTTCTACTTTTGTCTTTGGAAAAAAATAATTAGTTCTTCATTGAAACTAGGCATTGCATGTTTTTTCAAGCCAAATATATGACCTGAAATCCATAAAGAGGACAACAATTTAGCTATTTAATCTTAAGAGAAAAGAAAGGAAGGAAAGAAGGAAAAAAGAGAGAGGGAGAGAAAGAAAGGAAGGAAAGAGAGAAGGAAGCCAGGGAGGGAGGAAAGGAAAAAGAAAGAGGGAAGAGGGGGAGGAGCCTGGAAGCTGGCTGAAACCTGGGCCCTGCCACTTGTGTGTTACCTGCAGAGGCCACCTCTGTAAGCCCGTCTAATAATAGTTTCTGGATCTGCATTTGTTGGGAGCAAAAGAGCTAACTCATCAAGTTTCCTGCAGCATCTTGCGGCTCCTCTTCCATCCCAAGTTCAGCCCAATTAGTTCCCTCCTCTGGCCTGTCCAACACATTCTAATCAAACCTTTAGCCCCCTCCTCTCGTCCTCCCTGGTGGCTCAGATGGTAAAGAATCCACTTGCACTGCAGCAGAGCAGGGTTCAATCGCTGGGTTGGGAAGATCCCCTGGAGGAGGAAATGGCAACCCACTGCAGGGTTCTTGCCTGGAGAATCCCATGGACAGAGGAGCCTGGCAGGCTACAGTCCATGTGGTCACAGAGTCGGACACAACTGAGTGACTCCACCACCACCGCCGCCGACAAGGTAGAATGTGTACACACGTTGTTAGAAAACAGATGACAACTGACCAGTGGAGACACAAAGTAAGACTGGAATTCAGAGGAAGGTATCGGTGAAGGAGGAGACCCGGGTTTGATCCCTGGGTCGGGAAGGTCCCCTGGAGAGGGACATGGCAACCCACTGCAGGATTCTTGCCTGGAGAATCCCATGGACAGAGGAGCCTGGCGGGCTACAGTCCATGGCATCTCCGAGTCCCACGCGACTAAGTGATTAACAGCAACAACCAGACTGACCACACTTCAGGGCATGAAGTGCTGTGGTGTGCTGCCCACGCTTTCCAGTCACTGGGTTGAAAGACACTGAGATAACAACACGTTATCTGCTTAGAGTCGAACCAAAGTGCATCCGTCAGTTCCTGCTACCACAAACCACGCGCGACGCTGGGAAGAGAAAAAGGCTGCTGCTGCTGCTGCTAAGTCGCTTCAGTCGTGTCCAACTCTGTGCAACCCCATAGACGGCAGCCCACCAGCCTCCTCCGTGCCTGGGATCCTCCAGGCAAGAACACTGGAGTGGGCTACCACTTCCTCCTCCAATGCAGGAAAGTGAAAAGTGAAAGTGAAGTCTCTCAGTCGTGTCCACTCTTCACGACCCCATGGACTGCAGCCCACCAGGCTCCTCCGTCCATGGGATTTTCCAGGCAAGAGTACTGGAGTGGGTGCCATTTCATGGGAAAACGAGGGTGCGGGAAACCTCGCAAGAAGGGAGACACAACGCAGAGTTCAGAACCGGAGGGAAAAGCAGAGATCCCACCGCGCTGCAGGAGCGGTGCCCGAGGCGCTGAGGAGCCGGCATCTGCCTTTGCGACCACAACGTGGGAGGCCCGGCACTGCCCGGGCACCTGACCAGCTGCGCGGGCAGGATTAGTTAGATAAACGCTCGTGAAAGTGAGAGTCCTCATTTGTGTCCGACTTTTTGTGACCCCAGCGACAATACAGTCCATGGAATTCTCCAGGCCAGAATACTGCAGTGGGTAGCCTTTCCCTTCTCCAGGGGCTCTTCCCAACCCAAGGATCGAACCCAGGTCTCCTGCATGGGCAGGTGGATTCTTAACCGCTGGACCACCAGAGACATCCCCCCACCCATCTTGCTGTTGAAGAAAGTGAAGCAAAATGAAAATTACTCAGTCGTGTCTGACTCCTTGCAACCCCATGGACTATACATAGTTCATGGAATTCTCCAATCTAGAATCCTGTAGTGGGTAGCCTTTCCCATCTTCAGGGTATCTTCCCGACCCGGGGATTGAACCCAGGTCTTCCGCGTTGCAGGCGGATCCTTTACCAGCTGAGCCACCAAGGAAGCAGGGCAAAATAAGACTTTACTCTTTGCTTCAAGAAATGCCTGAAACCCTTTGTTTGATGGAGACAACTCTTTTGAGTGATAAGCCTGCAATTTCAGGATTGAGGGTTGCTCATCTGGGCAAAAAGAGCACTTAATAAACAAGGATCTTCTTTTTAAGACTTGGGAGTAGGTCCTCCTGTCTCTGCGTCCACCAATCTTAAAGGATTATATCCCAAACTCTCTCCAGTCCTGATCCATTCCCCCTTTAAGTACTTGTGCGCAGACTCCAAAATGAAATACATATCTGTTCTGGACCCCCAACATTCTGAAACACAGGTAAGTAAAGCACAGCAGGTAAATTGTGTTGTTCTCCGCTACCGCAATGTGCTAGGCAACCTTGACTTTGTTCGATCAACAGGTTATTCTGATAGTCCTTTGAGAGTGTTTGCTGTCAGTAGAAAGAACCAGGCAATTTTCTTCAAGTGTGGTGAGTGTTACAACACTGATAAGGTAGGCTCAAGAACTTAGAAGAGGCCCCCGACAAAATCATGGGGAAGGAATAGAAAGAGATAGGGGGGAGGCGATGTTTAAAGATCTGTACCATCTGGTGAGACAGAAAACACAGAATGGGATGGAGGTGAGCTGAGCATCAAAAAGGTGTTTTAAGATGAAAAGAATAGCAAGAGTGATGGTGACTCCTGGGAATGCTGGGCAAGATGGGTTCCTGAGGCTGTGGTGAGTCTGTGTGGCTGGAGTGAAGACTAGGAGGTGATGAAGGACAGAAAATGAGTTGGAAAATTAAGCAGGACCCAGTAGTGTTGGTGGATTAGAAGTTGGAACACATAGGAATACTGAGGTTATGGTGAGACTTGATTACCATGGAATTTTTGGTCGGTTGGTGGTTTACTTGCTAATCCTGCCCTACCTTTGTGACCCCATGTCGCAAGCCCACCAGCTTCCTCTGTCCGTGGGATTTTCCAGAATACTGGAGTGAGTTGCCATTTCCTTCTCCAATTTTTGATTAACAACAGATAAAATCCCAAATTGGGACTGATGGGGGCAATAACTAAAGGGAAACAAGGCAGTGGTTCCTGGAGTGCTGATAAGATACCTTTTCTTGATCTATGTTCTTATTATATGGCTGTGTTTGTTCATAGAAATTCTTTCAGTGGTACCCTTATGACCTGTATATTATACTGTAATGAAAAAATATAAGGAATGAAAGAAGGAAAGAGAGGGAGGCAAAGTGAAAGGGAAAGAATTATATCTGTCCATAAATAACTTCCTAGTGATAGGCTGATCTAATGCAGTATTTTAAATTTCAGGGTGAAAAGAAATCCAAGTACTATAAGTTCACACCATTATTGAAATAAGTGTCTAGGAGGACATTTTGTCTATCTTTGGCATTCTCTCTGTGTGTCTCTGTACCTGTATGTGTCTTGGGAATTTTGATTTATGTTTGCAGCATTTTATATTCAAGTACTTTCACTGTGAGCAAAGCATGCTTTCTTTAAACTATGAAACGTGTCCCAAAGAAACCTTAAGAAGTGCTTGCCAGTCACTAACTTTGAGCAAAAGCCTGTGCTAAAATGCATTACAGCAAGTGTAATTACACAATAAATAAAGAATAACTGTATACACTATTATGGAAACTAGAAATTATGTCTAAAACTTGCTATTAGTGAAAAAACAAGGACATTAGCTTTCCAGGATTACCATAGCAAATCTACACAATGAGGTGGCTTAAAAGAACAGATATTTTATTTTCTCATAGTTCTGAAGTCTCCAAAATCAATATGTAGTCAGGACCATGCTCCCTCACCACCTTAGGGGGATTCTTCCTTGCCTCCACCTACTTAGATAGCGCCAGCAATCTTTGTCCTGTAGGTATCACTCCAGTCTCTGCCTCTTTAATCACTTGGCATCCCCTTTGCGTGTCTCCGTAGCTCTGTTCCTTTATCACTGTGAAGTCACTCACTCGTGCCCAACTTAGCGACCTCATGGACTGCAGCCTATCAGGCTCCTCCGGCCATGGGATTTTCAAGGCAAGAGTACTGGAGTGGGTTGCCATTGCCTTCTCCGTGGTTTCTTTACCACTAGCATTGAATTAATGTCCACCCTGCTGACCTCATTTTAACCTGATTACATCTGCAAAGACCCTATTTCTTTGTAAGGTGACATTGATATGTACTGGAATTTAGGATTTCAATTTATCTTGTGGGGGATACAATTCAACAAGTTATAGAAAATCTGTAGTGTGAGCTCATTTAGATATGTTTACATGAACATCTATATGCTTATATGAAAGTTTGGAAAGGACTGGAAAGATGAACATTAGCTCAGTAATGCTTTTCTCTAAGAGGAATGAAGAAATGTTTTCATAATTTCTCTATTTCTAAAGCATTTGGATATTTTATGATGACCATTTATTACCAATATTATTAATTCATTTTTCAGTGTGTGTTTATTGAATGCTTACCATGAACTTGCTAAAAAAAAAAATCTGTCCAAATAAAATACATCTAGAAGTATATATTCCTTAAAGAAAAGTGTTCAGGAACTTAAGGGCTATTTCACTTAGTATAATTAATTTAAGATTTATCATTTTCCCTAACCAAAACACAGAAAAAATAGACATGCAGATCATATTTGGGTCACATTTGACCTATTTGTCATGTTCACGAGTAAACTTAATTTTGTAATGTCTTCTGTCTGTGGGTCACATGGATTCAAGGTCAGGTGATTTCATTTATTTTAATCAATAGAGGTAGTAAAAATTAATTCTCTAGATTGGTTATTCTGTAGATGCATAATCTCTAATCTGGTCAGGATATGTACACCATGTATACAAACTCTCTAATAACATATATATAACACATATATACAAACATATATATACAAACTCTCTATTCCAATATAGGATGTTTCATTGTTTCCCGGTTTAGTCAATAAGTTGTATCCGACTCTTGTGATCTTGTGGACGGTAGCCTGCCAGGCTCTTCTGTCCATGAGATTCTCCAGGCGAGAATCCTGGAGTGTTTTGCCATTTCTTTCTCCAGGGGATCTTCCTGACCCAGGAGTCAAACACAGGTCTTCTGCATTTCAGGCAGATTCTTTACCGACTGAGCTATGAGGGAAGTCCAATATAGGATTGTTTAGGTACAGTCTGGGTTTTAATGCCATTGTGGTTAGACAGCCAAGATCTGTGGTGCTTCCCTGATAGTTCAGTTGTTAAAGAATCCACCTGCAGTGCAGGAGACCCCAGTTCGATTCTTGGGTCAGGAAGATCCCCTGGAGACGGGATAGGCAACCCATTCCAATTTTCTTCAGCTTCCCTTGTGGCTCAGCTGGTAAAAAATCCTCCTCCAATGCTGGAGACCTAGGTTCAATCCCTGGGTTGGGAAGATCTCCTGGAAAAGGGAAAGGCTACCCACTCAAGTATTCCAGCCTGGAGAATGCCATGGACTGTATAGTCCATTGGGTCTCAAAGAGTTGGACATGACTGAGCGACTCACTTCACTTCACAGCCAAGATCTGTAGCGTTGTTTCCTTTAAGATTTTAAACCACCATCTGTTAATTAAAACAGCTGTTTTTAACTTCACAATATAACATCGGTAGTGGGAGTATTTCAGCTCATGTTTTCACTGTTTTTGAGTTTTGAAATTTATGTGCCATTCTTGGTGATATGTTAACCAGGCTACAAGCTCTAGGACTGGGTTTAATCTCCCTGTGGGCACCAGAAAGAATTTCTCTGAGGCGTTGGAGCCTCAGTCAGAGTTTGAGGCTCCCTGCAACCAAAGGTCTCATGACTTTGTAAAATACAGTTCAGACCACTGGGCACCTTATACTCTTCCTGCACCAGGAGGAAATTGCTCTCTTCTTCTCCAGTTTCCAAAAGGGATTTTCTCTTGTTACCTCTTCTCCTGAGACAGTGATTACTCTTTTCAGTGAAACCAGGTATTTACTACTGCTGCTGCTACTGCTAAGTCACTTCAGTCGTGTCCGACTCTGTGTGACCCCATAGACGGCAGCCCACCAGGCTCCCCCGTCCCTGGGATTCTCCAGGCAAGAACACTGGAGTGGGTTGCCATTTCCTTCTCCTCTGGTTAGATGTTGGAAATTCAGAAATATCAGGATTCTCTGGAAGGTAAGATTGAGAAAACAGAATGCAGCTTAACTTAAGAAAACCATGGTGCTGATCATGGTTTCATTCAAACATTTAACTGATATTCACTGAGAATCTACACGTGTCAGGTCTTCAGAGCTTGTTTGGAGGATACAGCAGGAGAAGAAAGCTAGGGATCCACTATTGACTGGAGAGCTCCTGTCCATCTGAGGGTCATCTTATTGGGNTTCTCCAAGGTATTTACTAAGAAAAAAAAATGTCTATAAGTAGTTTCTGCTATTTTCCTATAGCTCTGAGGCAAGGGAGTACGAAAAAGTTGACTTTTGGTTGTAATGGACGAGGAGAAAAATGCAAAGTTTAACAGAGATCAGTTCAGTTCAGTTCAGTTTAACAGAGATAAACAGCTCAAATAAGATCTTGCCACTGCATTATTCAAGAATGTTTACAATAAGAAGGTCAACATTAGCCAACAAAGCATTTGTAAACACAAAAAAGAGCGAACGATTCCTAGTTTGGAAATATCTGTGTTTGTTGTTGAGACTATGGTTCCTTCCAATCTTGAGATGTAATAAAATATACTATACATTTTAAAACTGTACTTTTAACTAAACTGTTAGAGATGGATTGAGGTAAACATTGGCAAGTAATTGCTCCAAACTAAGTCAAAAAGCCTATTTTTGTCTCCCTGAGTGGAATCTGAGCCCTGATAAAATTTATTCGTAAACTTTGAACCCATTCTGTTTAGAATTGAGGGAGAAATTTGTCAAAGTCTATATAACCTGATTGATGTGAACAAAGAAGTGTGGAGAAAACATATGTAAAGAATCTTTTTGCTTAATAAATATGTAACTTCAGGATGAACAAGGGAAAATATGTATTGATATGCTTTTAAGTTTTACTTAAGTTGTTAAAGCTTATATTAAAATAGAAATGAAAAGTATTTCTTTCCTATTTCTATGCCACATAATAGACTTTATTTGAACATGGCCACACATTGGTGAGTCTAAGGCTATCTGAAGGATAGGGCATGCAGAAATACACCACTCAGGACTTTCACCCTCCAGAATTCAGTTATATTCTACTGATATGCTTGGCCATATCTTATCTAGAGTTTTATCATTTAAAATAAATATTAACCATTTCGGGCTGCTTTCCGTGTTGTTTGTTGACTGTTAAAATTGCGTTCAGTGATTTTGTTGTTTTTTATTTGAATTTCTTCTATCGCTTGGGACAGGGGACAGTCTTTCACATCAGTTTCTTATCTGGTAAAAGGAGGATATGATACAGATAGAACATACTGATGCAAATGTAGTACATTATGGAAAGAAATGGTTATTATAGTATTTTCCAGAATTCTCCTATGTAAAATGGATAACTAGCTTCCTATAAAACATTTATTTTGCCCAAGGATTTTAACCACATAAGACAATGATATCTATTCATTCATTCTCCTAGTTACCTGCTTATTCATTCAATCGCCTTTTTTTGAGTGTTCGTTACACGCAGGATATGGTGCCAAATACCAAGTATAACACAATGAACCAAATAGAGACTTTTTTTTTTCACACGGAATTGACTGTGTTGTAGCAGTAGGGGAAGGTGTTGGCACACAGAGGCCTGTCTGTATGGTGATGGACTCAAGCAATTCCATTAGTGAAAGATGTAATTCTGAAAGGCTGCGATAATGCTGGCAAGAGACATGCATGCTATAATGAAAGATACAAAGGATAGCCTGTTGACTGGAGAAGTCACATTTGAACAAGTCCTGGAGGACAAAGAATTCATCAGCTGAAGTGTTGAGGGAGGAACATTCTAAGAAAAAGAGGCGCATATGAAGGCCTTGAGGGAGGAAGGAGTATAAAACACTCTAAGATCTGAGAGAGGGTTAATAGAGTTAAGAGCGGATTCCAAGGGAGAAACTGGAGTAACTGTTGACAAGGTTGGCGGAACCAGACTAGAAGTGCCTACAATGGCTTCCCATCTTTGTACCTCAGCTGAAAACCACTTTGATATAGAAAACAGGAAAGAGTGATGTGACTCAGTCTATATTTTAAAAAGGATAATTCTGACAGCACTGTGGAAGTTGGCCTACAGGCCAGGAGATTGAAAGTCAAGTAACTAGCTGGTTGGTTTACCAATTGCCTAGAAGAAGGGTGGTAGGGATGGAAACTATTGAGGTTAATTTCGTATTCCAGCTTGGCTAAGTCTAGACACTAATTTAGGAACTTTTGTGAAAATAAACACACACACACACACACATACATATGTATTTTTTAAATTTGAGATTCATATTTAAATTATTAAATTTAAATAATTTGAAGTGATTTACTCTCTGTAATATGTACTCAATACACCAGCAAATTTGGAAAACTCAGCAGTGGCCACAGGACTGTAAAAGGTCAGTTGTCATTCCAATCCCAAAGAAAAGCAATGCCAAAGAATGCCCAAACTACCACACAGTTGCACTCACCTCACACGCTAGTAAAGTAATGCTCAAAATTCCCCAAGCCAGGCTTCAGCAATACATGAACCGTGAACTTCCAGATGTTCAAGCTGGTTTTAGAAAAGGCAGAGGAACCAGAGATCAAATTGCCAACATCTGCTGGCTCATCAAAAAAGCAAGAGAGTTCCAGAAAAACATCTATTTCTGCTTTATTGACTATGCCAAAGTCTTTGACTGTGTGGATCACAATAAACTGTGGAAAATTCTGAAATAGATGCATACCAGATCACCTGACCTTCCCCTTGAGAACCCTATATGCAGATCAGGAAGCAAGAGTTAGAACTGGACATGGAACAACAGACTGGTTCCAAATAGGAAAAGGAGTACGTCAAGGCTGTTTATTGTCTCCCTGCTTATTTAACTTATATGTAGAGTACATCATGAGAAACACTGGGCTGGAAGAAGTACAAACTGGAATCAAGATTGCCTGGAGAAGTATCAATAACCTCGGATATGCAGATGACACCACCCTTATGACAGAAAGTGAAGAGGAACTCAAAAGCCTCTTGATGAAAGTGAAAGAGGAGAGTGAAAATGTTGGCTTAAAGGTCAACATTCAGTAAACGAAGATCATGGCATCTGATCCCACCACTTTATGGGAAATAGATGGGCAAACAGTGTCAGAGTTTATTTTTTGGGGCTCCAGAATCACTGCAGATGGTGATTGCAGACATGAAATTAAAAGACGCTTACTCCTTGGAAGGAAAGTTATGCCCAACCTAGATAGCATATTCAAAAGCAGAGACATTACTTTGTCAACAAAGGTCTGTCTAATCAGGGCTATGGTTTTTCCTGTGGTCATGTATGGATGTGAGAGTTGGACTGTGAAGAATGCTGAGTGCCGAAGAATTGATGCTTTTGAACTGTGGAGAGTCCCTTGGACTGCAAGGAGATCCAACCAGTCCATTCTGAAGGAGATCAACCCTGGGGGTTCATTGGAAGGAGTGATGCTGAGGCTGAAACTCCAATACTTTGGCCACCTCATACGAAGAGTTGACTCATTGGAAAAGACTCTGATGCTGGGAGGGATTGGGGGCAGGAGGAGAAGAGGACAACAGAGGATGAGATGGTTGGATGGCATCACCAACTCAATGGATATGAGTTTGGGTGAACTCCAGGAGTTGGTGATAGACAGGGAGGCCTGGCATGCTGCAATTCATGGGGTAGCAAAGAGTCGGACATGACTGAGCCACTGAACTGAACTGAACTGAACTGACTGACATTCCAAATACATAAAAGGTTTTCAAAGGGATATAAGAACGAAGTAGGGTATGATAGTTTTGAGATCTAAAGAGAGGTCTTAGACTAAGAAATCCATTTGTGGTCATTGGCTTTGAAAGGACACTTAAACATAAAAAGTATAAAGGGAGAAGAAAAGAGCCTCCAGGACTGTTGTGCACAATTGCAACATTTAAGAGTCTAGCAGAGGAAGAAGCAGCAGAAAAGATAAAACAGGTCTCTTCTTTGATCACAGTTTTTGTTTGTTTGTTTGTTTGTTTGTTTAATATTTGTTTGGCTGCACCAGGTCTTGCTTGTGGTGCACAGGATCTTCAATGGTCACAGCAGCATGTGAGGTCTTTAGTTGTGGCATGCAACTTCCTAGTTGAGGCTTAAGGGATCCATTTCCCTGACCAGGGATGCTCCCTGGGCCACCTGTTTTGGGAGCATGAAGTCTTAGCCACTGCACCACCTGTGTAGTCCTTTGATCACTGTTTAGAAAAAAGAGAAAGAAACAAAAGTAGGATTTGAGTGAGTGGTCACAAATTTGGATTTATGTCAGGGAGGAGTGGATGGAACCACACATTACAAGGCAGTAGGTGCTTGACTACCTGTATTGTCATCTGACTAATTTCAGGGCTCTTTAAAGCTGCTTGATGTTAACAGAGCAGATATATGTATTTCTGTAAGCCTCATAGTTTGCTGACTATGTATTTGAGACCTCACACTGAAGCCAATACTAAAGAATTTATTTTAATTTCTGTTATGACCTGTGTTACAAGTTGATTAAAGATAAGGTAGTAATTGGGCCACATTTAAAGACTTCTTTTTTATAGTAACTGTATTTGAGAGGAAACTGCACTGCATTTTTATTCAACTATTTCTTGACTTCTAATTAAACAATATGGCTTTAAAGAATTTCCTTTTTTCGTCTTATGGTAGGTAAAGATACCTTTCTATAACTGTTTCTTTGGTGACTTGCACATTGATATGCAAATATGAGCTCTCTAGCACATCATGCAAGCAAGGGTATTTGTATCTTAATAACGTATGGTATAATAACTGAATATATTTTTGATCTTTGAATTTTAATTATGTCAGTGATATTTACTTTGATGTGAGTGTGTTTTTCTCAAAAAGATCAAGGTTTAACATAAGTAGTCAATTTAGTAAAATAGCCTTTTCATCCTTTTTTATTACCTTTTGAGTTCCTACAGCGTTCAGTAGACTTCAGCTTATGCTTAAGACTCAGGCAGCATGCTGTGATCAAGCAGTAATTTTGGAAGCAGCGTTTATACATTTGATCTTGCTCACAGTTTTCTGCTTGCACACTCATGCCACAGAAAGGGCCACAGCACACTGATTTGGCGTGTGTGCTTGTCTTTAACACCATTCATTCACTCATTAGTTCATTAAATTCACTTTTATTGGGAATCTACTATGTGCAAAGTATTTATTGAGAATTCACTATGGGCTTCCCTGGTGTCTCTGTCTCCAATGCGTGAGACCTTTGTTCGGTCCCTGAGTTGGGAAGACCCCTTAGAGAAGGGAAAGGCTACCTACTCCAGCGTTCTTGGGCTTCCCTGGTGGGCTCAGCTGGTAAAGAATCTGCCTCCAGTGCGAGAGACCTGGGTTCAATCCCTGGGTCGGGAAGATCCCCTGGAGAAGGGAAAGGCTACCCACTCCAGTATTCTGGCCTGGAGAATGCCATGGACTATAAAATGTATGGAGTCGCAAAGAGTCGAACACGACTGAGTGACTTTCACTTTCACTTTACTACGTGCAGAGCTCTATCAGAAAATGTGGGGATATACACATGAAGGTTGTGTGGCCCTTTTCAAGTAAAGGTATCATATTTTGAGATACCAATGATAATTCAGTGAGCTGTACATATTGCATTATTGTTTATTAAGTTTGATGGAAACATAGAGTTGGAAGTATTTAACTTAGCTTGGGGTAGAGGGATGGAAATGGTGTGAGAGAGTTTACTTGGGAAAGGTAAGCTGAATCTTCAAAGGTATGTAAAATATTCTCAGCAAAATGGCTAGGAAGGGAATTTAGACAAAAGGAATAAGTACTCTGTGACAATTTACCAAACTAGAGAACATTAGTTCAGTTCAGTCACTCAGTCATGTTCGACTCTTTGCGACCCCATGAATTGCAGCACACCAGGCCTCCCTGTCCATCACCAACTCCCAGAGTTCACCCAAACTCATGTCCATTGAGTCAGTGATGCCATCCAGACATCTTATCCTCTGTCGTCCCCTTCTCCTCCTGCCCCCAATCCCTCCCAGCATCAGAGTCTTTTCCAATGAGTCAACTCTTTGCATGAGGTGGCCAAAGTACTGGAGTTTCACCTTCAGCATCAGTCCTTCCAAAGAACACCCAGGACTGATCTCCTTTAGAATGGGCTGGTTGGATCTCCTTGCAGTTCAAGGGACTCTCAAGAGTCTTCTCCAACACCACAGTTCAAAAGCATCAATTCTTCGGTGCTCAGCTTTCTTCACAGTCCAACTCTCACATCCATACATGACCACTGGAAAAACCATAGCCTTGACTAGACGGACCTTTGTTGGCAAAGTAATGTCTCTGCTTTTGAATATACTATCTAGGTTGGTCATAACTTTTGTTCCAAGGAGTAAACGTCTTTTAATTTCATGGGTGCAGTCACCATCTGCAGTGATTTTGGAGCCCGAAAAAATAAAGGTTGACACTGTTTCCACTGTTTCCCCATCTGTTTCCCATGAAGTGATGGGACCAGATGCCATGATCTTCATTTTCTGAATGTTGAGCTTGAAGCCAACTTTTTCACTCTCCTTTTTCACTCTTTAGTTCTTCTTCACTTTCTGCCATAAGGGTGGTGTCATCTGCATATCTGAGGTGATTGATATTTCTCCCAGCAATCTTGATTCCAGCTTGTGCTTCTTCCAGCCCAGAGTTTCTCATGGTGTACTCTGCATAGAAGTTAAATAAGCAAGGTGACAGTAAACAGCCTTGACATACTCCTTTTCCTATTTGGAACCAGTCTGTTGTTCCATGTCCAGTTCTAACTGTTGATTCCTGACCTGCATACAGATTTCTCAAGAGGCAGGTCAGGTGGTCTGGTATTCGCTTCTCTTTCAGAATTTTCCATAGCTTATTGTGATCCACACAGTCAGGAGAACATTAAGGCATCAGAAAAAGATAAAAAAAAATCATACAGTTATTTATGTTACATAATAATTTGGGAATATATGCCAGTTGACATTTGTTAACATCAAAATAATCAAGCATTTATTGATGTTTATTTTTCTTGGTCACTGGAGTTGGTTTGTTGAGTCCCAGAGTTCCATGGTATGAACTATATTCTCAGGGATTTTATAGGCTGGGTGAAGCTAGCACTTTACATTAGAGAGATAGATATCAATTCCACTACATTAAAATGATCTTGTAGAGCACACTACGATAATCTGATTATGTCACTTGTATGTAGATTTAAAGACACCTTTCCTTTAATTAATTAATTTTTTTTTTAGTTCATGCATTTGCTTCATTTTATTAAAAAAATTTATAAAAGCATTATTGAGATTTAATTCACATATCCTAAAATTCATCCTGTTCCAGTGTACAGTTCAGTGGTTTTTAGCATATTCACAGAGTTATGCAATCATCACTACAGAACATTTTCATCATTGCCAAAAGAAAACCCTTAGCAGTCAGAGTTGTATTACAGTGTTCTGGTGTATCCACACTCAGATTCATATTACTAACATTTGACATTAATACAGTAGATTTGTCACTAGCAATAAACAAACTTGATACACTATTATTAACTACTGTATATATTCACTAGAATATAGACATATTAAATTCCTTAATTTTGACTTAGTATATTTTTTCAATTCCAGTATTCCAACCAGGATACATTATTTTTAGTTATGTGTCCCTCAGTTCCGTTCAGTTCAGTCACTCAGTCGTGTCTGACTCTTTGCAACCCCATGAATCGCAGCACGCCAGGCCTCCCTGTCCATCACCAACTCCAGGAGTTCACTCAGACTCGCGACCATCGAGTCCGTGATGCCATCCAGCCATCTCACCCTCCGTCATCCTCTTCTCCTCCTGCCCCCAATCCCTCCCAGCATCAGAGTCTTTTCCAATGAGTCAACTCTTTGCATGAGGTGGCCAAAGTACTGGAGTTTCAGCTTTAGCATCATTCCTTCCAAAGACACCTTTCCTTTTAAAAATATGGCTTTGTATTAGACTAGAGGAGTTAGAAAGTCTCTACGCTTTTAAAATTTAAATGGTTAAATTTGGTATCAAACATGTTGCTTAATGAGGCTTCTGAAGCGTCTGTTGCTTCCCAAGTAGCTCAGTGATAACACCAATGCAGGAGACACAGGAGATGCAGGTCTGATCCCTGGGTCGGTCGGGAAGATCCCCGGAAGAAGGAAACGGCTACTCACTCCAGTACTCTTGCCTGGAAAATTCCATGGGCAGAGAGGCCTGGCAGGCCACAATCCGTGGGGTCAGAAGAGAGTCAAACATAACTTAGCCCTTACACAGCAACAACAAAAGGTCTATTACAAAGTAAATAGAACATTTCTTTACATTTACAGTCTTGCAGTCTAAGAGGACGGTGAATAATTTTGACTTTTACATGTCCCAAGAGCGGTAGAAGAGGAGGCATGTGCTACCGTACGCTGAGGAGCAGGCACTGATGCCCACAAAAGCCTGCATGGGTTTCGTTCCATGGGGTCATTTGATTTGGGGTTGAAAATATGAGTAGGAAGTTACCAGGAAAATTCCAGGCACATCCGTTGTGAAGGTGGAATAAGGACTCCAGTTTTGATTACTGCTTGCAGTCTGGTGCAGTCCAGCCAAAATGCAGGATATGGCATGTATTAGCAGGAATGTAGCACTGGGATCAGAACAGATTATGGAGACTTTTGTACAACATATTTTTTTATGTATTCTGTAGCATCTAGAAGATTCAGTTATTATGGTAAATGTAGCATAAACTTTCTATTCTTTGCTTATTTGATTTTATTATTGTCTTTTAATTACTTAAATTTCCAAGGCCTATTTTTGTTTTAATTGAGAAAATGAATTTGAGAATAAAAAAAACTGAGGAATATATTTCTTACCTTCAAGAACAATGAGAATAATTTAAAAGTGTTCTTATTTCTTTACAACTGAGAAGATACTTTCCACATGTACTTCATTGTAACTCTTTACCTTCTCCCTAATCTCTTATTCCTTGGGACTTACCTAGTATGGGCACCACAGGCAAAGGCACCATGCCTGTACACTGCCCTTTAAGTTTTTATTCTCCAGTATATCTATAAATGCAGCACACGCAGGTGTACCTTGAGATCCCTGGGCTTGTTTCCCAGTGGCTGGTGTAAATTGGCAATACGATTCAGAAAAACTTTTCATAACCCAAAACTCAGTGAAATGGAATCACGTAGTGCTGTAATCACATTTGGCAAAGGTCAGTAAAATGTAATCAACAAATTCCCACATGTGAACAAAATGATGTCTTCGTATTACATTTGTAGGCATCTCACTTTCAACTAACCTAATAAGTGGATCCTTGAGATAAGACAGAATCAAAAGTGTTATAAGCAATCTCTAAAATTATATGCCTATTAAACATTGCCTGCTTGTGTGTATATAGGACACACATACACTATTTTTACAAATATATAACATTTATTTTAATGATACAGTAATTACACATTTATTTTAAATTAAATTACACATTTATTTCAAAGAACTATAGATGTGTATAAGAGACAGATGTAGAATAGGTACTATTTCTTCCTTAAATGCTTGGAGTAGTTCACCACTGTGAAGCCATCTGGGCCCTGACTTTTGTTTGTATAAACAATTTTAACTAAAAATTCAGTCTCTTTGATAATATATATAGAGGACTGTTCAGGTTACTGACTTCTTGAGTGAGCCTGGTAGTTTGTGTCTTTCAAGGAATTTGTCCAGTTTATTGGCATGAAATTATTTATAATATTCTCTCTTTCTCCCTTTAATAGCTATAGAATTGGTAGTGGTATCATTTCTCTCATTCCTGGTATTGGTAATTTATGCCTTTTCTTTTTTCCAGCTTCATTGGTTAACTTTAACCCTGTCTTCTGGCTCTTAAAACCAGTAGAGTTAGACTACTGGTCCACAAAGCACCTATCAGTGCTGCTCTGAAGCAAAAAGTTGGAAAAAAGGGTAACTTGTCTGGGAGTCTTTCCTTTTCTCCAGCTGTAGGCTTCCTTCTATTTTTGCCCCGTTTTTGATTGTTCTCCAGTACCTTCAGGTGGTTGTTTTTTTATGTTGTTCAGAGGCTATAGTTGTTTTCGTCAGAGGGTTTGTCCCATGCTAAAAGCATAATACCTAGGTTTTTGGTTTTGTGACATTATAGCAAATTGAAACATGCTTTAATAGCTGTAATCAAAGTATGGGACTAGGTAACTTACCAGCACTTTCGAGTCATTGTTGCCTTTATTGGATTTGATATGAAATAGCTCAACTGGGTATTTAGAATAAATTATGGAGTTAGGGAAAAGGTGAAAGGAGAAGTATTGGGTTAACTTTTACTTTTCAAAATGGTATCAGTCAGAAAAACCATTATTACTTTAAAAAGTGAGCATTCTTGAGTAGTGAATATGTCAGGCTTCTGAATGTTTTTGAGTGCTTTTGCTTGTTGTGTGTGGGGAGACTTTACAAGATGGAAGGAAACACTACATTTTAGGCATGAAAACAAAGCATTTCTAATTGCCTGTGTGTGTGTGTGTGCCAAGATACTTCAGTTGTGTCCAACTCTTTGTGACTCCACGGACTGACAGGCTCCACTGTCAATGGGATTGTCTAGGCAAGAATACTGGAGTGGGTTGCCATGCCCTTCTCCCGGAGATCTTCACCTTTACTTGAAAATGTAATTTGATGTTTCAGAACTAGAGAAATTTTGATTTTTCCATGAAGCACTGTAAATAAGATAGAAGCACAAGCAGATCTTTCTGATACCTCATTGAACTTAAAGAAATAGTTTTAAAGAATGAAGTGAAAGACGTGTGTGTGATAGAGAATATAGTGGTTTAGCTCCCCTTACTTTGTCCCTTATCTATCAAGGGTCATCTTGATAAGCTGCATCTTTATAAGGACTATAAACACGCAGGTGTTATAAACATTATTTTAAAGTTATAAAAAAAAGTTTCAATATTGCACATTTGAGAATCTCATAACTTAGAAGTTAAAATGATCTATTAAAGTCATCTTTGAAAAATAGGTCTCAAAAATCCTATCCTGGTGTCAATATCAAGTTCAAAATAAAGCCAATTGGTTCATTTTCACCCTCTAAAGCAGCACTCACTTTCTGGTCATTTAGTTATCTTTCATCATCAAGATCTATTTTATATAAGAAGAAAATAATATTCACTTTTTTTTTTTTTTTTCTACAACATGTTTAACTTCTCTATAGTAACATAATGATAGCTTTGGGATAAACCCCATCCAGTCTTTAGAGACATCGAAGATGACTCAGTCTTAAGTAAGAGTGTGTTCAGATTGAGGACAAATAAACTCAACTGCCTAAGCTGGAGCCCTTGACCTAGAAGAGCCCACGCTTCTGTGAGTAAATAAATAGTGGCCTCACGATGCAGTCCCGTAAGTGCTGTTCCACAAACATGACAAACTGGGTCAAAGCGATCGAAGCGGGTGTTACATTACCACAGCCATTCTTAGAACAATGTAAAAAGCTTTTGAATGAGCCAAGTCAAATGATGAAATTCTGCACTGGTTTCTAGTTATAAAAGAAACTTCTACTGCACGGTATCTTTGTTAGTTAGCACAGAAATCCTAGTCGCTGTTACCTTCTGACTCCTGATCCTGAAGAGCCATATGGGTCTCGATTCTCCTGTTAGTAACTTAATGCTCTGTGTAATTAAGGGGGCATATGCTTCCTGCACAAAATCAGTGTTAGATCTCCTTTATGTGGCAGAAACCAACACGGACCAGGTTGTAATATCAGCTTTTATCTGCTGCCAATAAACTTTAAAATTGCTTTAATAAAATTCAGAGAAAATGACGGTACATCTTGTAGTTCTCACGTGGATTGTTCAAGCTTATTCTGAGACTTCCTGATCAGGAGAACATAGCACTTTGTCACTCCCCAGACCTCTCTACCTACAAACAGACTTTTATGGTTACAATATGACCAGATATCAGACGAAGCTAAAATTCTCTTCAGAACCATTTTATTCTTTGTGAAACTTATGTACTTGGAGCAACATTCCAACCCACTGATTTTTAAACATCTCACAGGGAATCAATTTTTCTTTTCTATTAGCCCAGGCTCTGTAAAATATAAACCACAGGTATATGGTCAAACAAATGTGAGTCATCTGTATAATTTTATACATGAAGGGGACAAAATGTCATGTTACCTTTTTGTTTCATGTTCTGAGAATTGACTGTCTTTGATCTTAACTCAGAATAGCTGTAGAATTAAGTCCTTTATCTTGATGCCTTATTCTGCTTCAAGCTGCTGGAAGAATGATCTAATTCCTTTCCTTTGTTCTGCCTACTACACCTTAAAGCTCTCAGAAAATACTGATTTTTACTAAAGCAGTAATTGTCAGAGATCCCAGCTAGAAGTCACGTGATGGGGTTCTGCACAAATCAGAACCCACTGTAAGCAGTGGGATTTTGAAATTTGAAAACTGTAATGAAAAGCAAAGTGATGTATGAATATGTGAGTCAATTATTATTTGTTCTGTAGGAGAAGGCGATGGCACCCCACTCCAGTACTCTTGCCTGGAAAATCCCATGGACGGAGGAGCCTGGTGGACTGTAGTCCATGGGGTCGTGAAGAGTCGGACACGACTGAGCAACTTCTCTTTCACTTTTCACTTTCATGCATTGGAGAAGGAAATGGCAGCCCACTCCAGTGCTCTTGCCTGGAGAATCCCAGGGACAGGGGAGCCTGGTGGGCTGCCGTCTGTGGGGTCGCACAGAGTCGGGCACGCCTGCAGCGGCTCAGCAGCGGCAGCAGGAGTGTATATCAGCTTGCAGTCATCACTGCAGGTATTCTGCGCTGTGCTCTGCTTAGGCTCTCAGTCATGTCGACTCTGTGACCCCAGGGACTATAGCCCACTCTGTGCATGGGGATTCTCCAAGCAAGAATACTGAGTGGCTTGTCATGCCCTCCTCCAGGGGATCTTCCTAACCCAGGGATTGAACCAAGGTCTGCTTCATTGCAGGCAGATTCTTAACCCTCTGAGCCACCAGGGAAGCCTGAGAACACTCTAGTACTTAGCCTTTTCCTTCTCCAGGGGATCTCCTGACCCAGGAATTGAGCTGGAGTCTCCCGCGTTGCAGGAGGAGTCTTTACCAGCTGAGCTCCCAGGGAGGCCCTGTGATTATTCTGTGGGGCTTCCTGGTGGCTCAGAGGGTGAAGGGACTGCCTGCAATGTGGGAGACCCGAGTTCGAGTTCGATACCCCTTCTCAGTTCCATGTTACTTTGTAATACCCTCCTGGAACTTTCCTGCCTTTTGATCCTGACCTTGCCTAGAGAACTTCAAGGACAGAGGAGCCTGGCAGGCTGCAGTCCATTAGGCATGACTGAGCGACTTACACACTTCTGCGGTGGGGCTTGTTTGGCCAGTGATGGAGGTGTACCAGTTCCGAGCTTGGGTTTCAGGACTCCTTCCATGTTTCTGGTTGAGTTCTTGTGCTTCTGCCATGGCCAGAAAAGAACATTCCTGGAAGTCTGTTACTCCTAGGAGAAAGAGGGGAGATGTGTGGAGCAGAGCCAACTCACAGACTGGTGAAAGACTCACCCCCACGAGCTGCACACTCTAAAGCATGAGAAATGCATGTTTATTTTTGTATGCTGTTGAGCTGGAAGGTGACTTGTTTTGCAGGAAGGGACAGTCAGTCTGCATTTGATTTACTAAATAGAACTCTGCTGCCAGAGGTGACTATTCAGGTTTTTCAAACTCCTTGTTGAAACTGACAACAAATGTTTTGTTAATTAGTGTATAGTTTGCTAGAAATTACTTTCGGTGGATGAAATGGATAAGGTTCAAGATATGTCATGGCCCTGCCACCATAATTATTTGGGTTCTGTAGCTCAGATAATCCAGCCACCTCAGCAAACTGAAGACTTTTGACCAGGTCTGGAGAGTCATTGTCCCGTGTTCTTCCTACAGCATGCAGGACTATGTCTTCTGACTGGACTCTATTGGGTTGGCCAAAAAGTGTAGAAAAACCCAATGAAATTTTGGGCCTTACAAAAAAATATGATAGGCAAATAAATAGACATATGACTGATTTTGTGGTTGATTGCTAATGCATGCTTGCCTGTGTGGGAAGTTTTTCTGAGGCCTGCTTTCATTGTGAAATATGGAGGGAGTTGTTAATGCTCTGCACCACATTCTTCCGGCTCTTCATCTTTCATGGGACGTTGCGCCTTGGTGTTCGTGGTTAGTATGTTGTGAGAGGCAGTTCCTGCCTGAGCATCACATTGCCACTGTAAGACTTCCAGGATTCTTCCCCTTTGCCCTCTGCCATGGCCTCTGACAATGCTCCGTTTAGTTGCCGTCTGTCAGTCTTGGTCCCCAAATAAAAATGGCAAGGACAAGGTCAGACCCCTCAGTCAACAGGCCATGGATATAAGACTGTGATTTTAGCCTCTCACATGTTTTATCCCTTACTTTAGCATAGGGTAGACTTACATACCTTTTGATAACCAGGCTAATAAAATGAGGAGATGTACAACTCACCTGCCTCTAAACACCTCAAGTGAAGGACAGAAATGGAACTTGACAGTTATTGAATGGATAATTTGGCAAAAGTGAGGTTGATAAATTTCTATACCCATGACTCAAATACAGCTCCCTAACCCCAAGGGGGACAGGCTGCAGCTAAAGTCATCTCTCTTTTCTATAGAGAAAATGGTACATTCTAAAAAGGACAGAAACAGTATGGACCTAACAGCAGCAGAAGATATTAAGAAGAAGTGACAACAATACACAGAAGAATTATACAAAAAAGATCTTCATACCCAGATAACCACAATGGTGTGATCACTCACCTAGAGCCAGACATCCTGGAGTGTGAAGTCAAGTGGGTGTTAGGAAGCATCACTATGAACAAAGATAGTGCAGGTGATAGAATTCCAGATGAGCTATCTCAAATCCTAAAAGATGATGCTGTTAAAGTGCTGAACTCAATATGCCCGTGAACATGGAAAACCCAGCAGTGACCACAGGATTGGAAAAGGTCAGTTATCATCCCAATCCCAAAGAAAGGCAATGTCAAAGAATGCTCAAACTACCACACAATTGCACTCATCTCACACACTAGTAAAGTAATGCTCAAAATGCTTCAAGCTAGGCTTTAATATTATTTGCATCGAGAACATCCAGAGGATCAAGCTGGTTTTAGAAAAGGCAGAGGAACCAGAGATCAAATTGCCAACATCTGTTGGATCATAGGAAAAGCAAGAGAATTACAGAATAACATCTATTTCTGCTTTGTTGACTATCCCAGAGGCTTTGACTGTGTAGATCACAACAAACTGTGGAAAATTCTTAAAAAGATGGAAATAGCAGACCAGCTAATCTGCCTCCTGAGAAATCTGTATTCAGGTCAGAAAGCAACAGTTAGAACTGGACATGGAACAACAGACTGGTTCCAAATCAGGAAAGGAGTACTTTCCTGTGTATTGCCAAGGCTGTATTGTCACTGTGCTTATTTAACTCCTGTGCAGAGTACATCATGTGAAATGCCTGGCTGGATGAAGCACAAGCTGGAACCAAGATTGCCGGGAGAAATATGAATCACCTCAGACATGCAGATGACACCATCCTTATGGCAGAAAGTGAAGAGGAACTAAAGAGCCTCTTGATGAAGATGAAAGAGGAGAGTCAAAAAGTTGGCTTAAAGCTAAACATTCAAAAAACAAAGATCATGGCACCCAGTCCCATCCCTTCATGGCGAATAGGTGGGGAAACAGTGGTAACCGTGAGAGACTTTATTTTCTTGGGCTCCAAAATCACTACAGAGGGTGACAGCAGCCATGAACTTAAAGGACACTTGCCCCTTGGAAGAACAGCTATGACACCCTAGACAGCATATTAAAAACAGAGGCATTACTTACCGACAGAGGTCCGTAAGGCATCTAGTCAAAGGTCCATCTAGCCAAAGCTCTGGTTTTTCCAATAGTCATGGATGTATGTGAGAGTTGCACCATAAAGAAAACTGAGCACAGAAGAATTGATGCCTTTGAACTATTGTGTTGGAGAAGACTCTTGAGAGTCCCTTGGACTGCAAGGAGATCCAACCAGTCAATCTTAAAGAAAACCAGTCCTGAATATTCAATGGAAGGACCGATGCTGAATTTCCAATACTTTGGCCACCCGATGGGAAGAACTGACTAATTAGAAAAGACCCTGATGTTGGGAAGAATTGAAAGTGGGAGGAGAGGGGATGACAGAGGATGAGATGGTTGGATGGTATTGCCAACTCGACAGGCATTGGTTTGTGTAGGCTCCGAGAACTGGTGATGGACAGGGAACCCTGGCCTGCTGCAGTGCATGGGGTCGCAGAGAATCAGACACGACTGAGCAGCTGAAGTGAACTGACTCAGTCTGAGGGCTTCCACAGTGGCTCAGACATTTAAAAATCTGCCTGCAATGCAGGAGACCCAGCTTCACTTCCTGGGTTGGAAAGACCCCCTGGAGAAGGGCATGGCAACCTGCTCCAGTATTCTCGCCTGGAGAACCTTATGCAGAGAGGAACCTGGTGGGCTGTCGTCCATGGGATCATGAAGAGTTGAACATGACTGAATGACAAACACACACTCAGTCTAAAATACAGATTGAAACTTCTCTGGACTGAGAATAAGCTGATGAGGCTCTAATTCTTTCTCAGTCAACAAGAAGATTGTTTTAAGTAGGACGTCTGATTTCTCATGACTGGGGCATGCTCAGAAAGTGGGGGAGAATATCTGGTTTAAAAGATTCCTGGTGGTTTAGGAATAAATCATATATGACATGAAAGAAATAAAATTTTTTGGAAAGTTAAGATAGTTAAATAAACTTAGGCCATTTTCATTTTAATTTTCTCTCAGCAAATACTCGGGGCCAATCCTGGCAAAAGCCTTTGCACCCCAGCTGGAAAACTTCACCAGCTCATAGGAAATGGTGTCTCAGAAGCTTTTCACCTCACTGCTGCTGAGCCGCGAGATTGGAGGACTTGCCGAACATATGCATAATGCATTTCAATATGCTTTTCATGTGGGCGATCTCATTTAGTCTTCCCACAGTATTTAACTTAAGTATGATTCTTTCAATGAAGGATTCTTCATAAGCAATTGAAGGTCAGGTCAGGTAAATTGGCCAAGACCACACAATGAGAAGAATTTAGCAGAATTTCAACTCCAGCGGATTCCTTTTCCTCCGGGTTCATGCCTTTGCTCTGCTATAAGCTGCCTGTGTTCCATCCCACCAAGACTCTGCTTTAAAGCACACAGATGATATGTTCTTACTTCACTTTGGGTGTTGGCGAGCCCTTTCCCTGCGTGACCAAGCGCAGCTTGGCATGTCATACACAGAATGCAGTGGCCCAGCAGTTACATACCCCTGAAGATACGTGGTGCCTTTTCTGACTTCTTCCATTGGTCTAATTTTTTTGTATTTTTCAATCTCTTTTCTTGCCATCTTTTCCCTTTTCTCTATACTTTTCTCCTCTCAGTGCTGTGTCTTGGGGATCTGGTGAGAGAAAAATGAGTGAGGATTAAGTCATTGCATAAGTAAGTGAGGGAAGAAGGCTGAAGCATTTTAGGTTTTTTTTTTCCTTTTAACCAACCAAAATGAGTGAAATATGGTTGATGGTACCTATTTTGTTATTTCCAAAGGCCTTGGGATTAAAAATCTAATAAATGTACTTTCTTAAAATACAGTTTAAATGTATCATGTCTTATCTCTTTATACAAATCTTCCTGTTGTGAGAAAAGGAGAGCAAAAGTATGCTGGCCTGCTTAAAGGAGGCAAAAGACCTGTATGTACTCCAAAAAACTATAAAACACTGATTAAAAAAAAACTGAATATGCTTAGACTGGATGAATCAATATTGTTAAAATGACCATACTACCCAAGGCAATCTACAGATTGCCTATAAATTTACCAATGACATTTTTCACAGAACTGAAACAAAAAAAAAAAAAAATGAAAATTTGTATGGAAACACAAAATAACTCAAATAGCCAAAACAGGCTCGACCAAGAAGAATGGTGCTTGAGGAACCACATTCCCTGAGTGCATACTATACCACGAAGCTATACCAATCAGAAAAGTATGTAACTGGTGCAAAAACAGACACATAGATCAGTGGAACAATTTAGAAAGCTCAGAAATACATTCACACACATATGGTCAATTAATCTATAAAATGGTGGCAAGAATATCCAATAGAGAAAAGAGAATCTCTTCAATAGATAGTGCTGGGAATATTAGACAGATACATGTCAAAGAATTAAATTAGAGCATTCTCTAACACCATATACAAAAATAAACTGAATTCAAGATTTAAATGTAAAATTGGATACTGTAACACTCCTAGAGAAAAGCATAGGCATAACACTCTTTGACATAAATCACAGCCATATTTTTGGATTCATCTCCTAGAATAATGGAAATAAAAACAAAAATAAGTGAAACTTAATTAAACTTTAAAAAGTTCTTGCACAGCAAAGGAAACCATAAACAAAATGAGACAACTTACACGGTGGGAGAAAACACTTTCAAACAACGTGATCATCAAGGGATAGATTTCCAAATGTACAATCATCTTATACAGCTCAATATCAAAAAATGAGAAGAAGACCTAAATAGACGTTTCACCAAAGAAGACATCCATATGGCCAACAAGTACATGAAAAAATGCTCAGTATCACTAATTTTTTGAAAAATGCAAATCAAAACTTACATGAGGTGTCACCTCACAGTGGTCAGAATGACCATCATTAAAAAGTCTACAAATAATAATACTGGCGAGGACCCAGCAATCCGAGGACTGGAAATGTATCTGGAAAAGATGAAAACTCTAATTCAAAAAGAAACATGCCCCCCCCCCCCAGTGTTCATAACAGCATGATTTACAGTAGACAAGACACACAAACACCCTAAGTGTCCATCAGCAGATGAATGGATAAAGAAAACATGTTATACATATATATGATATTATATATGCACACAAACTGGAATATTAGCCATAAAAAAGAATGAAATAATGCCATTTGCAACAACATGGACAGTCCTATAGGCAGTGATACAAAAGAACTTATTACAAAGCAGAAATAGGCTCACAGACATAGAAAACAAACTTACAAAATCAAACGGGAGAGGGAAGGGGAGAGACACATAAGGAATTTGCTATTAACAGGTGTGTGTGTGTGTGTGTGTGTGTGTTAGTTGCTTAGTCGTGTCCGACTCTCTGCAACCCCACAGACTGTAGCTCACTGTCCACTGGATTCTCCAGGCAAGCACACTGGAGTGGATTGTCATTTCCTTCTCCAAAAGAAACTATAGAAAGAAAGAAAGTGAAGTCGCTCAGCACTGACTGACTCTTTGCAACCCCATGGACTGTAGCCTACCAGGCTCCTCCATCCACGGAATTTTCCAGGCGAGAGTATTGGAGTGGGTTGCCATTTCCTTCTCCTTATTAACAGGTAGATACTAGTATATTTCAAATAGATAGCAAGCATTTAGTGTATAACACAGGTAACTATATTCAGTATCATTTATAATAATCTATAAGGAAATATAATCTAAAAAAGAACATGTATATGTATATGTATAACTTTGCTATGTGCCTAAAATATTTAAATCAACTATACTTCAGTTAAACAAATGGGANCAAATAGATAGCAAGCATTTAGTGTATAACACAGGTAACTATATTCAGTATCATTTATAATAATCTATAAGGAAATATAATCTAAAAAAGAACATGTATATGTATATGTATAACTTTGCTATGTGCCTAAAATATTTAAATCAACTATACTTCAGTTAAACAAATGGGAAAAAAAAAATAAAAAAAGTGTGCTAGCCTGGTCTTACACACTGGAGATAACAAATAGGATTATACAATGTTTCTTACCTGAATATTCATTGAATGTAGACATTTCAATCAAATGCTGACTGTCGGAGGCGGAGGAAGTTGACTGTTATTTTGACATAAGCATTATATTAAACATTCGTCGTGTCGTGTCAGTCGCTCAGTCGTGTCCGACTCTTTGCGACCCCGTGAACTGTAACCTACTAGGCTTCTCCGAAACTTATGCAGGAAAGAATGAAAGGGAGGGAATGTTAGTCAAGGGTGAAAGGCGCCGTGTGTCCTGCAGTACCTGCCACGACAGGGAGCCGGCCTAACAGCTATCTTCACGCCCCCTGCTGTGCGTCGGTATCGCGGACATATGGTATATTTCACCCTGAACTGTGAATTTCCTGAAACAGCTGTAATGCTCTTTTAATGAAGTTTCTGTGGGTCATTATATGTAAGCCGGGATGTTTAAAGCACCCCTGTTTCTTCCACTCAAAGTAATCAAAGGACATTTGTCCTTTTTAATGTATGCTTCTAACTACTGAATTTTTCCAGGTTTGAAATGTTACCTGCTCAACGTCCTCCTTTTTCCTCTCTCCCTTTCTCCGGAAATCTGTTTTTCTCTCTCCATTTCTAGATCTGATTCCCTTTTCTTCTTTTTCTATTTTCCGTAGTTAGCACAGGGCAAATTTGAGGAAAGGACCTTTCAAGTTATCTTTAAATTAACATCTTAAATATCAAAAGTGTGTGCACTTTTATTTTCAAAATGTTTGGAACAAAATCTGGATCTCAATTTCAAGTTTTGGATTTCAAACATATTAGTCTAAGTAGGAGGCTCTGTTCATTATCTCTTGAAGTGTCATGTTTTTCCCTTTGTGGCATTTTATTCTTGTTCTGAATTCAGTACAGCCACTTCTGATTTGCAGCCTGTGACTTAGAAATAGTTTAATGGGATTTGTAGATTTGAACAATACAATATATCCCAAATGTGAGAATAAGAAAGAAAATCTTATAAGGGTTGAGTGAAGCGTAAATTATGATAAAAATCATATAAACCTGTAGTAAAGGATATGGATGAAAGATATACTTTTAGGGAGATATTCCTGACGTGAAATTAATTTGGCATAAGTGTAACTGCTAAGGAGATAGTTCATCCAAAATCAATGAAGATAGTTACTACCTCAAATAAGACACAAATGACACTATCTTATAAAACAATTTTTTCTCAAGGTTTATTGCTGCTGCGGCTGAAGTTTAGTTACTAAGTCGTGTCCAACTCTTTGCGACCCCGAGGATTGTAGCCCACCAGGCTCCTCTGTCTGTAGGATCTCCCAGGCAAGAATACAGGAGTGGGTTGCCATTTCCTTCTCTGGGGGATCTTCCCAACCCAGGGATCGAACCCATGTCTCCTGAGTCTCCTGCACAGCAGGTGAATTCTTTACCTCTGTGCCACCTGGAAAGGCCCAAGCTTCAATAAGAACCCAAATAATTACTTACTTAAATTAATAATGACTCATTTTTTTTAAAAAAAAGACACTAATATGTAGTAGAACATAGCACTGTTTAACTTCACATGAGGACTTTTTATTGTAGTTTTGAATTATGATAAATGTGAGAACTACCTCACTTTAAATGATTTTGCTTAACTTAAATATACAGTTTCTATTCTTTGAAAATAGATGTCTAAATATTTTACCTGATAGGAAAATATTTATGCTAATAGGAGAGATGTAGCCATATTCTTCCATAAAGGTTAAGAAACTGAAATGTCCACACAAAAAGTGTCCAAGCCAATCTTTATTAATAAATCGTGCGTTCAGCTCAAAGATCTTTGTGTTTGGTAATAAAGAGCTGAATGGGTACAGATTAGGTTGCAAATTCTTCTAGGCATTTTCTTTAGTTAAAAAGAAAAATTTTGTTTTGTTTTATTTTTATAACATTCTATGTGCTCTAACCATATTTAAATGTTTTGACATCAATCAAATTGCTTTTCTGAAGAGGAAGAGCACATTAAAGCTAATTTTACTATCTTGGAATTTATGATACTTAATGTCTATAAAACATTTACTTTTGTTCAGTTTTTATGTTTGGTAATAAAGAGCTGAATGGGTACAGATTAGGTTGCAAATTCTTCTAGGCATTTTCTTTAGTTAAAAAGAAAAATTTTGTTTTGTTTTATTTTTATAACATTCTATGTGCTCTAACCATATTTAAATGTTTTGACATCAATCAAATTGCTTTTCTGAAGAGGAAGAGCACATTAAAGCTAATTTTACTATCTTGGAATTTATGATACTTAATGTCTATAAAACATTTACTTTTGTTCAGTTTTTGATAAAAGGATTAACCAAGTAAAACAAAGCAAAAGAAATACCATAGGGTAGTCTCCTTGAGAAAATGTATTACTAGACTGGTATATATATTTTAAAGGTTTCTACAAGATCTTTATGACAAGTATATTTATATATATTCATTAAAGTAGGAGCACATTATCAGTATTAATTACTCACGTTCTTTTGCTCTAACAAGTGATTTTTATTTTCAAGTATTTTATAATTCTTCTCTAACAACAATATATATTCTTTTTTCCTTAATTAGTCCATGCAGGGATTTTTTTCTTTTTCCATTTGCATCATGGTTCCAGTCGCTTACAATAACTGACAGCTCTTTGTACTGAGGACCATATGTAGCCAAGACGGGCAGCTCATGATGGAGACAACTAACACCTGGCTTCACACCCCAAAACCCTCCCCTACTTTGCTATACCAGCTGCGGGCAGTAAGTATTTTATAATTCTTCTCTAACAACAATATATATTCTTTTTTCCTTAATTAGTCCATGCAGGGATTTTTTTCTTTTTCCATTTGCATCATGGTTCCAGTCGCTTACAATAACTGACAGCTCTTTGTACTGAGGACCATATGTAGCCAAGAGGGGCAGCTCATGATGGAGACAACTAACACCTGGCTTCACACCCCAAAACCCTCCCCTACTTTGCTATACCAGCTGCGGGCAGGGCAAATGATTTCTCTACTCCTAATTACCTTATCTGCAAAATGAAAGTGTGTATCTCGGGCAGCGCGCCTTTAACTCTAGTCCGCATAAAGATCACCTCGGATCTTGTTGAAAATGCAGGTTCTTTCCCTCACCCTTCCGCTCCAGCAACCATAAGTTCATTCTCTAAGTCTGTGAGTCTGACATGGGTAAGGAAGAGTGATGGAGTTTGGAATGGACATGTACTCACTGCTATATTTAAATGGATAACCCAGAAAGGGCCTACTATAGAGCAGAGGGGACTCTGCTCCGAGTTCTGTGGCAGCCTGGATGGGAGGGGAGTTTGGGGGAGAAAGGATACTCAGGTATGTAGGGCTGAGTCTCTTCCTTTTTCCCTTGGAACTATTACAATGTTGCTACTTGGCTATACCCTAATACAAAATAAAAAGTTTTAAAAATCCCAGACTCAGTAGTTCTGGGATGGGGCCTGAGATTCTGCATTTCTAAAAGTCTCCCACTTTATGCCAGTGATACTGACTCAGGTTGAATAAAAAGGCTCCTTCCAGTTTCTTGCAGTCCTTGACTGAACAATAGAAGAACCTAGAGAGATTTTTAACAATACCAATGCCTGAGTCCTAGCTCAGACAATTGAAATGAAACTTTTGGTAGGCATTCCAGGTCCAGGCATCAATATTTTTAGTTACCCAGGTGATGCAAAAATCAAGCCAGAGTTGAGAATAATTATTTGAGATGATACCTGATTTCTGTTCAAGCCCTGTGAATGCCTTGGTAGACAAGGTATACTTTGTAAAATCATGTATTCTATTGCAGAATGGGACAACCTGTCAATTACAGAAGATTGGATAAGAAAATGGATAATTTTTCAGATAGGGAATTCACGTTAGCGCTGCATGTCTCACAGTAAAAGGAGCAAACAAGAAAATTGAAAAATGTAATTGAATCCCACCAGGAGTTCCAAAGGGAGATGAAGAATCCATTAAAAAAAAAATGATTTGACTTGGTGCAAAGATTGTAACTTGAAGCAAAGAAAAGACAAAGGTCAAGGCCACATTTAATTAATCATGGGAAAAGCCACATGTAATTAACAGCTGTGTGGGATAAATATCCATGTCTGTGTGCTTGTAAAGGTGAAATGGATCTTGCTTGAGTCTGGGCCTATGACCACAGGAGAATGTTCAGTCACTCTTAGTGGAGCTAACCAATCATTTGGTCCCATGGGACAAAGAGTGCCCATACCCATAATTATAATTACAATTACCCTCTGTCCAAACTCTTAATCTAGTTTTCTACCTGACACTTAGGACCTTCTGATATATCACAGTATATATTTCCTTTGTTTGCATTAAAATATAATGGGAAACTTTTGTCTTATTTTCTTTTTGTATCCAGGTAAGTGCCTGGAAAAATGCCTTTCTTAGTACAAAATATGCGTCTTGGGTGAATATTGGTTGAAAAAGCAAATAGATAGTAGAAATATAGTTAGAATAGAACAGCAAAATAGCAAAGGAAGAAAAGAGAATAAAAGAATGTAATTTCAGAAGCTCTAGAGATCCATTCTGACTCCTCCTACTGGCTAGCGGGATTTGTGTTGCTTTTATATAAAATCTCAGCCTTATAAACTATTGTGTCTTGAATATCTTAAGATGTTTACACCATAACATTTTTTGCTTTTTCAGAGAACTCAGTAATTTTCTGATTATATATTCTATTCTGTTCTTTGGAGCCTGATTCCACAATTATATAGTGGCAGACTCTTATTCTACATTCTGGAAATAACTTAGTCTAAATTCATTCTGAATTCTTAGAAGACTTTAAGGTTGGTATCAATGAGAATCCAACAATGGGCTGAAGAGACTGACATTTTTTTCCATGTCCTTACTTTTGGGACAGTATAATGGGAAGTTTTATTTGGGTGTGATCTGGGTTTGAAGGAAAGTTTGTTCACTTAACAAATCTAGAAAGGTTATAGTCAAGTAAATTCTGTGTTCTTTCTATCTTATGTATGACAGGAAATAAAAGAGGCAAAGGGANATTTTTTTCCATGTCCTTACTTTTGGGACAGTATAATGGGAAGTTTTATTTGGGTGTGATCTGGGTTTGAAGGAAAGTTTGTTCACTTAACAAATCTAGAAAGGTTATAGTCAAGTAAATTCTGTGTTCTTTCTATCTTATGTATGACAGGAAATAAAAGAGGCAAAGGGATAGGCAACAGTGATGTGGTGTTTGTTTATTCTGTGGTTTAATGGGATCTTTGTTAGTATAAAGCCTTATTAAACAACTTATGAGAGTCAGTTTAATTGATGATTTCCTGATGGTGTTTATGGATATTTTACTTTATTGGTTTTGTTTTCTTTCAATTTCCTATTCTTTAAAGTATGTATGGGAGGGAAATGTCTGATCACAGCAACTCTATTTACAGGCTTTAAAAAATATTTTGTGGGGTTTTTAATGATGTTTTGGAATTTGCTGTTGCCATAGTGTGTTTAGATAATTATAGCTTCCTTTTTAATGCCCTATACCTTCATCCTGACTTTCTTGACTCTGTATTAACATTTGGAAAATCTAAATCAACAACAATTATTTATTTCTCGAAATACGGCTAAAAACAGATAGTTGAGTTTGTCTGTGTTAACTTGAGTTAACAGACACTTCAATCAAATTGTGAATTTTAGAGACAATATATTCTTATATGTGTTTAATAATGTGGTTGAGTCAATGGGAAAAAGGAGATGACCGCTTATAAAGAGAGGTCTATTTCCCCTCCATTAAGTTTAATTGCAAACATTTCAGGCATAATGAATCACTGCTGACCGTAGGCCACTTCATTGTCATTCTGTGGTCATTGTGGCTGCTTGTGGGTGCAAGTTTTGTATCATCAATTAGTTGTGGGAAGAAAATTGTAATCATAATTGTGAACATTGTTGGAGCCCTTTTGTAAGTTGCTCATGAAAAGAAAATTTTAAAAAAAAGCAAATAACTTTTAGAGTCCTTTGGCCTACTAAAACTTAAAACTTTTTTTGCTTCATGGAAGTTAAACAAAATGGTTCTTTTATTTTTGGTTCTCTGTATTAGTCTGATGGAACAATCCAAAAAGCCATTTATGAGAAATTTTAAAATGTACTTTGAGAAAACCATCATAACTATGTTTTAAAATTGTTTTGCAAAGCCCTGGGCAGTTCAAAGAGCCAAGCAAACAAAAGATATAAAATTACTTGAGTTTTTCTCAAGCCTGTAACCATCAGAATAAAACAAAACTGACTGCTTTGGGTCGATTATAGAAATAATGCAGCCAGAGATGCCAATATAGGGCAGAATTCGCTAGAAAAGAGAAAGAAGTGACGTCATGTGTTCATGAGGCCCTGCTACCTATAGCATTGCGAACATGCACATATTTTCTGAAAGAAACTGTTTTAATAGAGACTTAGTAGCTGGAGTCAAAAAGTGAGATAAACAGAGAGGGCTCACAGTGACGACAGACTCAGAAGACATTTTCTTGGTGGTAGATGTGATTAAGAAGTCAGCTGCAGCGCCTTTTGGACTAAATTCACTGTGGTGCACTCAGTGTTTAAGCAAAGAAGCTAGAAATAAGGAGGGCTGAGCTGTGGACTTGTTTTTTTGTATCTGACTGTGAATAGAAATGAGTGGTCATTCTAGGGTGTACATATGTGTGTTAGTTGCTCAGTTGTGTCTGACTTTATGACCCCGTGGACCATAGCCCACCAGGCTCTTCTGTCCATGGGATTCTCCAGGCAAGAATACTGGAGTGGGTTGCCATTTCCTTTTCCAGGGAATCTTCCCGATCCAAGGATTGGAACCCGGGTATCTCATATTGTGGGTAGACTGTTTACCATCTGAGCCACCAGAGAAGCTTCGGTGTATGTGTGTGTGTGTGTATAAATATATATATATATATATATATAAATATACAAATATATATATATATATATCTGCCAAAATACATACAAAAATCCCACACACAGATTGTTCTATTTGTAAGTATGCATATAAATGCAAAGAAAACATAATGAACAATAATGGGATGTGAAAAATAGCTAAAATGGTTACTTGTAAGACAGGAGATTGGAGAGGGAAGGTTTTGTTATGTAATTTTAATTTTTTACTAGAAGTCATGTACTGCTTTTGTAATTATTTTTTCTAGAAAATTAGTACAAGACAAAACAAAAAGAAAAGAAGACTTAGCCCTTTGAGACAGAGGCTGAACAGCTAGAAGGTGATTAATCTTTCTAAGTTTCAAAGCAGGCAGAGTGGCTGGAGGCAGCCCATAGGAAAGCCAGCAGTGTGAACTGAGTGAGCACGCGTCTCCTTCCCGGCCCACGTGCCTCCGAGCTCCTTCGCTTAAAGCGCTCCTCACAGACAGTTACGGGACAGATTCCTTTTGTCTGTGATAACGTGGAGTTTCTCTGGACAGTCCTGTTTCACCTTCCCCAGATATAGATTGCCTGCTACCCTTCACCCATGCTCTGGCCCTGAATCCATTTCCTTCCTAGCATTTTTCACTGTATCTGACATATATTCATTCATTTTAACATGGGTGTCTGTTCCCAAGGCCAGAATGTAAGCTCCGTGATGGTAAAGCCTTTGGCTCTTTCTTGTCCCAGCACCGAGAACAGTACTGGGCACGTAGCAGGTGCTGAAAACATACGTATTGAAGAGGAAAAGGAGCCTCATGGATTGTGTCGTATTATACACTCTCAGGAGCAAAAGCCAAATAAGATGGAACCTAAAACAGGATACCAATCATAATATAACCAACTGCCTTGAAAGTTAACTTGTTCTACTTACAAGTAAGCATTATATCTTGTATTTCATATCTCCTGGGTATTTGAATGTGTCTCTTGGTATTAAAATGAGAATTTAAAAGTGGAGTACAGAATATACAGAATAGGGAGAATTGTAGCTTAATGTTAAGTCTGAACTATCCCTTCCTAGTAAAAATGCTTTCAACATGTACTATAATTCCCTAAATTCTCATTGTTTCTACCTTATGGCTATCATAGGCAGTCTCAAAGAAGAACATTATGGCCTGGGACTGTTGTTTTAGATTAAAAAAGATCTTATTACAGAAATACATACTTTAAAAATACTTCTCTGTCATGATGTTGAACTTATATTTTTTCTTTGCCCCATTTTCTATTAAAGTAATTATTTACTGAGTGTTCCTATAAGCACACAACAGGAATGGACACATTCAAATGTGACTTAATAAACTGTTTAGCTATTGTCCATATAGTCCAGAAGGAATGTGTTAAGTTTTATCCTGAATTTTACACTCCAAATAAAAGTCAATAGAAAATTTCTCTGAAGTTGTTCAAAATTGTTGGCTTTACAAATCTACTCTCCCTTATACACACTTGGTAATACAGCATGTGCCAGTTTTTAGAGCAAATAACACTTGCTGTGAGTATAATAAATGGTGAAGATAGAATTTTCTAGAACTTCAACTAAAATGCAGATACTGGGGAGGATAGTTTATTATTTGACCTACAGTGCAAGAAAACTTGCAAGATACAGATTTTTATTGGTCTCTCCTTGGGTATTTAAACATCACTACTGTAAAATTAATTTTGCTTTGTTGTTTGAATGACTTGATTTATCTGTAAAAGATATACAAAAATCATGAAATAAGCAAGTGGATTTTAAATTACAGAGTGCCTCAAATAAGCATATGAGATATCATTAATGTTATAAAAGCTAGACAGCAAAAGCAGAGTTTTAAACAACCTAATATGGTAAAGAAAGATAATGAATTTTAGGTATATACACATTTCTGACATTGAGGATAATCTAGGAAAAAAAGTTTGCCTTAATTTCAGTAGCTAAAGGCGATGGTATGTATGTTTTTTTTTGTGTGTGTGTGTATTAATCACCATAAGGAATACTAATATAATCTTTATGTGACAGTTTAGAATCTTAGGATTACTCAACATTTTATGACCTCTTCTAGAATTACCACAGTACTGGAAAGGTGTTTAAAAAACGTGGAATTATTTGTAAGAATGCAGAGCCCAGGACCCTGAAGTCTAGCATTCTGGGTTTTAAAAGCATTTATCTAGCATCCCAAATTTTGAGAACTACTTGTTGGTAATATCGTGAAAGAGACAATAATACAATAACCATAGTGATTATACCAATATAACATTAATATCTAATATTTCAAATGTGTTTATCACTTACCACTTCCTTGGTTGCTCAGATGGTAAATAATCTGCCTGCAATACAGGAGACCTGGCTTCGATTCCTGGGTTGGGATGATCTCTTGGAGAAGGGAACGGCACCCAACTCTGGTATTCTTTCCTGGAGAATCCCATAGACAGAGGACCCTGGCAGGTTACAGTCCATGGGGTCACAAAGAGTTGGACACGGCTGAGTGACTAACATACACATGTTTATAGACATATTACTTGTAGTAAGTCCTTGACTGAGTGCCTAACACACACACACACCTTCATAGGTATGTGACATATATTAACTCCTGGACTGAGTGACTAACACAACCTTATAGGCATGTTTCATGTATTAAGTCCTTTACGAGTTGCAATTACCCTGTATGATGGACGCTATTGCAAACTTCACTTACTGTTGAAAAAAGTTCGGCACAGAAAGTTTAAGTAATCTGACCACGTAGCACAGTGTGTAAGTGACAGAAGGCTTGAACGAGCAATGGAACTAAGGGGACATGCTTTCTGAGTCTGCCATATGAACCTTTTGAGAATTTCCTTGGGCCATGCCCTTGTCAAGAACGGTGGGTCAGAGTTGGACGTGGCACAGGCTGCTCACAAAGGTCTTTAAAGTCCAGAGGGGAGACAGACAGACACGCCCAGCCAGGAGAAGATATAAGTAGAAGACGATCAGGGAGGAGAGGAAGACTATTAGCTCCAGACAAAAATCTCCACAGGGGAGGAGACTCAAACTTAAAGATTGAGTGGAAATAGCAGATAAGATGGTAGCCACGTTCCCTACAGTATAAGCCATGTCTACAAGGCCACAGGATGTTAGACCATGGCGTATTTAGGAAAAAACAATTCATTGTGCACAACTGCAGGGTGTAAGCTGAAGATGAGTGGGGGGCACTGAAGCTGGAGGGGTAGATCAGGACAGATCATGAAGAAAATGGCTTCACTGGCCATGCCAAGGCGATTGGCCAAGGGTGTATTGATTTTGGCCCCTGAGTTGTGCAGGGCAAACCTGACCCTAATGTGTGCAGTGGGGGAGTGGCCGTGGACAGTATTAAAGAGGGAAATCCAGCTGTCAGATTTGCTGCAGACTTAAACCAGTTTTCTCGAAAGCATTCATAGGAAGACTAGCACCCACATGAAATATAGTTGAATCTGAGACCGGGTCAAGTCTGATTTGATCAAAATGAACCATTTTAAGGATAGAAAAGCCATCAGCTATGAAGTTCAGGGTTTATCTGGACTCTCCTCTCAGAATTCTTAAAAATGTATCTATGTCCATAAAGTTGTCACTACGGAGGGCAGGAACTGTATCAGAGAAATAAGTTGCAGACTCAAGCCCTGACTTCGACAGGGCTGCCACGTGGCCCACCTCTTGGCTTTGGCTGTAGATACTGCATTCTGCCCTATCACTCAAGAAACTTGTGGGAAAGATGCTGATAAACTCAGAGCAAAGCTAGTCCTTGAGCAGGGCTTGGGCAGGGTGCTTTGTCTAGGGCCTCCTCACGGGCGGGAGGGCAACCACCAGGGCAAGGATCTCAGAGAAATTGCCAAAGCAAGTTTCAAGTAACGCAGCAAAGCAGACAGAAGCTGAGGAATCAGAAAGTGCTCCTGAAAGAGGGAACCAGTTAACAAATTGCCAACAAATTGAAGTATGGAGAAAAATCTATATAAATTGAAGAATAGAGAAAAATCTATACAAGCAGGAAGGCAAATTTTAGAGACTCCTGAGAAAATGATTATGGATGAGTTGCTGGGGAAAGAATAGTGAAAGTAAGCAGGCTTGGTTAAAAAAAGCCTCATAGGGAAACTTCCCTGGCAGTTCAGTGGTTAAGACTTCACCTTTCAATGCAGGAGCTGCAAGTTCAATCCCTGATGGGAGGAACTAAGATCCCACAAAGCTCGTGAGGAACAAACAAACAAACAAACAAACAAACAAAAACAGAAGCAGTATTGTAACAAATTCAATAGACTTTAGGTCTACATCAAATAAATCTTTTAAAAAAATGTTAATAACTAATAGGAAAAGAGAAGAAAGTTATTTAAAAAATTTTTTTTAATTATTTTAAATATTTTAAATATTTTAAATCATGGTATACCTGGTAATGTTAATGTGGAAAATGACCAGGGATGTTCCTGACTTTCTAAACTAATCATCTGAAAAATACTTGGGGCTTCCCCGATGGCTTAGTGGGTAAAGAATCTGCTTGCGATGCAGGAGACACAGGAGATGTGGGTTCAGTCCATGGGTTGGGAAGATCCCCTGGAGGAGGAAATGGAAACCCACTCCAGTATTCTTGCCTGGAAAATCCAATGGACAGAGGAGCCTGGTGGGATACTGTCCAAAGGGTCGGACAGAGTTAGACATGACTGAGTTCTCACGCACGCACATTAAGTCCTTAGCTGAGAGCCAAATTTGATGACAAAGCCTCCCTTCTTGCAATTATAGCGACTTAACCAATTCTGCAAGCCCTAGTGTAATTATAACTCATTCACACAGAAGGCCACAGCATTTCTTCAAGGGAAGGCTCTTTCATCTAAGCTACTTTGCAAGGTTTGGAGTAGGTGTGTTCCTGTACAGATAAAGGTGAAGTGGGACACATGATCTGCTCATACTTGAAAAATGCACTATAATGCTTTACCTTGCAGGTACATTATAAAAATTGCATATTCCTGGAATGGACAGTTTTCATTTGTTGATTTTTATGGAGACAATTGATTTCGATATGGAATAGCAAAAGTATTGTGTTTATCTCTAAGGGCAATTATAAACACTGACAATACATATTAGGAAATGCTTTTTAAACTGTGTAGGCTGGCAACTGAGTGAAATCTCTGAGTTTATACTTGACCTTAACTGCTTTTCAGAAATGCAGAGTCAATCATGTAAGAATAGATTATAAACGTCTCTTAAGTACCTGGGTAAGTGAGCAAAAAAGACCCTGATAAGTTTTAGTGTTGGCCACGCAGTGTCAAGCGCAGAATGAAACAGCTCAGCTGTGTGTGTGAAAAGAGGCCTCCGAGGTGTTGATTCCTGCTCTCGGCCCATAGATCATCCCTGTAGCTTTTGCCTTGCAGCTGCTGAGTCTGCCTTCTCACCTATATCGTCCTTCTCTATTCCATAACGTGGCCCAGCAGAGTGGATTAAGGAATGTGTTTTAAAGTGGGCACAATTTTTCCCAGTCCTTTCATCTTCCCATAACGATGTAAGTGGGACAACACAGCATGGGATGTTGTCAGGAAAGGCACTGGAATGCAAATCAAGCATCATCCTCAGGGCAAGAGACGGGTTACACGCAGACACCTGTGATGGTGTGGGAAATCCTGGTTTTTGCATTTTGAGAGGATAAAACATTGGAAAAATGTGCAGAAGAAGTGCACAGCCCACAGGATGTAAGATGGGAAAGAGGATGTTGCCCCGCAGCATTAAAGAGACTGTGGAAGTGACAGTTAAAAACACATAATTAGTTATTGGGATTGTAAATGACAAAAAAGTTCTTCATAATTTTCTGTAGCTATTATTTGTGTACTCTTAAACAAGAATTGCGTGCTCGGTCACTCAGTTATGTCTGACTTTGCGACCCCCATGGACTGTAGCCTGCCAGACTCCTCTGTCCATGCAAGTTTCCAGGCAAAAATACTGGAGTGAGTTACCATTTCTTCCTACAGAGGATTTTCCCAACTCAGGGATCGAACCCAATTCTTCTGCGTCTCTTGAATTGGCAAGCAGATTTGTTACCACTGACTCACCTGGGAGGTCCTAAATAAGATATATACTTCCTCATTTGTATCTTCCAACAAGCCAGTAAGATAAAGTCTAATTGTGTCTCTTTATAGGAGAAAGGATTGAACCCAGAGATGTGGCAAAACTGGCTACATTCCTGGGACTAGTCAGTCCTTGAACTCAGGCTGGCTGAATTTACAAATTTTTAGAATCAAAATCTGAGGAAAAAATTCAGGTTTTATCTAAAATGAGAGTATGTGACATTAAGTATAAATACTCGGAAATAATTTTTTCCAAGTATTTTTCCTTTGGGCTTCCCTGCAATGAGGGAGACCTGGGTTTGATCCCTTGGTTGGGAAGATCCCCTGGAGAAGGGAAAGGCTTCCCACTCCAGTTTTCTGGCCTGGAGAATCTAGTCCATGGGGTCACAGAGAGTCGGACACAACAGAGTGACTTCACTTTTCACTTTCACTTGGAAATACTAGTCCACATGGTAAAGAATATGTCTTTCTTAAATTAAGAGGAAATGCAAGTGGGTTTGGAAAGGTCTGGACAATTTTGTTCAGTGTTCACTAATATAATTTGGCTCTGGGTTCATATTTACAGAGGAGCTCAAGCCCCTCCA
Organism: Cephalophus harveyi; assembly: GCA_006410635.1. Lineage (NCBI taxonomy): Eukaryota > Metazoa > Chordata > Mammalia > Artiodactyla > Bovidae > Cephalophus > Cephalophus harveyi. Next base: position 73,580 of record SJYT01064351.1, on the reverse strand, counting down.
CCACCGCCCTGCCCTCCTGTCCCGTGTCTTCCTGTGGGCTCATTCTTAAGCTCCTCTCTGGCAGCCCTGAAGTGCTAGTGCTTCTGAAACAACCTGCAGAGGCTTTGGCTTTGAAAACTGAGACTCTTAAGCTGTAACTGAGATTCCGCTTGTGGTACAATTAACCAAATGAGTCACTACCTATGATAGAGGAAAAGAACATGAAGCCAGGAGGTGGGAGTGGACTATTTGCTAAGAAATTCCTTTAGCCCCAATAACAATTTTTTTCTAGGCATATAAGATAATAATTAAAGTGGAGGTATTCCTGAAATTTATAATATTCCAAATCAAACTGTTATGATAGTACACTTATACAGACATATTGTTTTTGGCCTTGTAGTGATTATGCAGAGCAGAATCAAAGACCTTGATGAATTTAAACCAATATCATGGATTTTTTTATTATTATTATTTTTCATTTTCGAATCTTTGTTTCCCTGTTTCGGAAAATACTCGTGTTTAAGTCCAGATGGTTTTCAGTGTGCAAAGCTATGGAAAGTAATACATTGGAAAAGTTTGCTTTAATTAATTAATTACATTTTGGTGGGGATTTGCTGATTTGAAACTTTTTTACTTCCTGAGCATGATAAAGAATGAAGACGATGAGAGAACACATTATATATCTTGATTATAACATTACTATAGTAACTATAATATATTTATAAAACTACACTTATGAAATCAATAATAAATAAATCATGACAATAGGTAGTGATATACTTAAAAAGTATTGCAAATGGTTAACAAAATGATGAAGCCCATCCCCAGCCTCCATGTGAACTCCAGCAGTTTAGTCAAGCTTTTCAGTTATGAGAGATGGAAGGTTAAGAGCACAGGTTGAAAGATGGAAGGTAATGTAGTTAGAAGCTTATTATGTCAAAGCACTGAGGTCACACATTTCTACTGAAATAACTATAGCTCACATTTAATAAACCTTTGCTATGTGAAAAGTTCTGGATTATTAAGTTCTCATGATGACTCCATAAGGTGATACTCTCATGATCTCCATTTTTAACAAAGAAGGAAATTTAGCTTGTCATTAATTAGAAAATTAAAAATTATACTAATTAGCCTAAGCAAGTTAGGCCAAGATGGGACATAAAGTTTTCAGGGACCTGATTACAAATTCATACTCTGAATTACGAGGCTAATTATATTAATTAAAAGAAGAAAATCAGTTTTTGAAATAAACATAATCTAAATCATATTGAGTTCTCTAATCGACTAACCAACTAAATATATGTGTTTGATGGGATAGGTGAGAGGTGACATTGAGAAGGGTTGCTGCTGCTGCTAAGTCGCGTCAGTCGTGTCCGACTCTCTGCGACCCTAAGTGGCAGCCCACCAGGCTCCCCGTCCCTGGGATTTTCCAGGCAAGAACACTGGAGTGGGTTGCCATTTCCTTTTTCAATGCATGAAAGTGAAAAGTGAAAGTGAAGTCGCTTAGTCATCTCTGACTCTTAGAGACCCCATGGATTGAGCCTACCAAGCTCCTCCACCCATGGGATTTTCCAGGCAAAAATACTGGAGTGGGTTGCCATTTCCTTCCCCAGGGGATCTTCCTGACCCAGGGATCAAACCCAGGCCTCCCACACTGTAAGCAGACACTTTACCACTGAGCCATCAGGGAAATCTCCAGTCAAGTTGAGGCCTACCAAATGCATGAGCTGGTCTCTCCTGATCAGAGTCCTGGGCAACTTGTAACTGTACTTATTTGCTACCTGCCTTTTCTTGAGACAGAAAGCTCCATGAGGGCAGGAACTGTGTCTCTTTTGCTCACACTCCTCACATCTGGCATAGCACCTGCCTTACCACAGGTGTTCAAGAAATAGTTCTTAATGAAGATTCAATCTCCAAAGTCTAAATTGTAAAAGGCTTTTCTGCAGGCAAAAAAAAAGAAACAAAAAACAACAACAACAACAGCAGCAACCTTCTGTTTGTCTGGATTTTGTTTTACTGAAATTTCAGTTGGAATAAACAACAACAACAACAAAAACTATCACTTGTATGTTTAAGTAAATAGGTTGAAAAAGGCTTGTAAGACTCACTTTCAAGTGTACACACAGACAGTTGTGGATACAGCAAAACTAAAAAAGGATGTGTGTGTGTGTGTGCAGCTCAGTCATGTCTGGCTCTTTGTGATCCCCTAGACTGTAGCCCGCCAGGCTCCTCTGTCTGTGGGATTTACCAGGCAACAATAATGGAGTGCGTTGCTGTTTCCTCCTCCAGAGAATCTTCTCAACCCAGGAATCCAACCNACTAAAAAAGGATGTGTGTGTGTGTGTGCAGCTCAGTCATGTCTGGCTCTTTGTGATCCCCTAGACTGTAGCCCGCCAGGCTCCTCTGTCTGTGGGATTTACCAGGCAACAATAATGGAGTGCGTTGCTGTTTCCTCCTCCAGAGAATCTTCTCAACCCAGGAATCCAACCTGCATTTTTTGAATCTCCAGCATTGGCAGGCAGGTTCTTTAACACTGCTGCCATCTGGGAAGCCTATGGATAAAGGATAAATATCTCCAAATGTGCCAGTATAACTCATGGTACAAGAAGAAAGTAATCTAAACTAGTGTTGTTCAAATTGCTGATCACCATGCAGAAGGTTGTACAGTCAGTTTAGGTGATCTTATCTATCATTTCTAAATGAAATAGATATGAAAGAATTGACAATTCCCCAGTGCATGTCATTGACTATGGGTAATAGTCTTGTAGACTTCTCAACATAGAGGTGTATGCAAGGGGTAGGGGCTAGGCAGTGGAGAGTCACAGAGACTTGTGTATGGCTCATAAGTTAAAATAACTGTATTTCTGACTGCAAATGGAGACTAAAAATTGGATAACATTGCCTTAGGCACACTTATGTAAAAACTGATAAAACTTGCAGTGTGGTCTCCCTATACTTTTGGGGTCTCCCTAGTCCAACTCTTGGCACTCCTATTTAGGAACATAGTTTGTTTACTTTCTGTGTTTGTAGAGCCCATCTACCCTCCTGCAATGTAAAATTCATCCCGGTGTTCACTTAGGGGAGCTTTCTATATCATTTCTTCATTGATCAATCCAGATTCTATGCTGCTTCCAAATTAATTTTTCTCATCCACATCTCTCTTAATACTCTTTATTGGTACTCGATATGTTCAAGGTTAATGTTAAACTCTTTAATCCAGCATAAAACTGTTCTTCAGCAATTGGCCCTTGCCAATATTTTGAGAGTCCCTTGGACTGCAAGGAGATCCATCCAGTCCGTCCTAAAGGAAATCAGTCCTGAATATTCATTGGAAGGACTGATGCTGAAGCTGAAGCTCCAATACTTTGGCCACCTGATGTGAAGAACTGACTCATTAGGAAAGACCCTGATGATGGGAAAAATTGAAGACAGGGGGAGAAGGGGACAATAGATGGTTGGATGTCATCACCGACTTGATGGACATGAGTTTGAGCAAGCTTCAGAAGTTGCTGATGGGCAGGAAAGCCTACGGTGCTGCAGCCCATGGAGTTGCAAGGAGTCAGACATGACTGAGTGACTGAACTGAACTGAGCAACTGAATGTTTTGAACCTCATTCCCTACTGTAACTATACAAGGACCTAGGATTCTGCAGAATCAAAACACTTACTGGATCCAGATTGCATGCAGGCCTTTCACACCTCTGGGTTTAGACACAGTTCTATCTCATTTACTGTTTATTCCTCTCTTTGTAAACCTTTAAACCTTCCATTTGTTCCCTATTTACCCTCACCACTTCTGTAGGATCTTCTTTGATGCTCCTGAGCCTTGGCAATAGTAAAGTGGTTTGTCTTTTCTGCCTTCATAGTTTTCTTTAACAAGCTTATGTCTCCTATTGTATCCTATGTAATGTTTTATTACAAATTGCTGGCGGACTACTTGGAATATAGTGAGATTAATTGCAAGGCACATCGGGGCTTCCCTGATGGTTCAGCAGGTTAAGCATCTGCCTGTAGTGCAGGAGACACGGCTTCAGTCCATGGGTTTGGAAGAGTCTGTGGAGAAGGTATTGGCAACTACTCCAGTATTCTTGAAAAACCCCATGGACAGAGAAGCCTGGTGGGCTACAGCCCAATGGGTCACAAAGAGTTGAACACAATGGAATGACTAAGCATAAGATTAATACTACTAATAAATATTTGTCAAATGAATAAATGCCAATAAACATGGAAATATACATTACATAGAGATATCATTAATATATTCTGGGCATACTTGATGGCTGCCTCCCTTTTTTTTCTAAAACTGAGCAACTATTAATTAATATACCAACACTGCACAATTGGAAATGGATTTCTACACGATATAGTGAAATCATCATCATTGAGTAGACATGAATCTTTGAGCCCTGCAAAGAACTGCTTGCATAAGCTGTTCTTGATGAGTTATTATTTTAGTCTACAGAAAAATAGAAGGAAATGATTTGTTTGTGTGATTATGAATAATTTCTATACCATGTTTGTTTATGGTGTTTTGTGAGGAGGAGAGTAAGAAATAATGTTATAGGGACAACAGTAGAAAGAATGGGAAAGAGACTGTAAAAAGAAGACAAAAGTGTTCTTATGTTTTTTTTTCACCAGCAATTTTGGTTCAAAGAACATTTGTTGCCTCCCAAGAAGTATAAAATAAGATTCACGGCTCAAAAATTTACTGGTCTTTATTCATCATTGAAATGTCTTCATCTTAAAGTAACAGGGCTATAAATATAAACTCAAAGTGTTGTTTTCAATTTCTTAAAACAAGCCAAACTGAATTAAAATGGGGGTATGCTTGATTTTTTAAATGCAAATAAAATAATTACCCAAGACAAATTAAAATTTTGATCTTTATGATTTTGTAGAAGTGCACTCATCCTCCTTGTGGAATAACAAATATTTTTCCTTTTCCCTTTGAACATGCACCATAAGTTAGATAATTTTTCTTGGCATGTAGTTTTTCAATCACACTACTGTTGTAGTAGATAATCAGAGGAGGATTGAATCCCTATCTTCCAAATGTAATCATAAGTAGATATTTCACACTAATGTTGGCAAGTGTGATCTGAAATATTGGACACATGTGTAACATAAAGAGATTAAACTGACATTTGTGTTTCTGATAGTGAGGTGTGGATTCCAGAGACAACAGAGAGTTAGTGGGTGGTGGATTGGATGCCAGGGTTCAGAGGGAGTGGAGTGAGAGGGGGGCCAGCGGACTAAATTTTATAAGGCCTTCTTTCATTATTTCTATGGGGCTAGACAGTGAACTATGATGTATTTCCATTAATTAATTTTAAAGAAAGGAATATAATGGGTGTTCTTCTGGGTCATGGCTCCCTTAAAATAACCCTGTGAAGTACTCCTATAATCTCTAAATAGTGCGTGGGGCTTCCCTTGTGTGTGTGTGGAAGGCTGTTGAACAATACATGAACATTCCTCAACAAGCATTTCCTGCCCTGTGTTTAATATACTGCTCCCTCGGTGCAAAATGAAATCCCTGTAGGTTGGGTCTCCACCCTCTTCCCTGTCGTCCCAAGGGACTGGCTATCAGCTGCCAGGTATGCAGGTATGACACCATTCTAGATTGTTCATCCTCTAGCTGACTCATCAGACAACCACAGACACACGGTCATGGTCTGAGCTGGCTCAGTCCAAAAGAATCATCCAGTCAACCCAAAGAACTGTGAGTCAAACACGGTGGTAGTTTTAATTCACCAGGATTGAGTGTGATCTGTTACAAGGCAAAAGCAAACATAATGAGGTTTTGTGGAAAAATAAAAACCTGGTCCTACTGTAATGACATCCTCATAAGTAAAGTATAAATATTAAACTCAAAGAAGTTATTTTAAAATGGACATTCCTACAAACTTTATCAATAAGATGCCTCAATTGTTTGGCAGAAGAAAGACTAGACATTGCTTTGGCATAGTTGAATTGGGTAATGAATCATTTTATATATCTCATAGGTGATATTTGAGTGACAAATAGAAAACAAGTCACAATTTAAATACTTTAGAAGTTGAATTAGAATGGATGGAAGCCAGAGTTTCTCTTAAATGCTGACATTACAAGATTTGCCATGAGCATATACAGTTGGAAAAATAGCCATTGGGCTGCCATTTTAGAATGCTCTGTTTGATCCATGACTCAAATGAATTTTTGATTTTGTAAATTACATGAGGGTTATGGCTGAATGTAAGATTATTTCAATATCATTGGATGGCATATTTTGATACATACAGTGACAAACACCATATCATTTTGCTTAAAATTCATTGAAAGTTTTGCTGAGAAAAGTTTTGGCCTCCAAGCATATTCCGATGAATGATTCTAACACTGCGCTAATCTGATACTTGGAGCTGAATTGCTAATATTATAAATATTTGCTACCCATGCTTCCACTGTTGCCGCTTGCTTCTGCTAAACCGTCTATTATCCATCCTGCCACCTACACATTCAACTGCTAATCTCAGGGACGGAAAAATGAAATAGCTTATTTTTGTGTTGCCGTTACATTGAGGATCCCTGAGATGTAATGCTGAAGCAGGTTTTTATCGTAATGTAAATTATTGTAACATATTCACTTGTCTTCTAATGTTCCTCTAGTCCGTTTGAGTACTTTGAACTGCCGTGCCAACGGCAATGTGGTTGGGGCTGTGATGTTATGGCTTCCCCATCAGAAAATCGTGTATACCATTCTCATGCCTCTTGTAAGCAGTTTGTTCAGTCCACTCCAAAGTGCCATCTGCCAGTGCAGGCACCGCTATTGAAATGAGAGAGTTTCTCATCATTTACTACAAAAGGAATCGTGGACATATTAATAACAATACAAAGGACTAAAAGGTTGAGAATGAAGTCTGTCTGCCTCTACTGCAATTATAGGAAGACCTTGAAACAGGCTAAAACCTACACAGATCCAAAACAGATAGTAGTCAAATGATACTGTTATACCTTAAGATGTTTTCCTCTTTCTCTCAAAGAACAGCTTCTTCTTAGTCTGGATCTCCAGTTAAGGGGACCCAGATTCATCTAATCTTGGCCTTTTCTTTTCTTGAGCTTTTGTTAAGTGCTTCACATATTCTTCTTAAGGTGATTTTTAAATATGTTCAGAAGTCCTGGATACTCTTTTTCTCAAGAGGTATGACTGAACTCCCCTATTTTAAGATACGGGCTGGACTTAGTAACTTACTAACTTCTAGTAAAGAGAATGTGAGAGAAATGATGGTGTCTGACTTCTGAGACAAGGTTGTAAGAAGCATTATGATTTCCTTATTGCTCTCTCTTGGCTAAATTCCTCCTGGAGAAGACAGTGCCATGTTGAATGGATGTCAGGGATGCTGGGCCAGTCCTGTGGAGAGGACATTTGGCAAGGAAAGGAGGCTTCCTGCCAACCGCCATGTGAATGGGCCATTTTGGAAGCATATCTCCCAATTCTACTGTGCCGTAGATGACTGCAGCTCTGACCAACACCTTGACTGCAGTCTCATGAAAGACTCTAAGCCACAACCGCTCAGCAAAATTGTCTCTGACTTCCCGAACCAAACAAAGAGTACAATATAATACATGTTTATTTTAAACTATTATGTACAATTTTAGGGTAATTTTAAAATTCAGCAGTTGGTAGTATGCTCAGCAAAGCAATTGGTGAACTCAGTAAAGCTATCAAATAAAAATATTTCTGAAATGTTGATTGTCAATACCTTTCCTTTAAAAAAAAAAAGGGTAATTTATCTGAAATGTCTTTTTCCTCCTTCTATAAATTTTTAGGGAAATTGCAAATTTTATGATATAGGTGATTTGGAAAAAGGCTTATTATATGACTGATATTATAACATACAAATGGGAGCTGGTTGCACATTCTATAAATACATCTATTGCTGCTGTTGTTCAGTCACTAAGTTGTGTCCAGCTCCTTGTGACTCCATGGACTGCAGACTGCCAGATTCCTCTGCCAGTGGGATTTCCCAAACAAGAGGGGGATCTTCTTGACTCAGGGATCAAACCCATGCCCTGCACTGGTAGGCAGGTTCTTTACCACTGAGCCGCCAGGAAAAACATGTACAGTTAGATATAAAATATGTATAACATGCAGGAGAGGCTTCCCTGGTGGGCTCAGACAGTAAAGACCCTGCCTGTAATGTAGGAGGCTCTGGTTTCATCCCTGGTCAGGAAGATCCCCTGGAGAAGGGAATGGCCACCCACTCTAGCATTCTTGCCTGGAGATTCCATCCATGGAGGAGCCTCGTAAGCTATAGTTGATGAGTGTGGCAAAGAGTCAGACCGGCTGAGTGCTAACACTTTCACTTTCGTGTATGTAAGGAGTTACCTGATCTAGGGTTGAATTAGTGCAAACTTGCTGGCCCGTGGACATCTTTTCACCTGTGTCTGTATTTGGCATGTGAGGACATGTTTTCTTTTCAAATTTGGAAAGGAAGAGTTCAGGGTTGGGAGATGATGCTAGTAGAAGAACCTGGAATAAGAGGTGGAAAGCTGTGTGTTTCACGGGCGTCTTGGGTTAGGCTCGGTTTCCTGGAGCAGAGAAGGAAGAACGAAAGCTGACGTTAGGAAGGTTATGTCAGCGACGGTAATCGCCACCTGCGCCTGTGTCAACTCCCATGAAATAGGGGACTTAGAGCAGAGGTCATTCTCCTGTTCTTTTCTGTAAACCATCATATCGTGTGCTTCTAGGTACTCTGGGATACTTTGGGATACATGGGAGATTCCTTATGCCACATGGGTTAGCATCCTTAGGATGAAGCAAGGAGGACGTATAATGGGCAGTGGCAGGGAGTTTCCAGCATTTGGCTGCACAGGCATATCAGGGACAAGTGGACACAAAAGTCAAAGGTGAAGAACAGGGCAGAGCCTGGGGCTGCTGTGTGGGGACTGCAGCGGACAAGCTATTTGCTCACATGGGCCCCTCTTCTGAGGATGCTCAGAAAAACTGGGGTATTCTTAAATAATTTGGAATCCTGTGGTTGAGTGAAAAGTGCGGTTATTCATAACCACAGCGTGGGAGGTCTTGGACATATGTTAATGTCGACTTAAAGAAAATGCACAACGTTAGAGTTTCAAGTCACATTTTGTTTGGGGCAAAATGGGGGACTACAGCCTGGGAGACAGCATTTCAGATAGCTCTGAGAAACTGCTCCAAAGAGGTAAGGAGAAAAGATGGTATGTATGCAAAGATTAAAGACATAAAGACTATATAAAGATATAAAGATTATATAAAGATATAAAGACTATTCAGTTCAGTTCAGTTCAGTCGCTCAGTCGTGTCCGACTCTTTGTGACCCCATGAATCGCAGCACGCCAGGCCTTGTAGAAAGTTTCTGCTAGTCTCATGAAGCTTCTGCTGGTCACAAGAACAGTCACCACCATGAAGGATTTTGGCACTTTTTTTGATTTGAGGAGATACAAGAACTGGGCTCATACAATTAGTTAGAGATGAAAACATCTAAGTGTCTGAGGGCCTGTCTTGCGAGTTTTTCCCTGGGCACAGAGTGTCTCACGTATACTCTCCTCCTTTGAAGGGGTATTGAAGGTCAGTATCTGCAGCAGCATGTAGCTTAATCCTTGCAGAGGTAGATAGGGAGATCGCAAGTGACAATTTATAGTTGACATTAGTCTTGATAAATATATTTTCAACTTCTACATAATCGGTTCCATTTTCCTTCTTTCTTTGCTCACCCTCCCTTGCTTTTCTCTCCCCACTTTCCTCCTCTCTTTCTTCTTATTTTTTTCCGTCCTTCTTTCCTCTGCCTAACTCCCTTCTTTTCTTGCTTTTTCTTTTTTTTTTTTTCTACAGTATAATTACTTTTGCATCTAGAATCTGAACACACTGGCTGAGTTAGGTCTTTGATTTCAAGTCTTTTTTTTTTTTTTTTGATATGGGCTTTTTGCCACACATACACACACACACACACACACACACACACACACACACCCCACACATCCTGTTTTATGTTAGACATGCCAATCTATTTCTTAACTCTACTAGAGATGCTTTTGACCTAACTTGCTTTTGATGGTTTATCAAGCATCCTTGAAATTTAGAATATTTGGAACCTAGATTCCAGATTCCAGTCAATGGGGGACTGAGTATCGCCTTGAAGGCTTTCTGTTGCTGCAGGTTGAAGCTTGGTGTGCGTTTTGACAGCCAGGTGCAATATTTCTTCCTCATTGCATGGCTCACAGTCACTTAATAGTGCATTGTTTTCCCAAGTAAAACTCAGTGGAGGTGCAACATCTGGTTTCTAGTGAAAAAACCAATTTAATTTACCCGAATCCCTGGTGTGATTTACAGAGCACCAGTGAAGGTGGACTGCCTTGACACACTTTGGCATGCTGACTGCCTGTGTCTGCGTTGGCCAAGGCTTCTAAATGGCTCATTTAAAGCCATCAAGGAATCTTTTATTCGGTACCACCCTAATAGCCAAAATGTTTACATTTCTAAATGAAAACCTTTTCCTTGGGTGAAAACATTTTCAAAAAAGTAAATGCTTTGGTCATGAAAGGCAAACTCAGTGTTTGAGATAGTGAAATGTTTTCCAAATATCCTCAAATCTTATGAGGAGAATGCAGCCATTTGATAAATCCTCAACTCCAAACACCATCATTTGTAAAATGTCAAGCAATCAAATTTTCAATCAAACAAGCTATCAATTCTTGCAGTGGGATAGTTGGATTTTTGAAAACACATCCAAATTACAATGCTGATGTGAGGAAAATTATCAGGGTGATTAAGATAAATGCTCATATATATGTACGATTTTTATAGACTGCTAACAAAGCGTAATTTAAGTGCCTTTTTTTGAACTATGAATCTTTTCCTTTGAGACAGTGAACTCAAATTTTAAGGTAATTCACATTTAATTCAGATTTACTGAGCATCCACCACATAAAGTGGTAGGTACAATCAAGGAAAAAGTCAGAACTTGGTGATGGGCTATGGACATGTCATTGCCATTATATATATATATATATATATATATATATATGTTTTTTTTTTTTTTTTTAGCTTCACCTTGTGGCATGTGGAATCTTAGTTCCCTAACCAGGGATCAAACCCTACAGTGGAAGTGTGGAGTCTTAAACACTGGATCACCAGGGAAGTCCCATCATTTTTTTTAACTCTTCCAAAAATAGGTACATGAAAGAATATAGGTGTTTACTACCAAGTTTTATTCTTGTGGAGTTTATCATAACATAATCAGTGAATTCATAGTGAGCTAAGCAGAATAAAATTGAACTTGCTACAACAAATGTAAATGAATGAATAAAATTTCTATAAAATATCTAAAGCTGTTTTCTTAGCTTTAAATGATACATAACAATAAATCATTGTAGTAAAGTTAGAAGGTCACATTAAAACTTCATATAAACTTTACATTTTTAGGTCAGAATACAAATAAATCTCACATGAAGTAACCTTGGCACAGTGGCTAATTATATGCTTAGTGACATCAGGGTATCTCCTAGGAAATATTTTTCAGATTTTGCTCTTGTCTGTGTATGGACAAAATGTCCATAAGTGTATTCTATTTTCATAGTTTTGTGTCAATTTAAAATTCATGTCTTTTGCTTTGGCTTTTAAATTCAAGAATGAATTTGAAGGATTCAAACTTGATAATTTTCAAATTCTGCATCTGTTATAAATTATGATAGGTGCTATCATAAAAATTGCATAAAGTAGCTCTTTACAACCTCCCCAACCCATAATATTATTATTGCTTTGTAACAAGATGAATCATGGCAGACTACCTGCAACTGCATTGGAAATTTAATAAGAGAGTGATGAATACTTGTTTCTTCTGATTATCTACATTTGCTGTAATAACAAACTATGTTTTTTAATTTGACTCTCTATTAAATGCAGCATTCTACTCCTCCTTTCAGCAAAATTATGTTTCACCCCACTACCCATTTTGAGCCTTGGTTTTCCTATATTTAAATTCCAATACAATTTCAAACCTTGTATGATGTTTATGAATATTAAATGTCACAAATGTGAAATTTTTTGGAACTTATTAGCTACATACTTAAAGATTATGGGGCTAAATAAAAAGATACACAAGGTGATATTTCTGGTTATTTTTACACTATGCATATGGACATACATAGATCATTTCCTGGAAATGCTTGTGAAAGTTACATAACAGGTAATGTAATAGTCAAGGCTATGGTTTTTCCTGTGGTCATGTATGGATGTGAGAGTTGGATTGTGAAGAAGGCTGAGAGCCAAAGAATTGATGCTTTTGAACTGTGGTTTTGGAGAAGACTCTTGAGAGTCCCTTGGACTGCAAGGAGATCCAACCAGTCCATTCTGAAGGAGATCAACCCTGGGATTTCCTTGGAAGGAATGATGCTAAAGCTGAAACTCCAGTACTTTGGCCACCTCATGCAAAGAGTTGACTCATTGGAATAGACTCTGATGCTGGGAGGGATTGAGGGCGGTAGGAGAAGGGGACAACAGAGGATGAGATGGCTGGATGGCATCACTGACTCGATGGACATGAGTCTGAGTGAACTCCGGGAGTTGGTGATGAACAGGGAGGCCTGGCGTGCTGCGATTCATGGGGTCGCAAAGGGTCGGACACGACTGAGCAACTGAACTGAACTGAATGTAGTAGTAATTTCATGGTGAATTGTTTGTTCTGTTTTGCTCTTATTTTGATTTGATTACCCTGATTTAAGTTCACAAAATAACCTTCACTTATTCATTCAATACACATTTTATGAGGGCCTTTTATGTTGCTTGTATATTTGTGGAAGATGACAAAGAATAATGCCCCAAAGAAGTGAAGTTTTTGTCTCACAAATGTACATTCTAGTGATGTAGGAAAAGATAATAAACAAAGAAACACATAATTCAGCAGGTGGTAATAAGTAGTTATATCAGTCAAGGTTCTCCTGAGAAATAGCACCAATAGGGTGTGTGTGTGTGTGTGTGTGTGTGTGTGTGTGTGGTATGTGAAGAAGAAGATGCTAAGGGATTTTTTAAGAAGATTTTTATATCCCTTAAATATTTAAAGGGATTAGCTCACTTGAAGGAGAAGGCAATGGCACCCCACTCCAGTACTCTTGCCTGGTGTGTGTGTGTGTGTGTGTGTGTGTGTGTGTGTGTGTGTGTGTGTGTGTGTGTGGTATGTGAAGAAGAAGATGCTAAGGGATTTTTAAGAAGATTTTTATATCCCTTAAATATTTAAAGGGATTAGCTCACTTGATTGTGGGGTCTGGCAAGTCTATTGGTAGGGCAGGAAATTCAGGTAGGTGTTGATATTGCAGGCTGGGACTGAAGTCTATAGGGCACACTGATTCTGTGTTCTTCACTTATAGCAGAAATCCTTTTTCTCCAGGAAAACTCATGTTTTGCTCCCAAGGCTTCCGGTTAATTAGATGAGGTCCATCTACAATATCAAGAGTAGTCTCCTTCACTTAAAGTCAACTGACTTTAGATATTAGTCACATCTGTAAGAGACATTCGCAGCAACAACTAGACTGGTGTTTACCAAACAGCTGGGCACCGTAACCACCCAAGGTGAAGGTGAAGGTGAAGGTGAAGTCGCTTAGTCGTGTCCGACTCTTTGCGACCCCATGGACTGTAACCTATTAGGCTTCTCCGTCCATGGGATTCTCCAGGCAAGAATACTGGAGTGGATTGCCATTTCCTTCTCCAGAACCACCCAAGAAGACACATAAAAATAATCATCATAGTAGTATTTTAAAAAGTAAAGCAAAATAAAGAGATGAAGTGATGGGGAAGTGAAGTACTATTTCAGCCAGGCTGATTAAGGAAGACTTCTCTGATGGTCAGTGTTCCAGCTACTTAAAACAGAAGGAACTGTGTTCAAAGGCCTTAAGGTAGGAGCAGGTTGGCATGGTTTATGACCAGCAAAGAGAACTTTTCAATTAAGAATTAATGAGAGAAGAGGAGGTGATAGGAACATGAGGCAAGATGATTATTCTAGGAGAAATTGTGTAAGAGCTTTCTAGTAAAAGTTTTTATTCTGAGTGAGATAGGAGCCAATGAAAGGTGTTAGACAGAGGAGGAAGATGGTTTGCAGTATTTCGATGGTATGAATTAATGGCCTTAACAGAAATGAATGCCAGTGGTAATTGATAATTAAGTTATGTGGCATGAGAAAAGAAGCAGGTAGTCAAGGATGACCCCCAAATGTTTCTTTGGCCTAAATTGCTAGAAAAATGAGGCTGCCATTTATTACAATAGCAAGCCAAGACAAATCTAGTTAGGGTGGAGGCAAATAAAGAGTTAGCTTGGGAATGTTTCTTAAGTATCCAGAGAAGATGTTCAGTAGGAAATAAGGGGTAGTTATGAGACAGACTTAGTGATGTCTTAATGTACTGATGTATTTAACACCATGAGAGTGCAATAATCACTTGTGGAATTAGAAAAAGGAATTTAAAGAAGTAAAAGAATAGTTCAATGTTTAGAGTTTGGGAAGATGAAAACATCCAACATAAAGAACAATGCTTTAGTTGCTAAGTTGTGTCCGACTCTTGCGACCCCATGGACTGTAGCCTGCCAAGCTCCTCTGTCCATGGGATTCTCCAGGCAAGAATACTGGAGTGGGTTGCCATTTCTTCCTCCAGGGGATCTTCCTGACCCAGGAATCAAACCCGGTCTCTTGCATTGCAGGCAGAGTCTTTACTGACCGAGCCACCAGGGGAGCCCCAAAGAACAATAACAGTTGTGAAAACAACAGCAAAGCTGAAAGAATAAGCATCTTTATGTTTGTGTCAACAAACATAAAGTTTAAGCATTTTAGTCATGGCAATGTCTCCTACATCTGTGTGCAATTCACCTAAAAGAGAATCTGTGCTCAAATAGGTTTTCAATATCATTGATACTATATCACCCTCTGTGAAATTCTTGATGAATATTTCCATATTAAAAGCTCTGAGAAGCCTAAGGGCAAATGAACTGATTTAAACTGTCAAACTGTACTTCCCAGGTGGCTCAGTGGTAAATAATCTGTAATCTGCCTGCCAGTGGAGGAGACATGGGTTCAATTCCTGATCCAGGAAGATCCCCTGGAGAAGGAAATGGCAAGTCACTCCAGTATTCTTGTCTGGAAATCCCCGTGGAAGGAGGAGCCTGGGGGGCTACAGTCCATGGGGTAGTAAAAGAGTTGGACACAGCTAGGCGACTGACCGACGACAGTCCTTTAAAACTGATACCTGGCAAGAATGTCTCCAAATCTTTTGCACCTACAATAATGGAGATGGGGAGAAGTGTTTAGAATTGGGATACCTTTTAAATTTCAAAGCAGGTGCACTGGGACGACCCTGAGGGATGGGATGGGGAGGGCGGTGGGAGGGGGGTTCAGGATGGGGGACACATGTGCACCCATGGCCGACTCATGTCAATTATAGCAAAAACCACAACAATATTGTAAAGTAATTAGCTTCCAATTAAAATAAATAAATTAATTTTAAAAATGAATAGAACTGTGTCATAGAATGATAAAGGCAAGAGAAAGAGACAACTAAGGATGGCTTTAGGAATTGGCTTTAGCAGTTGATGAAAGTTATCGCCTATCACTAAGATCAGAAAGACTTGGTAAATGTGAGATCACGATTGCTTTGTCAGGTAGGTTCTGAGTTAAATTTGAGATGTCTATTAGATGCCCAAATGGAGATGTCTAAAAGACAATTCAACCACACTCAGAAGAAAAAAACTAGGACTAGGTAAATTGAGGGGGTAATGAACATAAGAATATAAGATATCCTAGGTGAGACTGCAGAGAAAATAAGAGATATTACTGGTTGTACTGCTCCCCAACATGTTGAAGGAGTGTTATAGAAATAATGGGAAATAACAATGATTTTCCAGTAGAGTTCTGACCAAAAGTTAGGAGTAGTGGGAAAAATACTCCCAACATGTGAGCTTCCTGCTATGCTCACGTGGAATCTTATGATAGATGGTTCAACACAAATACTTTCATATTACATCTGTTATACCTCTTTCTAATGAAGTCCTAACAGTCCTCCCCTCCTCTGCTAGAAGAAGTTTGCTTGATCTAACATGTAATTGAAAAAGCATCTTATATGCTATATGTAGGGAGTTGAAATGCAGACCCAGAATTTACTCTTGACCTTTAAATTTCTGTCAGTCAAATTGTTTCTTCTGTGAGATGCCCAATCAATTTGCTTCTCAAACAGTTTTCCCAGTGCATTTCCTCGTTAACAAATTCAAGAAGCTGGATTACTTCATATAGTCATTGTTGTCAAATCTCAGTTGGAATCCTTTTGCCTTTTTTATCTTTTTTTTTTTTTCCTGCATTGATTACTATTTGGCTTCATCAAATAAATAACTTTGAAATCATTTACTCACAGTCATAGATTTGGGACAGAATGAGTCATCAAACATGAAGGGAAAGCTGATAATATTTGGTGAAAGACTAAGCTAATTATGTTGATTTTTAAAGACAAAATTAAGCAGAGGGAAGTCAGAAAGTCTGATTTCATTAATATTAAGTAGCTATCCTCTGTTTCATAGTTGCAGGAAAAAAAGGCAAGAAATTGGTCTCATATTTCTCAACTACAAAATGTGAGCCTTGCACTTCTCAGGGCTGTGGGCTTCCCTTGTGGCTCAGCTAGTAAAGAATCCGCCTGCAATGCGGGAGACCTGGGTTCAGTCTCTGGGTTGGGAAGATCCCCTGGAGAAGGGAATGCTACCCACTCCAGTATTCTGGCCTGGAGAATTCCATGGACTGTATAATCCACGGGGTTGCAAAGGACGGAACAACTTTCACTTTCACTTTGGGAGCTGATTGCTCCTGTGTGGGAAATGAAGTTGCTCAGTGTTGGGTATGTGGTGATAAGTCTGAAATAGTGCATCAAATATAAATATTTTCCCAATATGATGCAAAGAAATCAGACTCAGGGAGTTTGAAGGCTGTACTAACTGAATGACTGCCAGGACAAGGTTCAAGCCCAGCTTGCTTGCTGGCATCACCTTCCAGTATATCAGGCTCTTTCAGCGGCTGGCTGACTCTTATGGTTCATGGCCACCGCCTTCCTCTTGGAACCTGCTGTCAAGAGACGTCATGTAATCAGTAAGAATTCACAAACAAAAAAGACACCGTAAGAGAATAGAAGAAAGCCGTGGATGCTGATCTGGCTCTGATAAAGCTTGCAGCTTCCTACATTTGTGCTTTGCATATAAAATAAGAATGAAGCCTCTGAAAGCGGGGTGACACACACAATGTGTTTTCAAAGGGTTTGGAATTTTGCCAGGGCATGGAAGAATATATGGCATGGGAGAGTATAGGGCATATTTAACTCAGTGGTGCTTCAGTGATTTAAATGCACCATGACCAAGAATACGTAGAAAAGCTGTAAATCAAAAGAGACATTTTCTGATTATGTAAGTACTACATGACCACTGTAAAAAGTTTGAAAAATATGGAAATATTGCAAGAGATAGCAAAATCACTCTTATCCTGATGAAGAAACACCACTTTGAAAATATTTTTGGTGATTTGCCATACGTGATCGATCCTGAATTTATATAGGATTTCTCTCATTGCATTTTATTGTAAACATTTATTAAGATTTGTTAGTTCATACACGTTGTAGTTGATGCGGTGTTATCACATAATATATACTCTGTATTTATTTGTTTCACTCCTATGGAGATTTAGGTTGTTCCACATTTGTTGGGAATAAGATTATGGTGAATTTGTTGATTGTTAAGCCTTGCAGTTAAAATGCCATGTAAATAGGAGAGACTTCTTTTTTTAAAATTATGTACTATTTTCTCTCATTTGTTATTTAAGTTAAAACAATCAGAAGAAAAGAAAATGCCATTTTTATAAGTCTGTTCTTTGGAATTGTTCATTAAAAATTGCCAATACTGTGAAAGAGTTCACTGAATTAAAATGAGAACCGATTGGTCTTGTAAAGATAAAACAAGTGTGCTTTGAGGTCAGCATTTTGCAATATTCAGTTCTAGGCCTGCGAAAATAGTCTAATGCTGATTGCAAATACTTTAGCATGATTAAGGCTGATCTCCTCAGAAATAACCTCTGCTTTCTAGTTAAAACATGACTGAACTAAATCTCCTCATGGATCTTTTTCTGGAAGTCTTGCCTTCCCCTTTAGGCATGATGTTAGTCATTATATTGCAATTTTGATTATGAGTAGAATATTCATATTTATGGAGCTGCTGACACCTCATCCTGTCATGATTAGAATGCGCATGAGTGAGTAGATAATGATGGCCATGCATTATGATAGGGGGTAGGCAATGGCACCCCACCCCAGAACTTTTGCCTGGAAAATCCCATGGACGGAGGAGCCTGGTGGGCTGTAGTCCATGGGGTCGCTGAGAGTCGGACACGGCTGGTCGACTTCGCTTTCACTTTTCACTTTCATGCATTGGAGAAGGAAATGGCAACCCACTCCAGTATTCTTGCCTGGAGAATCCCAGGGATGAGGGAGCCCAGTGGGCTGCCGTCTATGGTGTCGCACAGAGTCGGACACGACTGAAGCGACTTAGCAGCAGCAGCAGCAGCAGCAGCATTATGATAAAAGCAAATGAATGACTTAAATTCACCCAAAGGAAAATCTTTTCTTTGAAAACAGGTGGTATATTTACAGTTATTTGTAAGTTTTACAGCTTTTTTTTCCTTCTGTACTTTTTCAAAACATAGAAATTTTAACCCTTCAGTTCACTTCAGTTCAGTCGCTCAGTCATGTCCGACTCTTTGCGACCCCATGAATCGCAGCACGCCAGGCCTCCCTGTCCATCACCACCTCCCGGAGTTCACTCAGACTCATGTCCATCGAGTCAGTGATGCCATCCAGCCATCTCATC
>SJYT01064351.1:2366-54492 GCA_006410635.1 Cephalophus harveyi | reverse complement strand
GCATCATTCCTTCCAAAGAAATCCCAGGGTTGATCTCCTTCAGAATGGACTGGTTGGATCTCCTTGCAGTCCAAGGGACTCTCAAGAGTCTTCTCCAACACCACAGTTCAAAAGCATCAATTCTTCGGCGCTCAGCCTTCTTCACAGTCCAGCTCTCACATCCATACATGACCACAGGAAAAACCATAGCCTTGACTAGACAGACCTTTCTTGGCAAAGTAATGCCTCTGCTTTTGAAGATACTATCTAGGTTGGTCATAACTTTTGTTCCAAAGAGTAAGTGTCTTTTAATTTCATGGCTGCAATCACCATCTGCAGTGATCTTGGAGCCCAAAAAAATAAAGTCTGACACTGTTTCCACTGTTTCCCCATCTATTTCCCATGAAGTGATGGGACCGGATGCCATGACCTTTGTTATGAGTATGGAAAAATTAAATGGAGACAATTCTATTAATTCATTCTCTTGGAAGCTAGCAGAGAGAAGGGAAGAAAGGGACATTAATTATGTATTTGCATCTATTGATTAGTTGGCGTATATTACTTAGCATGACTCAAAATTGTATCAGAAATTTAAATATTTGAAGACTTAGGTAATAATAGATCGTTTGACTGATTTATTGATCCATCAGTGTAGACGTCAGTATCTGTATTACTGTTCATCCCTCTAGTTTACATAGGACAGATCAGAGTGACGATTTGCATTGATCATGATGGTGAATTGACATTCCAATGAAAACCATTGTGCCCAAATGCTTTCTTTTTATTAGAATGGAGCTGCCGAGTTTTGTTTTATTTAAATAAAATTTATCTGAATCTGTTAAATTTTTTCAAGAGTTATATGCTGACTTCAATAGGTTCAGATTCTTAATATATCAGGTAAGATGAAAGAATAGTTTAATATGATAGAGTAAGATATTTTTTCTAGACTCTGCAATCTCGTTATTTGTATACTTAATTTATAAATGATCTTCTCCATTTTCCTTTAGGCATCATGTTACATAGACTCAGTTTTCTCAATATCTATCATTTCACAGCTTCACACATTTATTGGCCACTATATTCACTAGTTTCCCAAGAAACAGTTACAAATCCATCAAGAATTGTGTGGCATATTAAGCAAGCGGTCCAAATACAGAGTTTCATATCTAAGTTATAAATGATTAATCAAAATTTTCTCTAGAAATGCGTGGCTTCCAAAAAAATTCCACAGATGGGAAGCATGTTAATTATTCTTACTTACTGGGATGATTCTTAAGTGAAAAGTAGGCTGTTAATTTGCCATTTGGGAGTGGTTTCTTGGTTGTTTGTGGTTAGACCAGTTGTGTAATAATGCTTTTATTCTGTGATTTGGCACCGGACATGTAATCAGAAGGCCTCAGTTCTGGTTCTGTCAATAGCACTCTCTGAACCTGTGACTTTGTATCAACACTTAACTTGTATAAGATTTTACCTCATTTATGAAATGTTTTCTATTCTGACTTTAGCAGGTTAATAGATCTCTGGAGATATATACTGGCTTCAATATTATAATTGCTGACATGAAAGTATCACTAACTTTATCTTAATTAACCTCCCTTAATGTACATTTTCATGAAAGGTAGCAAATGTCTGGAAACATATGACTTTTTTGAATATGTTAGCTCACTAGGGTTGCTTTGACAAAGTACCATAGATCCAGTGGATTAAAAACACGCCTGCATTTCTCACCTTTCTGGAGGCTAGAAGGCCAAGCGAGATCAAGGGACTGGCAGGGTTGACTTCATTTTGAGGGTCCTCTCCTTGTCTTAAAGGTGCCTGTCTTCTCCTTTTGTCTTCACATGGTCTTGTCTGTGTCCTAATCTTCTCTTTTTATAAAATATCTGTTATATTAGATTAGGGGCCTCATTTAACCTTAAATACCACATGAAAGGGGCTTCCCAGATGGCTCAGTGGTAAGAATCTGCCTGCCAATGCAGGATAATCAGGTTCAATCCCTGGATAAGGAGGATCCCCTGGAGGAAGGTATGGCAACCAACTCCAGTATTCTTGCCTAGAATATCCCATGAACAGAAGCCTGGTGGGCTACGGTCCATAAGTCACAAAGAATTGGACACGACTGAGCAACTAAACAACAACCACTTGAAAGACCCTGTATCCAAATACAGTTACGTTCTGAGATGCTGAGAATTAGGACCTCAGTATATGAATATTTGGGGAAAGCAATTAAAACTGTAGCACCGTCTGATGACATTTCCTTTCCCGAATGAATGGTATTTTGCTGAGCACTAACATCCAGATGTACTTAAATGAAAAGTTAGATTGGTGAATTACATTGGAACAAGGCACAGTATTATACAAAAAAAGCATGTATTTGCTTGGTGTGGGGATTTTTGTGAATCTTTTTATAAGCTAAAAAACGGTAATTTCCAGGAGAGGATTATAGGAGGCAGATGTGATATTGTGATTTATACTAGGAAGTATATATTTGGACTTCATCCCTGTTTCTGGAATTCCCATAGTAAGGAGAATCCTAAAGACGTCTTTTACTTTGCTAATGAGGTGGCTTTTGGACCACCCCTAAGGATGGGGGCTGGTTGCCAGTAGAACCAACCACGTGATTGGTGAGTTGGAACATCTTACCTCCAGGGAGGAGAGAGGGGTGGCAGTCGAATCAGTAGCCAGTGGCCAATCTTAT
This sequence comes from Cephalophus harveyi, assembly GCA_006410635.1. Classification (NCBI taxonomy): domain Eukaryota; kingdom Metazoa; phylum Chordata; class Mammalia; order Artiodactyla; family Bovidae; genus Cephalophus; species Cephalophus harveyi. Next base: position 51,818 of record SJYT01064351.1, on the reverse strand, counting down.
AGTCAGTCATGCCTATGTAATGAAACCTACATAAAAACCCAAAGGGACAGGGTTTGGAGAGATTCTGGATTGATGAACATGTGGAGATAGGGGAAGAATGACACCCTCCCAGAGGACATGGACGCTTCCAGCCCTTTCCCCATATATCCTCTATGCATCTCTTCCATCTGACTGTTACTGAATGTATATATACTTTGTAATAAGCCAGAGATCTAGTAAGTAAAATGTGTCCCTGAATTCTGTGAGCCACTATAGTGAAGTAACTGAGCATAAGAAGGGGTGTTCTGAACCTCTGATTTACAGCCAGTCAGTGTGAAATACAAGTAACAACCTGAGCTTGAGACTGGCTTCTGAAGATAGTAGGAAAGGCAGTCTGGTAGGATGTCCCTGAATTCTGTGAGCCACTATAGTGAAGTAACTGAGCATAAGAAGGGGTCTTCTGAACCTCTGATTTACAGCCAGTCAGTGTGAAGTACAAGTAACAGCCTGAGCTTGAGACCGGCTTCTGAAGGGAGTAGGCAAGGCAGTCTGGTGGGGCTGAACCCTTAACCTGTGGAATCTGATGCTGCCTCAGTAGATAGTGTCAATTTTGAGTTGAATTACAGATACTCAGCCCAAAAGTTGTCCACCGACCAGCGCTGGACTTGGCGGTGGTTGTTGTTCAGCCGCTAAGTACTGTCCGACCCTTTGCAAACCCACGAACTGCAGCACACCAGACTTCTCTGTCCTTCACTGTCTCCTGGAGTTTGCTCAAACTCGTGTCCATTGAGTTGGTGATGCCATCCAACCGTCTCATCCTCTGCCATCCCCTACCCCTTTTGCCTTCAATCTTTCCCAGCATCAGAGGCGGTTTCTTCTGATCTTGCGTCAGAGTGAATTCTTAAACTGCTTCATTCCTACTTTAAGAGTTGGTCTGCAAATTCTTTATTTTTGTTCTGCACCTCAAAAAATGAAGCTTTCCCTTCATTTATATTGGAAGACTAGATTTCTGCATTTATCTTATAATTAATCTCTAAAGAAAACATAATTATCTCCCAGTTTCCAGCCTTCCAAAATTATTGCTTTGATCAAGATACTCGTTCAGTATCTAGTTCAAGGAGAGTAGATCCAGGGAATGCTATTTTTTTTTATTGTTTCTTTGTTCTTATTTCTGTTTAGTCTTGACCTTGGCTGATGCGTTTTAGGACATAAAGGCAACTGAGCAGGGGTCTCATTTAATGGAAGGCAGAGACTGATAAAGTCCACATGGGACAGAGTGGGAGGAGAGATGACATCTTTACAGAATGATGACAATTAGTAAAAACAGACTCTCCACCTTCTCAACATGCTTCATTCTTTGTATAGATTCAAAGATAGGGCCCATGATCAGCTTCTTCAATTTATTGTCTACAGACAGAAATATAGCAGACACTTCAACACAAATGTATCTTATGACAGACAAATTCTGAGCCTTATGAAATGTTACATTATCAAAGAAAAAACTAACAGCACAGGTAACCTGAGATTTATTTTATGGTTAAGGTTGCAGGAGATTCAGGTTAAGGTTGCAGGAGTTAGCAAAATATTGAAGGTTAAGCTGAGAATTAGTTTTCACAAATAATACATCAACAGAGGCTTAGCCTGTACACTCCATGGATCTTAAAGCCAATTGGACATTTGTGGGTTTTTTTGTGAGTTATCTTTTTATTGTCGAATTGTAAAGGTACTTTATTTATTTATTTGACTGTATTACACAGCATGTGGTAACTTAGTTCCTTAATCAGGGATCAAAACTGCACCCCGCTGTACTGGAACGACAGAGTCTTAACCAGCGAAGTTCCAAAACACTTTTATAAATATGGAGAGATGTGTGGAAGATGGGAGATAAGGGTTAAATATAGGAGAGGGAATAACGTCCTGAAATTTTCTGCTTCCCATATAGCATCTCAGACCTGGTGAGAGGTTCCTCGTGTTTTTGAGCACATATGTAGTCTTCATCTCTGTTGCCATGCATGCTCTTTTTTTAATGCCACTTTATTAAGGTATGGTTGACATTTTAAAAGAGGCATACATATTTAATATATGCGACTTGATGAATTTAGAGATAAGTATACACCGTGGAACTATCACTACAATTTATGCCATAAACTTATCATCTCTAAACATTTCTTCCTTGCTCTTATTTTTAATTATTGTTGTTATTTATTTGGCTGTATTGGCACGCCTTAGTTGTGGCCCACAGGCTCCAGAGCATGTGGGTTCTGTAGTTATGGATAAGGTCTTGATTTCTCTGCAACATATGGGATCTTAGTTACCAGACCAGGGATCGAACTCACACCCACTGCATTGCAAGTTGGATTCTCAACCCCTGCTCCACCAGGAAAGTCCCTTGCTATTATTCTTCTTTGTATGTGTGTGAGTGTGATAGGAACATCTTATTATAATCTCTACCATCTTACCCGTGGATGCTCTTTTCAGAAGTTCACTGTGCAGTTCAGTTCAGTTCAGTCGCTCAGTCGTGTCCGACTCTTTGCGACCCCATGAGCCGCAGCACGCCAGGCCTCCCTGTCCATCACCAACTCGCCCACTGTGCAGTCAGCAGTTAAACAAGTAAAGGAGCTGGCTTGCATGCTCACTGAGTTTTCTGTCTACCTGGCTAGTGCCACTTCTGCAGTGAATGTTGTCAGATGGGCACTGATATTTAGTAAAAAGAAACTCACCCTTTGTGCCCACGTGCCTATTTCCCAGATCGCCTTGTCGCAGACTCCTTCTTGTGTTCCTCCAGCCAGGTGACTGATCAGCCAGCCAAGCAGCATGAACCATCCGTCCCAACAGTATGTGAGTTATAGCATAAGACCCTTGCCAGGGTACTGGCTGACCACACGTCAGTTTACTCTCCCTTATTGCTTTATGCACTGCTCCCTCCACTTGCTTTGAACCAGCTCCCTCAGGACTCGCTCCTGAGTTGCCCTCTGGGTTCCGGGGGGTACATGCCAGCCAGTCCTTTATCTCCTTTGGCAAACGATATCCCCTTTCATGTGACAGGAGCAGCGAGCCTGCAGTTGGGCTTGCCGAGCTGTGGCACTGATATGAGTATGTGGCCTCGAGGCATAGTGGGAGCAGATCCTTAGGAGGACAGGCATTTTCTTATAAGGCATTGGCCCTTTGGAGGCTTTTGTGTCATCACCGAGCAGAAGGAAGGGCTATTTCTTTCAACCCCCCTTCCCCACAGGTCCGGAGGGTGTTTACAAAAGTGAGGATTCGAGGTTCTTGACTGCAGAATTCTCCTCTTCAGGTATGCCTATATTAAGTTTTAGCATGTATCTCTCTCCTTATCCGCCCCTGACTCTGGCATGGATCTGCTAGACTGAGAATTTAGCATCTCGGCCTGTCCTTCACCTGCAGCAGGTAGTCTCATTACAAAATTCCAAGAAGTTCTCTGACTCTCAAGCTGTGCTTGAAGTTGTTGCTTAGTAGATCTCAGTCGGGTATATGTATTTTTAATGTTTTTGTCATGGAATTAATGATGCTTGCTATTTCTACTGCATCTTCTGTTATATTCAAAACACTGCACCAGTAAAGGCATTCCCTTCTAGCCCAGTCTACATGGGGAAGTCCTTTGCCAACAGTGAAGTGGGATTTGTGTTTTTGATCAAATTATACTTTTGCATCCATCGTCCCCCCCCCCCCAGCTTCCTTTGGAATTGCAGCAGATGTTTGAAAGACTTTTCTCTAGATGTCAGGGTGAAGTTTATGACCATGAGATGGGGCGTTTGCTGTTGCTAAATGAAGCCAATTATTCCAGAAATGTCACACCTTGGCCTACTTAGGCCTGTGTTTTGGTGAATAATCAAATTCATTGCGTACAACATCTCACAGAACCATCTGTTCAAGTCAGAGGTTGCCATAATGTAAACAGATCTTTTTGAAAAACAAATTACCAACAAAAATGCTCCTCCTTCTTTTTCGTGGCTTCCCTTACTATATCTCCACCCTTCAGTATTTAAGGCAAGGCTAAGAGAGTCAACTAGCCATGAATAGCATGTTAAGAATATTCTTTTGCACCTATGTGGACTGGTTTATTAATAGAATGGCAGTACCCCAGAGGGAGGGAGAGTGAATAAGAGCTGTATGCATATCTCCAGCTTCAGGTGACAGTTATTCAAATCAGGATTAGTCTCAGTGAGAGAATATTTAGGAAAGTCAACTCTCTAGAAATAGACAACAATGGTGGTGTCTGAAAGGAGATCAGGGCCTGAGATATTTTTCTCCTTTTTTGTATTTTCCAAATATCTGCAAAAAATATGTATTACCTTTTACAATAAGCGACCATAAAAATATGACATTTTTAGTGTCTGAATCAGTTCTGTAGTTTAAAATTCTCTTCGTAAACAAACATGTGGCAGACATGTGCACAAGAAAGTCATTAGCATGCTCTAATGTTTATGCAACGCCTTTTACGCCCCCAAAAGACTTCAGATCTTGATATTCTATACTAGAATAGGAACAGATTTATTAGTTTTTTTTTTTAGCCTAAAGGTTCTATAAAATTCTGGCGTACAGCAATGTGCTGTACAGATATCAGTCACCGAGCCACTAAACTCTTGTTTCTGGATTGTACATTGGCATTTTCTCTTTGGTATAAGGCAATGCAGTGCTCAATATCATGTGCTCTGATAGAGAACAGTGTCTGTAGTGACCATGGTCAGGCATTTTCTGGGAGTTACGGGTTAATATTACATTTGTAAATTTTTATTGAGTAGTAAGATCAGGAGAAGAAAACTTGGAACATTTTTAGAGAGCATATAACATGTAAAATTATAAAATGTTACTAAAATCTTATACATTACTTTTCCTGATCACCATATAAAATAAGTACACGTGTTCAATCACTGGGACGTGTCCAACTCTTTGCAACCCCATGGACTGTAGCCCTCCAGGCTCCTTCTGCCCCTGGCATTTTCTAGGCAAGAATGCTGGAGCGGGTTGCCATTTCCTCCTCCAGGGGATAGGATAAGTAAATGTTATTTTAATGAATCATCATAGGTAAAAAATAGTGTTACTCTTGTCTCTCCATCCAGCATGCATTGCTCTTTAGAGGTAAAGTAATTTGAACCCTAATTCACATTGAGAATAGAGGTAGCTTCATTAACCATTGTCAGAATGAGAAAACCGGCCTGGACACAGAGCAGCGACCTCACTTCTCCCAGCGCCCAGGCCTGTTGTACTGAAGTACCTCACTTGACAACTGGCAGTTTAATTTCAGAAAAGCATAATAAATCTGTGACATACAGATCATGACACAGTTCTTATCAGTAATCTGTGTTCCTTCTTGCTCCTTTCAGAGCTCTGTCCAACTTCACAGTCTTAAGTCCCTCCCATGGACATCACAGCCTCCTTCCCTGTCAATCAAGGCAATAATTTCCAAAGCCCAGTTTTTTGGGCTTTGAATTCCTTCATGGTCTATTTCAATATGATCATTTATTTCCTCTTCTTTTAGTTTGTTTCTGCATGCCATCTTTATATGGGGTCTTTTGAGTATAATTTTTCATCTATCTAAATTAACCATTAGTCTTTGCCCATTCTTTCTATGAAATGTATATCATATAAGATGATTTTAAAAAGCTCGCTTGCAATGTGAACCCAAATAAGTGAACCAGATTTGTTGCAGAACCACCAGGCCAGCAAAATTGTCTATAGGGCCACTTGTCATCAAAGTTACTGAAAAACAGTAGAGGCCAGGATAAATTATGAGGTACCTGACTGGGAGCCATTTCAAGTTTAAACTAGAAGATGAAGGGAGAGAAGAAAGAAGAGTTAGTGGTTTATTACCTGAACACTTGGTTCACTGGATCAACTCCCCTTAGTTGGCACTGTTTCTGTAACTTCTTAATTACTGCTCCATTTCTCTGCTCAGGAATTAGGTAAATACCACATTTTAGTAAATGGAACTTTTCAAACTCTTGTCAGCTTGTGTGACATTTATTTTCCCAGGTCTGAAGCACACCAGGCTTCCCTGTCCCTCACTATCTCCTGTGGTTTGCTCAAACTCATGTCCATTGAGTCAGTGATGCCATCTAACCATCTCGTCCTCTGTTGCCCACTTCTCCTCTTGCCCTTAATCTTTCCCAGCATCAGGGTCTTTTCCAATGAGTTGACTCCTACATCAGGTGGCCAAAGTATTGGAATTTTAGCATCAGACTTTCCAGTGACAATTCCTGGTTGATTTCCTTGATTAGTTTGATTTTCTTGCAGGTCAAGGGACTCTCAAGAATCTTTTCTAGTGCTACAATTCAAAAACATTGATTCTTTGATGCTCAGCCTTCTTTATGGTCCAATTCTCACATCCTTACATGACTATCTGTTGGAAAAAGCCTAGCCTTAATTATACGGAGCTTGATGGCAAAGTGACGTCTCTGCTTTTCAATACCCTGTAGAGGTTTGTCACAGCTCTCCTCCCAAGGAGCAAACATCGCTCAATCTCGTGGCTGCAGTCACTGTCCACAGTGATTTGGGACCCCAATAAAATAAAATCTGCCCCTGTTTCCACTTTTTACCCTTCTATTTGTCATGAAGTGATGGGACCAGATGTCATGATCTGTTTGTTTCACATTGAGTATTAAGCCAGCATCTTAATTCCTCTTCCGCCCTCATCAAGAGGCTCTACAGTTCCATACTTTCTGTCTTTATAGTGGTGACATCTACAAGTCTGAGGATGAGGAGGCAGACCATCCTCAATATAAAGACTTATTTACAGACCATGTGCTCTGTGCTTTCTTGATCGCTTGCTCATTTCTTCTTTCTTTCTTATGGACTTCTCTGGCTACTTTTTGTTTCTGACTGTTTTCCTGAAACTTAGACCACTTTACTCTTCTAATATCTTTTTTCTTAAAGAAATAAGGCAAAATAAAAATGAAACACAAACAAAACAAACTTCAGCACAAGAGCACCAGCTTCTGTGGTTTTCACTGACTGTCTTCATTACGTGTTCCTATGGATTTATCCTCCAATGTGAAGACTGGTTCTGATGTTCAGTTAAATCCTTTGTATTCCAGTCCACCACTTCTTAAGATCCATATTGACAAAGAGAAGGAAAAACAAGAAATCTGACTAGAAATCTGACTCCTAGTGCAGTCCGGTTTACCATCTCAGAGAAATCTCTTAAGGAAAAACATGTTTCACCTCTGAAAATCCATATTTCAATTTAATTCCAACTAAAATTACTTCGGCGCTTTAAAAGTAGGCTTTACATGAGACAAAAAGAAACTGCTTGAATGTTAGCCATGTGACTGACCCTCAAACGTCTAATTAGGATGAACTGAAGATTTAGCACGTTTCTTCTGACAAGTTGCCAGTGGTTAGAAAAAGGTCTTTCCTAATCAAAATATTGATGGAATATCATATATGTTTATGTGTTATAAGACTTAAGGCAATACTGAAAACTTAACAGTCTTCTCTTTTTTAATAAAGCTCACAATATTTAATCTGTTTAGTCCGGATCAAAATGGGATCAGATGCAACCTAATGGTAGTCAAGTATAATTTCTCTTTTTAGTTTCTTCAAATACAAATAACTATTTTTTTCCTTTATAAACTTAACACTTCATAATAAAACCACAATTGACATGATGAACTTCAGAATGAGCACTCAGATAATGGCTGAAGACTATTGCTTTCACTGGCAATCTTAAAAAAATAAAATAAAATAAACAACTTATGCTTTAACTCAACTTTTCCTAGATGAATTTAATCATATTCCTCATTCATTTTTAGTGTTACTGATTGCATTATTTTGCAGCTATATAATTTTTGTTGTTCAGTGCCTCTTTACCAGCTAAGCCACAAGGGAAGCCCAAGAATACTGGAATGGGTAGCCTATCCCTTCCCAGTGAATCTTCCTGACCCAGGAATCAGACCGGGGTCTCTTGCATTGCAGGTGGATTCTTTACCAACTGAGCTGTTAGGGAAGCCCTCTTCAGTGGCTTGATCATGTCCAATTCTTTGGTACACCATGGACTTCAGCATGTCAGACCACCCTGTCCTTCACTGTCTCCTTGCTGCTGCTGCTAAGTCGCTTCAGTCGTGTCCGACTCTGTGGGACCCCATAGACGGCAGCCCACCAGCCTCCCCCATCGCTGGGATTCTCCAGGCAAGAACACTGGAGTGCTTTGCCATTTCCTTCTCTGTCACTGTCTCCCTAAATTTCCTCAAACTCATGTCAATTGAGTCAATGATGCCATCCAACTATTTTATCCTTTGTTGCCCACTTCTCCTGCCTTCAGTCTTTCCCAGCCCAGCATCAGGGTCTTTTCCAGTGAGTCAGTTCTTTGCATCAGGTGGCCAAAGTATTGGAACTTCAGCTTCAGCATCAATTCTTCCAGTGAATATTCAGGACTGATTTCCTTTAGGATTGACTGGTTTGATCTCCTTGTAGTCCAAGGGACTCTCAAGAATGTCCAGCACCACAGTTCAAAAGCATCAGTTCTTCAGCACTCAGTCCTCTTTATGGTCCAGCTCTCACATCTACACACAACTACTGACAAATCCCTAGCTCTGACTATACGAACTTTGTCGGCAAAGCAATGTCTCCATTTTTTACTATGTTGTTTAGTTTTGTCATAGCTTTCCTTCCAAGGAGCAAGTATCTTTTAATTTCATGGCTGCAGTCACTGTCCAGAGTGATTTTGGAGCCCAAGAAAATAAAGTCTGTCATTATTTCCATTTTTTCCCCATCTATTTGCTATGAGGTGATTAGACTGGATCCCATGATCTTAGTTTTTTGAATGTTGAGTTTTAAACCAGCTTTTTCACTCTCCTCTTTCACTTTCATCAAGAGGCTCTTTAGGTCTTCTTCACTTTCTGCCATAAGGGTGGTGTCATCTGCATATCTGAGATTATTGATATTTCTCCCGGCAATGTCAGTTCCAGCTTGGGCTTCATCCAGTCCTCATTTCACATGATATTCTCTCCATAAAAGTTAAATAAGAGGGTGACGATATACCTTGATGTACTCCTGCCCTCTCTCCTCTTCCATGCAGTGAGGGAGTTTGGCTCTGTATTCACTTTCAAAGAAATTCATCTCCTTATGGAAGCAGCTTATTATCTTTTAAAGTCCTGACATTTTTCCCTGTGGTGTTTAGAAGTCAGTCACTGTTCACTGTAATGTTCTCAAGAACTTAATGATGAGAATTTTATGTTTTCTTTCTCTCACTCGGGGCTTAGAACAATGTACCCTGTACAAATGTTGACTCAGCTATATCTACTTCTTAAAGGGTTTACTTTCTGTATCCCAAGTTTTTGAAGCAAATACAGGAAACAACACAAGCGAAAAAATTGCTTCATGTGACATTATTTCAAAATCAATAGCATTTCGGTTAAGAACAGAATCTTTAAATTTAATGAAAAGTTGGCGGAATGTTGTAAATTCCGGCATCTATCACTAGTTCTCGTCTAGGGCCCTTGCAATGTATCTGGAAATCCATTAAGTGATTCTTCACGGTGCCCAGTGTCTCACTATACCGCATGGTAAGTGAGAGGTGTCTAATTTGTTTCAATGGAGAAGTCTGTTTTTGTTTTTTTTTTTTTATGACTGCATACTGTTACTCATTTTATTGGAAATTCACAGACATTTCTGCCATCTCTTCCTCTCAACAGAGACTATTTACAAGGAAATTAAATTGAATTTTGAGTGAGCAGGAGGTCAATATACTTTATCTCTCTGATTTCATCTTCCATTGTCCTAAAGCTACTTAAACTAGTTCCAGACACACAGTGAAGGTTAACATTTATATAGCAAACAGTAAGTTAATTCTATAGGGAAACTGGCATTTTGCCTATGCAATCTTAAAATGAGTTCAGTTAGATAAACAAAAATAGTCTAAAAACCAGGTTTGAATTCAATATTCTTTTGTTTCAGTTGGATTTATTTCATTTCTTTTATCTTTATCTCCAACAGGCCAAGAAAATTCATTTAATATGTAATATTCACATAATTTATTCATGTATTTGCTTCATGAAAGAAAGACAGTAGTTGAAATCAATAGTTCTAAATTCCCCACAGTTGGGATTCCCTGCTGGTCCAGTAGTTAGGATTCTGCTCTTTCACTACTGAAGGCCTGCATTCCATCCTTCGTCACAGAAATAAGACCCTGCAAGCCACACAGCAATGCCATAAAATAAATAATTAAATAAAATCCCCGTGGTTGGCTTGGGTCATCTGATCCAATCAAGGAGATTTCTATAAGTGAAATTCTCATAAGGAAATAAAGAAAAAGTTTTCACTTTTGGCTCTCATTGTCTGATTTTTATTTATGAATTTACAAAACAGACATTTAAAGAGAACACTGGCTTCCCTGGTGGCTCAGACCGTAAAGAATCTGTCTGCAGTGCAGGAGACCCAGGTTCAGTCCCTGAATGAGGAAGATCCCCTGGAGAAGGGCATGGCAACCCACTCCAGTATTCTTGTCTTGAGAACCCCATGGACAGAGGAGCTTGGTGGGCTGCAATCTGTGGGGTTGCAAAGAGTCAGACACGACTGATGCTCACTTTCACTGTGTAGTAAAGACTCTTCCCAATATTGTGGAAAAAGATACTGACATCTTTGTCTTCGTGGTTATTCCATTCTAAAAGAAGGGCATATGAATAAAGTAAGATATTAATAAAATACTTATATATTAGATGAGAATGGTAATATGAAAAAATCTGAAGCAAGGGAGAGATTAGGGTGCACCATGAAGGTGATGAATGTGCTGGTTGCTCTGTCTTGTCTGACTCTTTGTGACCCCATGGACTGTAGTTTGCCAGACTCCTCTGTCCATGGGATTCTCCAGGCAAGAATACTGGAGTGGGTTGCCATTCCCTTCTCCAGGAAATCTTCCCGACCTAAGAATTGAACCTGGGTCTCCTGCATTGCAGGAGATTGATAACATGAAAAAATCTGAACTGAGGAAGAGGTTGAGGGCTTCTCAGGTGGCTCAGTGGTGAAGACTTCACCTGCCAACACAAGATACACAGGAGATGCGGATTAGATCCCTGGGTTGGGAAGATCTCCTGGAGAAGAAAATGGCAACCCACTCCAGTATTCGTGCCTAGGAAATCCCATGGGCAGAGGATCCTGGCAGTCTACACTCCATGGGGCCACGAGTCGGACATGACTGAGTACCTGAGTATACATACACATAAGGAAGCGGTGCGGACGTACAATGGAGGTGTTGAGAGTTGCTGAAATTTTAATAAATTCCTCTTTGTAAAAGTGACATTTATAGATGTGAATGAGAAGAGGATGGGAATCTTGCAGGTATCTAGAAGTAGACTATTTCAGGCAAAAAACAGTGATTGAAAATGTCCTGAAGGATGCATGCCTGATGTGGATAGGAGGCCAGTGTGACTGAACTGACTGAGCAAGGCAGGTGGTATCATGTGATGAGATCAGAGAGATAAATAGGGTGGGGATGGAGGTTGGGCTCTATGGAGTCTTGTTGATGCTTATAGAGCCTTTGGCCTTAATTCTGAGCTAGAAGGGGAGGTATTGGAGAATTTAAACCATGACCTGACTTCTGTTCCTATAAGCTAATTCTGAATACTGTGTTAAGTACTAGACTGCCAGAGAACTGTGGCAGAGACCATTGCAAAATCTTGGCCAAAGATAATGACTGATTGGATCCAGGTCATAGTAGATAAAAGCCATGAGATTCTGGATATATTTTGGAAGTAGATGCATGGTTGATGCATTTAAAATGGGGTGTTATTCATGGAGCTGATCCAAGTTCTCTGCGATCTGTTACGTATGCTGTGCTCCTCAGACAATCAAGTGGAGACAGTTCATAGGAATTAGGCTGTGTAATTCTTTAGTCAGAAGGAAAGTCCAGCCTGGAGATTTCAAAGTGGGACTCTTCAGCTTATTTAAATTCTTGAGTCTGGATGACAGCCCTCCAAGCTAGTAAGAACAGACAGGAGAAGAGGTATGCCAGTGTCCTGTGGGTCACTCCAACTTTTAAAAAAATTTAGAAAATCAGGGGACATAAGCAGAAGGAACAGTGAAGAAGTGACTGGCCCAGGGGAGTCTGTTGGCCTAGAAGCAAGTGAAGAGTGTTTGAAGAGGAGGGAAGGATAAGTTGTGTCAAATGCTGCTGGTGGATTAAATACTAATGATTCAGAACTGACCAGTGGACTTCGCAGCTCATTAGAGGCCTGGACAGCAACAGCCTGGTGAAGGCTGGTGCTGAAAGGCTGGGTGGAATAGTAAGGGAGCAGAGAAATGAGATGGTGGCTGGAGTGGCATGTGTGATAGAGAGAGGTGTTTTTTTTTTTTTTTTTTAAGGGAAAAAAAAAGAAAAGAATCATTGGATAGAACTTGGAAATTTTGAATATTTGGAGTGTGTTGCTTCTGCATAAATGGAGGGGTGGGCTTAGTTAAGAGAACAAGAAGGTACACTCCATCCATAATCACAAGAGTGAAGGCCAGATGTATCTCCCAGCAATCTTGATTCCAGCTTGTGCTTCATCCAGCCTGGCATTTTGCATAATGTACTCTGCATATAAGTTAAATAAGCAGAGTGACAATATACAGCCTTGAGGTACTCTTTTCCCAGTTTTCCAGGAGAAATATCAATAACCTCAGATATGCAGATGATATCACCCTTATGGCAGAAAGTAAAGAGCAACTGAAGAGCCTCTTGATGAAAGTGGAAGAGGAGAAAGAAAAAGCTGACTTAAATCTCAACATTTAAAAAACTAAGACCATGGCATCCAGTCCCGTCACTTCATGGCAAATAGATGGAGAAACAATGGAAACAGTGACAGATTTATATTCTTGGGCTCCAAAGTCACTGCATATGGTGATTGCACCCATGAAATTAAAAGATGCTTACTCCTTGGAAGAAAAGCCATGACCAACCTAGATAGCATATTGAAAAGCAGAGACATTACTTTGCTAACAAAGTCCATCTAGTCAAAGCTATGGTTTCTCCAGTGGTCATGTATGGATGTGAGAGTTGGACTATAAGGAAAGCTGAGCACGAAAGAATTGATGCTTTTGAACTGTAGTGTTTGTGAAGACTCTTGAGAGTCCCTTGGACTGCAAGGAGATCAAACCAGTCAACTCTAAAGGAAATCAACCCTGAATATTCATTGAAAGGACTGATGCTAAAGCTGAAGCTCCAGTACTTTGGCCACCTGTTGGGAAGAAGAACTGACCTATTAGAAAAGACCCTGATTCTGGGAAAGATGGAAGGCAGGAGAAGAGGAGAAGGGGATGACAGAGGCTGAGATGGTTGGATGGCATCACTGACTTGATGGACATGAGTTTGAGTGGGCTCCAGGAGTTGGTGATGGACAGGGAGGCCTGGCTCTATTATACAGAGTGAAGTAAGCCAGAAAGAAAAACACCAATACAGTATACTGACACATATATATGGAATATAGAAAGATAGCAGTGATGACCCTGTATGTGAGACAGCAAAAGAGACACAAATGTATAGAAAGGACTTTTGGACTCTATGGGAGAGGAAGAGGGTGGGATGATTTGGGAGAATGGCATTGAAACATGTATACTATCATGCAAGAATGAAGCACAAGCCTATGTTTTCTTTTCTTCTTGAAATGGAGTTCCAGAATTTGAGCCTAAGGAGATATATTTATGCTTGAAATCTTTTATTACTCATCTTATTATACTTCTCTGTAAGAAGATGAGGTATACAGATAGACTTTTACGGTGTGCAATGTGTTAGAAGACAAGAGTTTAGAAATTTCTTTTATTGTGAAACAACTTTAAAAGTATTTGTACTCAATAATTCATGTAACAACCTATGATGCAGTTATTATTTATAGTATTATTATATATAGTTATAGGTGCTCTTGTTGCTTGATTGTTAGGTTGTGTCTGACCCCTTGTGACCACATGGACCATAGCCCGCCAGGTTCCCCTGTCCATGGGATTCTCCAGGCAAGAACACTGGAGTAGGCTGCCATTTTCTTCTCAAGGGGATCTTCCGACACAGGGATCAAATCCGTGTCTCTTATGTGTCCCGCATTGACAGGCAGGTTCTTTACCACTGACCCATCTGGGAAGCCCAGTTACAGATCTGCATAGCTATTAAACATTTGTTAGATGCTTCTGGGAGTGCACACCACACACCATGACTAAGTTAGATTTGTAGGAGGCTTAGTGATGATGAGGACTGATGCTGAAGCTGAAACTCCAGTATTTTGGCCACCTGATGCGAAGAGCTGACTCATTGAAAAAGACCCTGATCCTGGGAAAGATTGAAGGTGAGAGGAGAAGGGGACAACAGAGAATGAGATGGTTGGATGGCATTACCAGCTCAATGGACATGAGTTTGGATGGACTCTGGGAGTTGACGATGGACAGGAAGCCTGGCATGCTGCAGTCCATGGGGTTGCAAAGAGTCGGACACAACAGAGCGACTGAACTGAACTGATTGAGGGTGAGGTAGGGGTGGGGAAATGGATACACCTGCAAAAATTAGAAGAGAGCAGAAAGAGAGTGAGTGGGACAGTCTCAAACCGCAATGTATATCTGACAAAGTCTTGCCAAGCCAGCAGAGGTACAGAGCAAAATTCTCCCACTGGAGAAATCGTGCCTCGAGCAGCGGCCGAGCGCAGTGACCACTGCGTACATAGTCACTGGCAGAGGGCTGTCCAGGAAGAGCCTGGCTGTGGCTGGGGAGCTGAAGCGTCCGTTCACGGAGGCGCTAGTGCCGGAGGCTTTCCTGTGACTGTGAGCCTTGCAGTTCAACAAAAAGTTCTTTCTTGAAGAGAGCTCCCAGCAGTGATTTCTCTCTCATCACCACAGATATACAAAGTGTTACCAACAATGCGTTCTTAATAAGATAGATGGACTTTTTGTATCAAAGTTCATATATCTGTGTGGATATATTTTGCTTCATTTATATAATCATCTGAGGTTCAGCATCAATTACCTTTCGTGTGCTTATGAATCCTAAGAAACTATGTTCAGAAAACAACATATTTTTTACTTCCTTTCAAATATGTCCCAACTCTCAAATAACTTTAAATCATTAAGAATTATTTGTAGTAATCTATCAGCTAACAACTCAACTAGGCCCTTTCATTTTGGTGCAGTTCAAGAGTTACACACACATATTCACAAAACTTACAGTTTCCCCTCCAAACTATCCGTCATTTGTTTTTTTCAGCGCTTAGGAAATAACTCATAGAAAGGTTTGTACTGTGCTCAGTCACTCAGTCGTGTCCGACTCTCTGTGACCCCATGGCCTGTAACCCATCAGGCTCCTCTGTCCGTGGGATTTCCCAGGCAAGAAGAGTGGAGTGGGTTGCCGTTTCCTTCTCCAGGGGAATCTTCCCAACCCAGGGTTGAAAACCATGTCTCTTATGTCTCCTACATTGGCTGGCAAGTTCTTGGCCACTAGTGCCACCTGGGAAACCTCCTTAAAAAGGTTTACCAACATTTATGAAATGACAGTTAGTTATGCCTATTACCTTTTCAGGGCTTCCCTCATCTCTCAGTTGGTAAATCATCTGCCTGCGATACAGGAGACCCGGATTCGATTCCTGGGTCGGGAAGATCCCCTGGAGAAGGAAATGGCAACCCACTCCAGTATTCTTGCCTGGAGAATCCCATGGACAGAGGAGCCTGGCACGCACAGTCCACAGGACTGCAAGAGTTGGATGTGACTTAATCACCAAAACACACATTACCTTTTCATATAGGGATACTTCTGTCGAAACTATAATTGAAGTCACTCAGTCGTGTCCGACTCTTAGCAACCTCATGGACTGCAGCCTACCAGGCTCCTCCGTCCATGGAATTCTCCAGGCAGGAGTACTGGAGTGGGGTGCCATTGCCTTCTCCGATATAGTCATAAAGGACTGTAAAATTCTGAATGTCTTATTCTATAGACACTTTTTGCTAGTACAATAATTTTTGATACAGTGTTTTTATTTTAAAATGTTCTAAGCATATTTTCATCAAAACTTTTCAGCTGTAGCTTTCGTTCATTCAGTTTGCAAAATGTGTCTGTCAGAGGTATTGATAACTGGAAAACCAAGTTGTCATTTTCTAAACAAATGTCCAACTTAGACTTGCCTTTCAGAATTTTTTTACTTATTTTAATTCAAATTGTACTGTTAATGCATATCTTTGTGACATTCATATCACTGTAAATCCTAATTCTATGATAAATAGATATAAGGTGTAAGTCTTGATATAAATTTGTTCTTTTGATGAGCAAGTCACTGAGACCTTCAATTTCTTGCAAAGCTGTCTGTTTTTATCATATAGGACACTGTTTGGTGTGATTTTTTTTTTCCTTTGAGATTTGCAAGGGCAAGGAAGAGAGAGGTAGTTAAATAAAAATTGCCAGTACTTCTGCTGGATCACTTTACAATATAAGTTTTACGATATATCTGATTTCAAAATACATCACTGTTAGCCAAAGTACGTTGTTTCTAACCACCGCGTTTTGTCCTTAATAGAGGAGTGTGGGAAAGATCAATGCATGTGTCCAACGAGGCGCCCTGATTACAGGAGGCTTCTTGTTACCAAGGTTCCAAATGCTGAAATCATCCTTTAGCTTGATGTCCCACAGTCTTTATATATGGAGCAATGTACCACAGTAAGATTCAGGATGGTTTTGAGATGGACCTTTTATCAAGTGATGGATGATTACTGTGAATAGACTAGGAAAGAGGAAACTGATTACTGTGAATAGAATAGGAAAGAGGAAATTGACTGATGCCTCCACTGCAGGAGTGCTTTAGACCAGTTTAGAGAAGAGCACATATGGAATTTCTCTGTCTCAAAACTGATTTTCTGAGACTTGTTCATGTCATGGAATAAAGCTTTGGGTACTCCCTGGGACGTGCATCCTCCAAAGAGAAGCCACTGGTCTGGGAAAAGGGTGAGTGAATTATCAAGAACAGTGGTTCTCAACTAAAAATGGTTTTCCCCTTCATCCCTGCCCTGGCCAGGTTACGTTTGGCAAAACCTAGGACTTCCCTGGTGGTTCAGATGGTAGAGAATCTGCCTGCAATGCGGGAGACCTGGGTTCTATCCCCAGGCTGGGAAGATTCCCCGGAGAAGGGCTTGGCAACACACTCCAGAGAGCATGGCAACCCACTCTTGCATGGAGAATCCCCCTGGACAGAGGAGCCTGGCGGGTTACTGTCCATGGAGTCTCAAAGAGTTGGACACGACTAAGGAACTTGGCACAGCGCAGCAGAGAGACATTCTGGTTGCTGCAAGCTAGAGATACTGCTAAACACCCTACACTGCACAGCACAGAACCCTCACAAAATATTTATTAAGTTCAAAATGCCAGCAGTGCAGGGATAGAAGGCCCTGTTCCAGAGCCTGACACACTTGAGGTGAAAAGGTCAGCCTCATCAGCTACACCTGGAAGTGTGTTAGAAAACGTAAAATCTGGATGATTCATTTTCATATTAGACTTTGAAAGGTCCTGAACACAATAAACTGTGGAAAATTCTGAAAGAGATGGGAATACCAGACCACCTGACCTGCCTCTTGAGAAACCTATATGCAGGGCAGGAAGCAAAGTTAGAACTGGACATGGAACAACAGACTGGTTCCAAATAGGAAAAAGAGTATGTCAAGGCTGTATATTGTCACCCTGCTTATTTAACTTCTATGCAGAGTACATCATGAGAAACGCTGGGCTGGAAGAAGCACAAGCTGGAATCAAGATTGCCGGGAGAAATATCAATCACCTCAGATATGCAGATGACACCACCCTTATGGCAGAAAGTGAAGAGGAACTAAAAAGCCTCTTGATGAAAGTGAAAGTGGAGAGTGAAAAAGTTGGCTTAAAGCTCAACATTCAGAAAATGAAGACCATGGCATCTGGTCCCATCACTTCATGGCAAATAGATGGGGAAACAGTGTCAGACTTTATTTTTTCGGGCTCCAAAATCACTGCAGATGGTGATTGCAGTCATGAAATTAAAAGACGCTTATTTCTTGGAAGGAACCTAGATAGCACATTGAAAAGCAGAGGCATTACTTTGCCAACAAAGGTTCATCTAGTCAAGGATATGGTTTTTCCAGTAGTCATGTATGGATGTGAGAATTGGACTGTGAAGAAAGCTGAGCACCAAAGAATTGATGCTTTTGAACTGTGGTGTTGGAGAAGACTCTTGAGAGTCTCTTGGACTGCAAGGAGATCCAACCAGTCTGTTCTAAAGGAGATCAGTCCTGGGTGTTCATTGGAAGGACTGATGCTGAAGCTGAAACTCCAATACTTTGGCCACCTCATGTGAAGAGTTGACTCATTGGAAAAGTCTCTGATGCTGGGAGGGATTAGGGGCAGGAGGAGAAGGGGATGACAGGGGATGAGATGGCTGGGTGGCATCACCAACTCCATGGACATGAGTTTGAGTGAACTCCGGGAGTTTGTAATGGACAGGGAGGCCTGGCGTGCTGCGATTCATGGGGTCACGAACAGTCAGACACAACTGAGCGAATGAACTGAACTGAACTGAACCAGCCAGATGCAGTGGGATCTGAAGCAGCACTGAAAGTCAAGTTGGCTGCCCCTTGACATTACAATGGGAGACTGTTTTTATACACTTTAAAAAGTTTGGTTTTTCTTCTTTAAGATTTTTAGGAAATGTGACAAATATATTTTTGGCTTAACTAAATATGTGATAAATATTGTTCTTCTGCATATTTAAACAATGACCAGGAATTAGATAGAAAATAAAACCTTTGTGAAAAAGACAATATTACATTTGTAATGAAGACATCTATTATAAAAGAAAAACAGTAACCTTTTACTTGTCTTTTCAGGCCCAAACTGAATTTAAAAATTTTAGACCACACAAAAAGAAAACATGTCTGCTAGTACATCTGCCTCACCCTCGGTTCACATGGAAACATTGCTTCCATCCCCATTTTTTTTGAGTGGTTTGTTTTCTCACAACTCAAGTCCTCAAACCATAATGCTTATTTTCTGTTCCTTTATAATTTAGAGCTTTTTTTAGACTAAGACAAGTGAAGGGAGGCAAAGCATGTAACAGTTATTAAACTAAAATACTGTACATATCAAAAATAAAATGCTCTTTAGAAGTAGATTCCCAATACTAACTCACTTGCATCTTCTTTCAAAATATTCCCTAGTGATAAAGGTCATTATCTCTTTCAGGTTGATAAAATGGCAATTGAAATTTTTCAATTTCTGTTTGCTAAAATGAGCTCTAAATTCTATCATGCTACTTGTATCTGAACTTTTTCAGAAATGTCTAATATTCTCAAGGGGACTTTACTCCTTAAGAAAATGTGGTATAGCAGATAATATTACATTTAAGTGAAAATTATAGTTACTGGAGATAAAAAAAGAGTCAGTTCTTACTATAGAAAATTTTCTTTCTTACTAGTATAGCTACCAGCATTGAAGCTTAACTTTTTAAATAGAATTGCACTGGGATAAAGTAAATATTCAACCCATTTACAAGTCTTCTGGTAGCAATAATCTGCAATGTAGAGATTTAAAACATTTATTTAAGATCATTGTTATTATTTATTTTATCATGTTGTTGGACCATAAAGAAAACTGGGCTTCCCTGGTGGCTCAGATGGTAAAGAATCAGCCTGCAATACAGGAGACCGGAGTTCGATCCCTAGGTTGGGAAGATCCCCTGGAGAAGATAATGGCTTTCCACTTCAATGTATTTGCTAAGAAAATTCCATGGACAGAGGAGCTTGGCAGGCTACAGTCTATGGGGTCACAAAAGTTGGACATGATTGAGCAACTGACACTTTGAAAGAAAGCTGATGCTTTTGAACTCTCATGTTAGAGAAGACTCTTGAGAGTCCCTTGGACTGCAAGGAGATCCAACCAGTCAATCCTAAAGAAAATCAGCCTTGAATATTCACTGGAAGGACTGATGCTGGAGCTGAAGCTCCTATACTTTGGCCACCTGATGTGAAGAAGAACTGACTCATTAGAAAAGACCCTGATGCTGGGAAAGATTGAAGGCAGGAGGAGAAGGGAACGACAGAGGATGAGGTGGTTGGATGGCATCACCGACTTAATGGACATGAGTTTGAGCAAGCTCCTGGAGATGGTGATGGACAGGGAGGCCTGGTGTGCTGCAGTCCATGGGGCTGCAAAGAGCTGGACATGACTGAACAGACTGACTCTTATCCAAGGCCCTCATTGCTCTATGCCCCAGGGCTGTAACAAATTGCTAACTGCTTTCTCTGAGTTTGGCCCCTCCTCCTGCCAATCCTCTTGGGTACCTTTCACCATGCCTTTACTCTTCCCAGAACTCATGTGTACTCTTTCTGAAATCAACCTAAGAGTATGCCTGAAGTATAGATTTATCTCTGATGGTCAAGATTCTCTATTGTGTAGCTGCAGCCTCTTCATCTAGCTTCATTCACAGTGACTGTCCCTGACCTCATTTGTAACATGCTGTCTTCCTTTCTGTCCCTTACGTGCGTGTGTGCTGTGTGCTAAATTACTTCAATTGTGTCCGACTCTTTGTGACCCTATGGACTGTAGCCCTCCAGGCTCCTCTGTCCATGGGATTCTCCAGGCAAGAATACTGAAGAGGGTTGCCATGCTCTCCTCCAGGGGATCTTTCTGACCCAGGGATCGAACCCGTGTTTCCTGTGACTCCTGCCATGCAGGTGGATTCTTTACCGCTGAGCCACCAGGGAAGCCCTCTGTCTCTTACATACCTCATCAGTTCTATGTCTACAGCCTTCCATTGTCTCTTTGTTTCTCAGTATAGTATGCTCTGGTTTCTGTCCTCTGCTGGTTCAAATCATAGTTATCATTGAGAGGCTGGCTCATAGCATTCATGAAACGTTCCCTCAAGGATCTACCTCTGGGTCATAACAATATTCATCTTTTTAAATATTTTTAGCAGTGAATATGTTACCAGATGTATTGTATGATGGGAGCAAGGACTTTTATTATTTTTCATGCTAATCAATATAGTGCAGCAGTGGTTAAAAGCACAGGTTTCTAGTTATACCTGGTGGGAAATACTGTTTTAATTGATAATTCTTTAGCTTAGAATAATACTTAAATTACTTAATTTAATTAAGTAATTAGTTAGTTTGCCTAGTTAGTTGCCTTAGTTTCTTCATTTGTGTAACTTTAATCAGCTCATTGGGAGCAATTACTTTCTGTTTGAAAAGTACTTATCAGAGTGCTCAGCATGCAATTCAGACGAGACATATATCAGCATTTCCACCATCATCATCAGAGTCATTGTCATCTATCTGCTTGATAGAATATAAGCTCACCCATTGCAGAGGTCAACTGTTATACTTGCCCTGCAACTCTATGCACATAATTAGTGTCGAGCATATTACAGTGTCGGTGAATACTTAATTATTAGTTCATTTTAGTATTTGCCTCTGACTTCTACTCTCTAGGCTATGCCAAAATTGTTCTAATTGTTTCATTTCAGGTAATATTATGCACTGTAAAATCCTCTCTCTTTATTTTTCCCCAAAGACAATGATCATCCTTATCAAAAAAATACTGACAGTTGGATATTCAGCATACGTTATCATTATATTTGCTCTTTTGCAGATAGACAAAAGTAGTGAAGTCTGCTGTACTCTTTATAGAATGAAGCTTGCTTCTAAGGAACCAGTTTCAGAGCACTGTAAGACTTCATTCTGGGCTTATTTTCATTTTGTTTTTTTTGCATATGTCTATTTTTCTTTTAGTGTCTCTAGAATTTCATGTGCTGTGTTTATGTCCTTTTCATGGAAGGCCTTATAAAAACCTCTACTAATTTGCCACATTTCCTCATCTCTCTTTCCCTACTTCTAAATAACTCCAATTGCTTTCTGAAAGGCAGTTCATCTGTCAAATGAGAAGAGAAAAAGAAACAACCTCATAAAAATGGGAGATCTGGTGAGCAAGTGGTGGGGATTAGGGGGAGGTGGTTGGTAGTAGAAAGCTTTGTGTCCAGGAAATCTTGACTGAAAAATACATACACACACACACACACACACACACACACATATCCTTTAGAATAATGGATCTGTTTATGAATCTTGCAAGGTCTCAGGTCTTAGGATGTGTTGAGTGAGATATGGAGATTAATAGTCATATTGTCTTCTGTGGCCACGAGGTCCATGTGGACTGCTGCTGCTGCTGCTGCTAAGTCAGTTTAGTCGTGTCCGACTCTGTGCGACCCCATTGACGGCAGCCCACCAGGCTCCCCCGTCCCTTGGATTCTCCAGGCAAGAACACTTGAGTGGGTTCCATATGGACTACTGCATAGAATCTTTGCGTGGGTTGCCATCCCCTCTTCTAGGGCACATAGCCCCATATTTTTATTTATTTAGTGTCTTCCTCTAAAGATGTGTGGAAGAATATTTTAAAAATATATCACCTTTATTAATAGCATAAAATTATTTTGTTTTGAAGATGCTGAATATTTTGACTCTCATTTAAAGTAAATTATATATAATATTCATTATGATGACCTCATACTATTAAAGACCTAAAAATACATAAAGAGAATATCTTTTTATTGTTTACAGTAAAGATAACGAATCTTTACTTCAAATAGCTATCTAAGTCATTTTTAAAGTTTTTGACCATCTTCTTTGTATAGATTATAATTAAACTGAAGAAGAGCTCATTCTGGAAGAAGTGATGTTTTGTTATTTTTGTTGTTTTTTCCTAATATACTCTTTATCGTTACAGTAGTCAATGTTCAATTTTTGCAGAATCATGTTTAAGTTGTCATTTTGTGACCAAGTTGTGTCTGACTTCTTCTATAACCCAATGAACCTTTTCATTTTTTGAATTAGCTTAAAGTTAGACATCGTGCTTTTGTACTGAAGAATGATAGTTAGCAAGCACAGTTAACTTGTCTGCTTTGTGGAACCGCACCCTTTCCCTTAAACACTTTGATGTCAGTTCACAAATTTGATGATTTGATCGTTGATCAAAGGCTGCGGGGTATGCCGCTGATGTTAGTGTCCATCTGTGTGTGTATGTTTGTGTGTTTAGGGGAGGGAGTTGTTCATGAAAGAATGAGAGAGAAAGAAAGTGAAAGACTGTGCAAGTATCAGATATCTTCCCTGCTCTCATTGCATCTCCTTTGTTAGCTTTGGGATGTGTGTACCCGATTTGTTACACTGTAGGACTGAAGATTTTTTCAATTTTATGTTACACTGAATAAAGATGGTAAATTTTATGTCCTGTGTTTTGTAAATGCATGTTATATATTCACTTGAAAGACAATATATATAATTTCATCTGACAAGCTCTTATATTTAATTTTCTATTTCTAGTGAAATTCAGAATTTCTGTTTTCAAGTGAATCTATTTTGTGTTATAATTACGCAACAGTGAACATAATATGTGCTTCATCATATATTTACAAAAACAATGGATAAAGCATAGTAATGATAGGTGCTATTAGTTCTCTGGGTTTTTTTCAAATAATCATTTCATAGAAACGCTTTGCTTTGATTGATGTTTGTTCTATAAAATATATGAAATATCACCATGTTTTAGATTTTAAGGCATCTTCTAGGCCTGTCTTGTCTAACTTATCCCTTTACAAATGTGGAAGTAAATGTAGAAACTGATGATCCTGTGTATTTTTCACAGCCTCAAAAATCTCTTATTGGTTTTGAACTAAAGAGTAGACTTTTTTTTCCTAGCTATGTCTTTTGTTAATAGCAAAATAATTTAAGCTAACTTAGAATTCTAAATTCCTTTAAATCACATATTATTCTCTGGGTTTGACCAAGTCTTAAAACTTAACCCTCTTGTCACTGTCATAGCTCTGTTAAGCTAAGGCTCAAGTTTGTGTAAGTTGGTTGATGAATTAACTGGATAGGAAGATAGTGGATTTTATATTATAAGACTACAAAAGCCATCAGAGAAGGTGAATTGATTAAAACACGTATTAATTCCCTGGATGGCCGTGAATTAGTTCACTCCGCTACACACAGGCATACACACACACAGAAGAGATGGAACAATTACTGGAAAACATTGAAAATGAATCTTCTAACTATGTTATTTTCCTCAGTTCAGTTCAGTCGCTCAGTCATGTCCGACTCTTTGCCACCCCATGGATTGTAGCACACCAGGCTTCCCTGTCCATCACCAGCTCCCTAAACTTGCTCAAACTCATTCCACTGAGTCGGTGATGTCATCAGCCATCTAACCCTCTGTCGTCCCCTTCTCCTGATGCCTTCAATCTTTCCCAGCATCAGGGTTATTTTCATAGTAGGGGACAAAGTTTCATGTATCTGAAGTAGAATGATACATGAAAATTATTGAATGTTTATGTGGAAAAATAAACTGTGATTGGAAATCAGGAATCTGTTCAGCTGATCTTTATCTAGGACTGGATGCACTTTGAGGAAAGGAATGAACCAACACATTTGTAGGAATAGCATCAAAAAAATTGTGGATCTTCACGTGAGGGTTCATCAGAAAACAACTGATCCAGACCCGCTGAATGTTTGCTTGTGACCCTTACTCCAGATTCATGAGCATATTATTTTCTTATCAGCATCTTTCACTGTACAGTTTCTGTTTTGTCATCAGGGCTATCTTGATTAGAATAAGAAAGAGTAATTTCTCAGTAAATTAATTGTGCAAGTTACCCTTTATGGGTGGGGTAAATTTGAAAAAAGTGTCCCATTATCTAGCTCCATCCCAAGTCTAAAACCTGGCCAGTGGAGATTGATGACCTGGATATTAGTCCCCTGTTATCACCCACCCCCACCCCAGGACATGGCCACATCAATTCAGTTCAGTTCAGTCACTCAGTTTCTGGCACTGTTTCCACTGTTTCCCCATCTATTTCCCATGAAGTGATGGGACCGGATGCCATGATCTTTGTTTTCTTAATGTTGAGCTTGAAGCCAACTTTTTCACTCTCCTCTTTCACTTTCATCAAGAGGCTTTTTAGCTCCTCTTCACTTTCTGCCATAAGGGTGGTGTCATCTGCATATCTGAGGTGATTGATATTTCTCCCGGAAATCTTGATTCCAGCTTGTGCTTCTTCCAGTCCAGCATTTCTCATGATGTACTCTGCATAGAAGTTAAATAAGCAGGGTGATAATATACAGCCTTGATGTACTCCTTTTCCTATTTGGAACAAGTCTGTTGTTCCATGTCCATTTCTAACTGTTGCTTCCTGACCTGCATATAGGTTTTTCAAGAGGCAGGTCAGGTGGTCTGGTATTCCCATCTCTTTCAGAATCTTCCACAGTTTATTGTGATCCACACAGTCAAAGGCTTTGGCATAGTCAATGAAGCAGAAATAGATGTTTTTCTAGAACTCTCTTGCTTTTTCCATGATCCAGCAGATGTTGGCAATTTGATCTCTGGTTCCTCTGCCTTTTCTAAAACCAGCTTGAGCATGTGGAAGGTCACGGTTCACGTATTGCGAAAGCTTGGCTTGGAGAATTTTGAGCATTACTTTACTAGCATGTGAGATGAGTGCAATTGTGCAGTAATTTGAGCATTCTTTTGCATTGCCTTTCTTTGGGATTGGAATGAAAACTGACCTTTTCCAGTCCTGTGGCCACTGGTTCTTCATAAGTTTGGCTTTCATGCAATACCATGGCTATGACACCACTTCTGCTTGTCATCCTTTTAGTTTCGATTTCAGCTAGTAGTTTTTCATCATTTCTCCATTTTCAGGTCAAAATCTTGATCAATCAACTTCATCTTTTCTGAGCCAGAATATGTCACTTGTGTATGAATTTGGTGCTCTCAGGCTAACTGTAGTCTGAAGCTAGGGGTGGGGTCACTCTGTTCTTTTGAAGAAGATGCTTGGTTTTATGATTCAATTCTCCATAACAAAATGCTGTCCCTTAAGAAATTCAGGCAGCTTTTTGCTGTGCTGTGTGTGCCTAGTCTCTCAGTCATATCCAACTCTGTGTGACCCCGTGGACTGTAGCCTGCCAGGCTCTTCAGTCCATGGGGATTCTCCAGGCAAGAATAATGGAGTGGGTTGGCATGCCCTCCTCAAGGGGATTTTTCCAACCCAGGGATTGAACATAGATCTCTCGCATTGCAGGTGGATTCTTTACCATCTGTGCCACCGGGGAAGCCCTTGGATACTGGAGTGGGTAGCCTCCCTTCTCCAGGGATCTTCCTGGCCTAGGAATGGAACTGGGGTCCCCTCCTTTGCAGGTGGATTCTTTCATCAGCTGAGCTACGAGAGAAGCCCACAGCTTTCTGGGGACTGCTCTAAAGAACAAAAGAAAAAAACAACAAAAAAACCTCATTACTTGATAAAAGGAACATCTTAAACCTGACCTACAGGATTTTCTTAATAAATAATTCAGATGCTGTACCACTTAGAAGACAAGGCAATTATGTACGTTTTAATGAAAAAGGAAAAAAAAAGTGAATCCTAGGTTAACCACAGTGTTAGTCACTCAGTCATGTCCCACTCTTTGCAACCCTGTGGACTATAGCCCACCAGGTTCCTCTGTCCATGGAGTTCTCCAGGCAAGAATCCTGGAGTGGGCTGGCATTTCCTTCTCCAAGGTTAACTGCAGAACCTTCTTAAAGTTGTTTCCCTCCTCACAATATTTCTGACTATGAACGTGTGAGTTTTCCACACAAAACAATTACCTAAATTCCCAACAGACACTGACTGGATGTCCCACAACTTAATTCACTTCTGATGCTAACTACCCAGACTTAGTGCAGACCCAGTAAGGAAATGGCTCAGTCTGAAAAGAGTGCCTCCCATTTCAGATGCCAGTCACAGTGATGGTTCCTGAGGTGACTACACTTCTGTCCAATATGTGGCCACAAATCAGGGATTCCCATGACCCCTTCCTCAGGTCTGATAATTTGTTACAATGACTCATAGAACTCATAGAACTCACTTACTATTAGTGGTTTATTAGAAAGGCTATTGTAAAGGCAGCAAAAAGAACAACCAGATAAAGAGGCACATGGCCAGAGTGAGGTCTGGAGGTGTCCTGAGGGCAGGAGCTTCAGTCTCTGTGAGGGTTAGGCTGCACTACGCTCCCAGCGTGTAACTGGCCTCCTCAGTCTGGAAGCCCTTCAGATTCCTCCCTTTAAGGTTTTGTGGAGGTTCCAACATGTGCATGATTGGTTAAATCATGGGCCGTAGGTAATTAACTAAATCCCCACCTCTTCTTCTATGCCCAAAGGTTGTGATATGGGGCCAGAAGTTCCAACCATCTAATCACATCCTTAATTCCTCTGGCAACCAGCCCCCGTCTTGAAGTTATCAAGGGTCACCTTTTAGCATAAGTTTATGTATAATTGAAAGGCTTATTCAATTGAAAGGCTTATATGTATAATTGAGAGGCTTATTATGAGTTTAAAAAATAAAAATTAAAAAACAACAACAACATTCCTCTCACCCCTATCATCAGGAGTTTTGGCACTCTGTGCCAGGAACTGGAGACAAAGACCAAATACATATTTCTAATTATATTGCTAGATCACACTTCTGTTACAAGGAGATTCTGCTGTGGCAGGCAGTAACTGTTCACTCACTGACCAGAAATGTATTTCCCTTTCCATGGTGGTCCACAGGTGGTACCTTTGATCTGGTGGTCCACATTGTCCCTTTCATGGGGTTATACTCAAGAGAGTGACTAAGAGGGCTGTGAACTTGCAGAAACTGTGACCAACATACTTTGTGAAAAAAATAAAATGTGCTTAGTGAGTTCTCAAGAAGAAATGATGACTTTGATGAAGCTAACATGCAATCCTGAATAGTTCAGGATCAGTTATGAGTGAATCAGATGATACATGCTTGTTTAGCCTGAAATAAAGCACTATTTAAAGGGATTATTTGATAATACAATTACATGTTCCTTTTATTGGAATTTTATTTTCTGAGTTTTAACTTTCTTATCCAGATGATATTCATCACTATCTGCCCAATGAATCACAAATACTAATATACTGTTATTACTTACACACTTTCTAATATTAGAATCACCTCGAAATGTTGGAGTTAACCCCATTTTATAGAGGAAGGAATTACAGATCAGGTAATTAGCTTTCCCGCACTGTAGAATCAACCCCTATTGATTAGGCCCCAACCTAGCTCCAAATGTAGATCCTTTTACTATATCATGCTGTCCTTTCTTCCCATGTATTTAAGAACAAACAAAGATAATTTTTCTTTTTTTTGCCAATTGACACTAAGTATGTCAGAAAGTATGGATCTCTGATAGACGTGGATTGATCATAAAATGACTCCCCCACTTTCCAAATCCCCTTACAATTAAAAAAGAGAATATTTCATTTTATACCCTCCTACCATTATCAGATGGTTCCAGCTTAAAAGAGTATGCTTAACATGAATTTGCTGAATAAAAGACATCTGATTGCATGTTTTATGTGCATAGAGACCTCAAAAAGCAGTTATTTTCTGGAAAATGCCCTAAATGAATTCAGGAACTTCAATATGAATGAACAAGGAAAGAAAGGAAAAAAAATGTGCTCTAAAGACTTTTTTAAGACTGACGAGGCTTTTCCATTTGTGCACTATATAAGGTTTTACTAGAATGTTCAAAATTAAACCACATTAAAGTAATCAAAGCACTCTTAGAAATGATTTCATAATAATGATTGGGACTTGAGGATACAGCTGGTCTTGGTTAAGTACTGCCTCTTGAAAATTATTTGAAGTAAAGTGAAAACTAAGAAAAAAAATTTCCTTTTTAGTTGTCCAGATCGTAGAACGTTAATATAGAGTGTAATCAAGTGATAAATGTGGCATACAAATACACTGTTGTAGTTTTAAACTTCAGTGTCCCTTAATGCATAATGAAAGGACTGACAATTCAGCAGGGCTATGTGTATCCCTCGAATATTGCTAGATTTTGCTGTCCATGTGCTAGCAAATTTCTCCCATGTTTTGCGCCTAGCTGCTTAGGCAGCCAAATTATACACAGTGCTCTTCTCTCTTCCCCCTCACCTCCAACCCCACCTTGACTTCTCCATTCAGAAGGTTTTATTAATTTCCAAATCTCATATAATGGCCTGATTTTGAAGCCAAGCCCTGAGTTGAATTGGCCCCTCACTCTTCTTCCTGAACAGTCTGCTCTAAAATGCCCCAGCCTGAAGATGTTAGCAGATTACAATGGAAATATTAATACCGTGCAGAGGACCAAGAAATTTAGTTTCACTTTCAATATACAGTTAATACCAGATTAGTGAATGCATTTCATTATAGGTATATCATGATTTAGAAAGCATTTCAAAATAATAGGAACTCAATGTAATTATATCTATGATGATGGTGATGAAAACACTAATATAAAAATAGCAACATTTTTAAAAATTTATTTTTAATTGGAGGATAATTGATTTACAATATTGTATTGGTTTCTGCAGTACATCAATGTGAATCACCCTCAGGCATGCATGTGTCTCCTCCTTCTTGGACCACCGTTGCTCCTCCCACCCCTTCCCACCCTTTGCGTTCTCTGCATCATGCAGCAAGTTGCCACTATTTATAAGTTACAATTTGCAAGCGTTCTCAGATTTTCAGGGGCAAGAAGGATGGATGACACAAATTATCAAATTTATGCTATATCGTCTTTTTGGACTGATTTCGAAAAACGATGTAGTCCTCCAAAAACATCTTTTTCTTTTTTAGTATTTGCATTTCCCATTGGCTTTATTCTAAGCCCTTGTTTCCTCTACATTCTGCACTCTTCAGCTGGAGTCTTGTGGTTGCTTTCTGAGATACCTGTCAGATGTATTCTATCTTCTTGCCTGGATGACCCTTCAAATATTCCTAATTTCTTGGTAGAAGGGTTCTGTTCTTCTTTTGCCTCAGCTCCTTTCACCCTGATCTCTGTCCAGCACCTCTTTCTCCTTTTTGTGTTGCTTCTACAACCTGAGCCTGTGACTCACAAGCTTCCACCCATGAGTTATGCCTTGACTTTTGCCTGAGAAAATCAGATGATTAACTTGTTGTTCAAGTGTATTGAAAGAAATGGTCAGCAGAAATACTTTTCCATTCCCTGGTATTGAGACTTTGCTGAAAGCTTGCTGAAAACGGAGACTCTTCGTTTCCATCTGTTATTTGCCACATGATCTTCAAAAGTCTCTGAAAGAGAACCAGCAATGATTTTTATTCCAAAAGACAGGGATCTCTGTCCAGATTAACATCAAAACATGTATTCTAAATTAAAGAGAATAGGTGTGATTTCAGTTTGCTTTCCTCCTCGTAATTTCTTTCTTGATTTACTCTCACCATGCTCAAGCATGCTAAAAGTATGTAGCAGGTTGAAATTCCTATCATTTCTGCAGAATTGCATTCTCATCTTTCAGCGCTTTCAGTTTGCGCTGAGATGTACTTAATTCTCAAATGATGTTTAGTGTGTGACCTCGTTTTCCTCTCCTCTCCTCTTCTTCCCCACCATGTCTCTCTCTCTCTGACTTTATCTGCAAAATTCTGTTGAGATTTACGTGAATCAACACTCTATTTTCAGAAATATTTCTGGTATCAATAAAAAATAAATCCACAAGAAATGTGCATTCTTGGCTAATGAACTTTTAAATGCTCTAATAAACAAGTGGACAATTAGGTCTCTCTTGAGATACTTTTGAATATCGCAGTACTGCAAACCACATAGAGGCAGAGAAAGCTGACCAGTTATTTCTTTTCATCGCTTGAAGGTTTGATACCCTCCAAGTCTAAGAGGTGAGCATCTACTCACCTCTCTCATATTTTTAGTGGTTTTTATTTTTCTCATACATCTGTAGTTGTATGAAACCAGGAAGGGGAAAAGATATTTATGGTTTAGATCGTAAACAAAGAGAAAGGTGTTCAATTCTTAGGAAAATACATTAATATGTAAAGTATTAAGAACATCTCTTATAGCAATTAAGAACTAGGGATTTCTTTGCACAGCTTTGTCTTAAAACTATTTTAAAGTATAATTTCACACCTAAAATAAAAATCATAAATCCTCAGCTATCACTAATACTGTAAAACAAGAATGTTAATTACATTTTGTACTTCCAGTTTCACAGAATAGTAATTCTCTGTGCTCTGAAGACATGCCAAGACCACAAGAATTTGAATACCACGGCACACCTGCAAACAGGTCAAAAGGAAAGGGAAAAACCCCAAAGGTCCAAATTTTCTTTATTTGGCTTTTTTTCTGTGATGTATATGTGAGTACTATCATTTTATTTTCTTAAATGACAATATTAAAAATAGATGCATTAGAAACACAAATGTACACATTTAAACTGCAAAAAAAGACCAGAATTAAGCTAATATTACATTTCAGTAAATATAGAATACATCACAGCATTATATGTATATGTTGGGTTTTCTCTGTAAATTGTTGTTTGAGATGAAAAGGTTTAGCTCCTGAACTGTGGTGTAAAATAGTTAAATGATTTCTCTGGATAATTCCAGAAAGGCAGAATGTAATGTAAATGTCACACCTGCAAGTCTAATAGCAGGGAAAAGAGTTGGAACTAAAGCTTAAGGCATCGTATATATGCTTGTTCACATACAGAACATGGAAGCGAACAGAGGATTATTTTTCTTCTAAGAAGCATTTGCTTGGGTACATTTTGTCCCTGCTTCCTCAGTGAAAGATAACTTCAGGTTGGATAATTGAATAAACCAGGAACAAAAAGGGGTTCCCTGATGGCTCAGCGGTAAAGAATCTGCCTGCAATGCAGGAAACACAGGAAACCCAGGTTCGATCCCGGCTTGGGAAGATCCCCTGGAGGAGGAAATGGCAACCCACTCTGTTATTCTTGCCAAGAGAATCCCAAGGACAGAGGAGCCTGGTGGACTACAGTACCAGGGGTGGCAAACACACAGAGGAAGAGGAAAAAATGAGGGATCAAAAGAACCAGCAGAGAGTTAAAACCAAGTGATCCACAGGCCCTCCCAAGAATATAATAGTGATAAAATATATTAGTAAAATTCTGAATAGTTTATCAACAGCTTAACCCAGGCAGGCCAGATTATTCCTCTGTAAAATAGGGATAATAAAACTGGGATCAGTATATGGGAAAAGCACCTAATCCTGTGTCTGATACACAAGAGATTCTCAAAACTACGATGACAGTAATTTGCATTTAGTGGCAGTAGTGGTAGTAATAGTAATAAAATGCAACCCACTCCAGTTTCCTTGCCTGGGAAATCCCATGGACAGAGGAGCCTGGTGGACTCCAGTCCATGGAGTCACAAAAAGAGCTGGACACAACTGAGCGACTAAACAACAATAATGAAATGTGTCCAAATATCTGTCTAACTTGTTCTAGAGAGACCTTTGGTGTACATGTTTTTTTTTTAGTTTGTATGCAAAATAAACTGGTTTGGACAAAAGTCATAAATTTAAAAATTATAAATTAGGCTTATAAATCATTTGTTGCTGTTGTTCAGTCACTCAGTTGTCTCTGACCCTTTGCAACCCCGTGGACTGCAGCAGGCCAGGCTTCCCTGTCCTTCACTATCTCCCAGAGTTTGCTCACACTCACGTGCATTGGGTTGATGATGATGCCATCCAACCATCTCATCCTCTGGAGGAGAAGGGGACGAGAGAGGATGAGATGGTTGGATGGCATTATCATCAACTCAATGGACACGAGTTGGAGCGAACTCTGGGAGACAGTGAAGGACA
The DNA here is from genome assembly GCA_006410635.1 of Cephalophus harveyi. NCBI lineage: Eukaryota > Metazoa > Chordata > Mammalia > Artiodactyla > Bovidae > Cephalophus > Cephalophus harveyi. Next base: position 19,208 of record SJYT01064351.1, on the reverse strand, counting down.
GGGCAGCCTGGCATGCTGAGTCTACCCTTCACATCAGGTGGCCAAACTGTTGGAGTTTCAGCTTCAGCATCAATCTTTTCAATGGATATTCAGAGTTAATTTTCTTTAGGACTGACTAGCTTGATCTCCTTGCTCTCCAAGGGACTTAATTCATAGGTTTTTATTAATTATGGTTATATAAAATTTAGGTCTCCAGACCCCAGTATCATCTTTCCCCTGCCTCCTACCCCCCAGCTGGGAATAGAAGGGTGATTGATTCCGTGACCATGAGCCTGCCTTTGAGTCCTTTAGGTCATTGCTGCTGAGAGTGTGGTCCTTGTTCTATCAGCTTCAGCATCACTGGGGGCATGTCAGGAAAGCATGACCTCAGGCCCACCCAAACCTACTGGTCAGTGTTTGCTTTTTAACAAGATTTATACATAATCAATTCACATATTATAGTTTCAGAATCACTGCCTTAAAACATTAGTTCTCAAATGATTCTATGTTCAAGGAACTTTAAAAAATAATACTGATGTCTTGGATTTGCCTTGGACTGAACTGACCAGAATTTATATAGGTGGTGTAAAGCATTAGGGTTTTGTGTTTTTTTCTTTTTTTTTTAAGCTCTCCAGTTACCCGTTGATTATTTTCTGTTCAGTTCAGTTCAGTCACTCAGTTGTGTCTGACTCTTTGTGACCCCATGGACTGCAGCACGCCAGGCCTCCCTGTTTATTGCCAACTCCCGCAGTCTATGCAGACTCATGTCAATTGAGTGGGTGATGCCATCCAAACCACCTCATCCTCTGTCATCCCCTTCTCCTCCTGCCTTCAGTCTTTCCCAGCAACAGGGTCTTTTCAAATGAGTCAGTTCTTCGCATCAGGTAGACAAAGTATTGGCGTTTCAGCTTCAACATCAATCCTTCCAATGAATATTCAGGACTGATTTCCTTTAGGACGGACTGGTTGGATCTTCTTGCAGTCCAAGGGGCTCTCAAGAGTCTTCTCCAACACCACAGTTCAAAAGCCTCAATTCTTCGGTGCTCAGCTTTCTTTATAGTCCAACTCTCACATCCATACATGACTACTGGAAAAGCCATAGCTTTGACTAGATGGACCTTTGTTGGCAAAGTAATGTCTTTGCTTTTTAATATGCTGTGTAGGTTGATCATAACTTTTCTTCCAAGGTGTAAGCGTCTTTTGATTTTATGGCTTCAGTCACTATCTGCAGTGATTTTGGAGCTCAAAAAAATAGAGTCTGTCACTGTTTCCTTTTTTTTTTCCCCACTGTTTCTACTTATTTTTTTGTGTAGCCTGTGGTCTTTGTAAGTGGGTGGCTTAAAAAAAGTGTAAATGTGGGAAGGATGCAGAACATTTACAAGACAGTTGCCCAGTGAGTCAACTTTCTTCCAAAGGGGCAGGAAAATGATAAAACAGGACTGATAATTGCATTGCACACAGAGTAAGGTGCAATCATAAGGTTTCACATAGCTAAGCCCTACTCCTCTCCTTTTAGTTTCCTGGCATTCTTGTTAGGGAATGGTCCAGATATACATATTCCTCAAACCCATCAACCTCCTGTTCAGGTCTTCAGCCACCGTTTGTATGGAGAAGACAGTCTTTCTCCCTTCTCTGAATTCTCGCATATCGCAGTCTCACACAGCTAACTTCTATTGCTGTGTTTCAGCATAGAAGAGGCCATTCCTGATCTGTTGTGCCTGTTGATATCAGGTACCCCAGCTGCACAGAATGCTTTACTTCCCTTCAGAATGTTTACCAATATTTTAATTATGAACTTATTCATGTGACTATTTGCCTCTCATTAAACTAAAATTCCCAGGAGGGCACAGGCAATTTTGTCTGTGTTCAGAGTATAATTACAAGCAAGAGTCTGAAGCAATTTTAATGAAATATCAACACGATTGAACTAAAATATAGGTGTAGGAACATTCACTGATGCATTATTGTCATTTTTAAAATAGAAAATACCTTAAATTTTTATAAATATTAGAGTAGTTAAGTTATGGTGCTAAACCTAATGGAACCCAAGACAATGATTAAAATGAATGATGTAGATAATATAATTATATATGAATGGACATGAAAGATATTTATGATCTTTAAATTTTTTAAATAAAGTACATTGCAGAGAAAACAGTTGTCATGTGTGAATCTGTTCTGTTTGAAAATGTGCGTGTTTTACATGAAAGCATGCCTGCTACCTCAGGCACCTTAGTTTCCTTTCTGCTCATGTACCAGCAAGTGCTCTTTGTACTTTGGGGACCGTTGTGGTTGTTATCTAAAGCATAATAGTATTTTCTCTCCTTTATTGGGTAACTCCTGTTTGAGTACCATGTCTTAGCTCATTGCTAATGAACCCATCCTCCCCTCATTATACGTCCCTGTTCCATGAATAGCTCTCTTCTGTCACATTCATCCGAATTGTAATTTTACAGTAATTTCTGTGACACCTTGGGGGCATGCTGCCACTGGGCGGAAGCTCTGGAAGGCTGCTGTGTGGTCAGTGAGCCTGTCTTTGTACCTTCAGAATCTAGCATGATGTCTAGCACTGAATCAAAACTTACTGTTTAGCTAACAAGTCGCAAGCCGGAATTTGAAGCACACTCAACCTCATTCTAAAACCTGTGCTCTTAATTAGTAATAAATTACCAAGTGAAGTTTCAAAATCATATTTTACTAAAATAGAGATGCCAAAGCCAGGAAAGACTTCAGAGAGCGCTCTCTCTGCCTTTCTCATAGACAGACTCAGTGAGAACTGTTCCTATGATCTCTGTTTTAGGGGAAGGGGGAGAGAGCGTGAGTGTTCTAATCCACTGATGATCAAAAGAGAAACTGCTGGGGACTCTTTCACTGATAAGCTGTATGGTTTTATTCTAGTTAATAATACCTACCTTGTGATTTACCAAAACCAGTCGTTCTGATAAATTCTGTCTATGGCTAATGCCTTGTCTCCCTGAGAGGCTGTATTCTTACCTATCCAAGGAATTCAAGCATGTTCATTTCCATAGACAGATACCAATGACCTCAGTTAAAAAAAAAATGAGATTGCAATAAAAATTGGAAAATCATTGTGCTTGGAAGTGAAACAAATTTAGATTATAAATCTGTTAATATTTAGGTCTTCTTTAGCATTAACCTTGAGGGTGAAGTCGCTCGGTCGTGTCCGACTCTTCGCGACCCCATGGACTGTAGCCTACCAGGCTTCTCCGTCCATAGGATTCTCCAGGCAAGAATACTGGAGTGGGTTACCATTTCCTTCTCCAGGGGATCTTCCCGACCCAGGGAGCGAATCTGGGTCTCTCGCATTGGAGGCAGATGCTTTAACCTCTGAGCCACCAGGGAAGCCCTTGCATTAACCTTAGGCTTGATCTATAAACAAGTCATGCGCCTATGTAGATAATTGTATACAGAGGTAAAGACAGTCATTCAAGACATAAACACTACTGTTGACCAAAATGCCACATTTTATTCATTTTTGAAAGAAAAATTATAGCTATACCATTTAAATTTTCATATATACACTTGCCTCCTGCTCCCTCATAAAATCTTTTTGGCTTAGGACGTAGCCCATTAAGATTTGAATTTTAATATGATTTGAGCAAAAATTCAAAGAATATTATTTTCAAAGTTTATTTTATATTCATATATATGAAATGCCAATATTACATGAATTAGATGAACATCATATGAATCATAAGAACATTATATAAATTATAAGTATATAGGAAATTGCTCACAAGACCTAGAGAATTTTCTTTTGAATAGTCTCAGAGGTGGTAATACTTGGTTCCAGAAAATCAGTTTCACCCTTAAAAGTTAGTCCATCTGTGAGCATGTCTATTTATCTATCTATACATATACACTTAAGCGTACACACAAACACACACACTGATACATTGTTGTTGTTGTTGTTTAGTCACTAAGTCAGGTTCGACTCTTTGCAACCCCATGGACTGTAGCCCACAAGGCTGCTCTGCCTGTGGGATTTCCCAGACAAGAAAGAATACTGGAGTGGGTTGCCATTTCCTTCTTCCAGGGGTCTTCTCGATTCAGGGACTGAACCCATCTCTCATGAACTGGCAGGTGGATTCTTTACTACTGAGACACCAGGGAAGCCCACACTCATTCATATATACACATATATATGTGCACAAACTCGTCCTCTCCTTCTATATAGGTGTGTATTTGTTCATGTAAAGCAACAGACTTCTTTGAAAGGTCATTATTATCTAGTGAAAGAAGAACTGGATTTTGCAGCAGAGCACTCACTTTTAGTTCTGGCCCAAAGCTGCAAAGCCTAAAGCCCTCTATCTTCCTGTTGCCTGGTTTTCTTGCTTATTTCATCTGACAGTTAAGGGTATGAACCTAAATGACTCTTCAGTTCTGATAGTCCCTAATTTTTTTTTTTTTTCTTTTCCCTCTCAACATAGAGCACACTGAAAAGAACATTTCCCTGCCTCAGCTTTGAACTGATCTAAATCTTACAAGGAGATAGTTTTGTTTATAATTAGCTAGGGTTGTTGTTCTGTGTCTGAGAAGCCAGAGAACAGAGAAATACCCAGCTGTCTTTTGCACATCAGTCATCTCTCATGGCATGACATTTTGCTGAGTAAAAGTGTAAATGAATCAAAGTTGCACTTTGTACTCTTTAAAATTCACATGGGGTCACATACTGGGAAAGATGTGTTTTAGTTTTAAAAACATTTGAAAAAATAATATGATATCTGCCAAATATCAAATAGAGCAGTGTGTCTTCACGGGTATGTGAGTTTGTGTGTGTCCCAGAAGCTTTGCATTTACATGCATATATAGATAAAAATAAAATCATAAAATAAACTTTTTATGAAAAGTATTAGAAATTCTTTGCCCAAGGAATATTTGATCCTTCAAAATAGTCACCATGGGAGACTCTATATTTATTCCAATCAGGTTGTCATCACACAAAGCAGTTCAGGAATTTCCTTTTTTAGAATTGCTTATGGTGTTTTCTTTTGAATATTCTCAGTGGTGGTAAAACTTTGTTACAGAAAATCAATTCCATCCCTGAAGGTTAGTCCAAGTATGATTTGAAGTGGTGTGAAATTTGGCATAATGCCTGTCTGCTTAGTCCTCACTGAAGAACTTATTCCTGGCAGCAACAGCAGCAGAACTACCTCATTATAAAGCTTTTTCACTTATAAGAGGGCTCCATGGCATGGATCCCAAAAGTCAAGTTCTGATAAGCCCCATTTGGCACATTGGTAAAAAATTAAGTACACTTTATGCTTTAAATCGGAGATGGGAGTGCTTTGGAATGTGAGAAATATTTCTTTTCGATTTGGAAGGCAAAGTCATCAATCAACTGTTAGATAAATGATGCGTTTACTTTAAGTCTGTCAATAAAAAGATCAATTAACATAACCAGGCCCTCTCTGTAGGACAACTGGATAATACTTTTCCCTGATCCTATTAAGAATTCAGAATTTATTTTTCTCTAGTCATCTAATCAAAATATCTTCATTTTAACAAAAAATATTAATAGATAACTATAAAATAATAGAAAAATATCACAGAACAAGGATCCTAAAACTCTTGCAATTTTCTAAGTGGTAAGAGCATTTGGTGGAGAAGGCAATGGCAACCCACTCCAGTACTCTTGCCTGGAAAATCCCATGGACAGAGGAGCCTGGTAGGCTGCAGTCCATGGGGTCGCGAAGAGTCGGACACGACTGAGTGATTTCACTTTCACACATTGGAGAAGGAAATGGCAACCCACTCCAGTGTTCTTGCCTGGAAAATCCCAGGGACGGGGGAGCCTGGTGGGCTGCCGTCTATGGGGTCACACAGAGTTGGACACGACTGAAGTGACTTAGCAGCAGCAGAGAGAGCATTTGGAGCATCTTTTATTCTAAAATTTAGTCTTTGACTTGAGTTCCTGATACAGAGATCCTAAATCCCTTTGGATTTCCCAGGTGATGAGAATGGCTTTTGCTCTAATGATTCAGCTCTGGGTAGGCTCCTGGATAGATTCAGGATGTGGAATGGTCATCAGACCAAGTCAAGATTAGACACGTGATACTTTCAGCCCCACCCTCATCTTCCAGTAGAGGGAGAAGCGCTGGAGACTGAGTTAATGATGAATTATGCCCCCGTAATGTTTCCCGGCTGGGGAACACATCTAGGTGCTGGGAGGGTGTTACACTCACCTCGCTAGGGACCTTGCTCTGTGTATCTCTTCCTCTGCTGTTCATCTGTATCTTTTATCATATTCTTTATTATATGTTTGTGTGTTAGTTGTTCAATCATGTCCAACTCTGAAACCCCATACACTGTAAGCCACCAGGCTCTGTCCATGGGATTCTCCAGGCAAAAATACTGGAGTGGGTAGCCATTCCCTTTTCCAGAGGGTCTTCCCAACCCAGGGATCAAACCTGAGTCTTTTTGCATTGCAGGCAGATTCCTTACTGTGTGAGTAACCAAGGAAGCCCTCTTTATTATATGATAAATTAATGTAAGTGTTTTACTGAGTTCTGCCAAATGTACCGACACATTATGGAAAACTGGGAAGTTGTGGGAACCCCAGTTCATAGTTGGTTGTTCAGAAGTAGTGGCAACAACTTGTTACTAGCAATTGTCATCCAGAAGGGCAATCTTCTGAGATCTAACACTTAATTTGTGGGAATCTCACGCTAAATCCAGGTAGATAGGGTCAGAATTGTACGGTTACTCAGCTTGTGTCCAAGAACCAACTGCTGTGGGAATTAACCTGTGAATCTGGTGTCAGATGAGCTATGAGTGTAGTATTTGTGAAACAGTAAAGGGAAGCACGGGCTTCCCTGGTGGCTCAGAGGTTAGAGCATCTGCCTGCAATGCGGAAGACCTGGGTTCGATCCCTGGGTCAGGAAGATCCCCTGGAGAAGGAAATGGCAACCCACTCCAGTACTCTTGCCTGGAGAATCCCATGGAGGGAGGGGTCTGGTGGGCTACAGTCCATGGGGTCGCAAAGAGTCGGACACGCCTGAGCAACAAACCACTACTACTAAAGGGAAGCACGAGAGTTATTCCTATACAATCTTGAATAAGTCCCATCAAATTTCCCAAATACGGGAAAAATCCCATATCTAAAAATATTCTCTCTATTCTCTTGACTGTAAGATGCTTCTGCTGTTAGATTTCTTAAAAATGGAATTCAATTTCTGTTCCAATTACAATTTCCATGGGGTTTTCTGTTCTGATTAAAGGCAGCTATATTATTTCAGTCAACTAGAGTAGAAACATCTGTCACTGTAACACCCTCCCCTTTCTCCTGATGTCTAGTCCGTCCTTAAATGTGCTTAGCTTATCCTGACCGCAGTATGCCAGCCTCTCTTCCCCTCACTGTCCTGCTTGTCTAGTATGGACTGGTCGTCGCCTTTGTGGTTCAGTTGCTAAGTTGTGTATGGCTCTATGCCACTCCATGGACTTGGACTGCAGCATGCCAGCCTTTCCTGTTCTTCATGATCTCCCAGAGTTCACTCAAACTCATGCCCATTGAGTTAGTGATGCCATCCAACCATCTCGTCCTCTGTCATCCCCTTCTCCTCCTGCCTTCAATCTTTCCCAGCATCAGCACCTTTTCCAGTGAGTTGGCTCTTCACATCAGGTGGCCAAAGTATTTATTGGAGATTCAGCTTCAGTATCAGTCATTCCAATGAACATTCAGGGTTGATTTCCTTTAGGATTAACTGTTTGATCGCCTTGCTGTTCAAGGGACTCTCAAGAATCTTCTCCAGCGCCACAGTTTGAAAGCATCAATTCTTCGGTGCTCAGCTTTGTTTATGGTCCAAAACTCACATCTGTACATGACTACTGGAAAAACCGTAGCTTAGACATACGGACCTTTGTCAGCAAAGTGATATCTCTGCTTTTTAATATACTGTCTAAGTTTGTCATTGCTTTATTCCAAGGAGCAAGAAAGAGTCCTTTAATTTCATGGCTGCGGTCACCATCTGCAGTGATTTTGGAGCCCAAGAAAATAAATTCTGTGACTGTTTCCATTATTTCCCTATCTATTTACCATCAAGTGATATGCACCTATACACATGTATTAATATAATGACATCCATTCCTTACCAGTCCTTCCAATTTTAGTTACCATTATTTTCCTTCAGATATTCTACACTCCACATAAATTATTCTCATATTCCTGTTGCTATGATATTTTTGTTATTCCCTCAGCCTGAAAGTACCATAGTCATTGTATTTCATGTTTATAATTTTTTGTTTTTTTAATTTTATGTTTTTTTTTTAATTTTTTAAAATACACTTGTGATGTTCTTTACCTTTAATAAACCTTCTTTGTCTTGCTTATTTGGAGGATCTATCTTCTTCGTCTGATTCATACAGCAAATGGAGTTTTCTCCAGATTTTGCTCACCAGATCCATTCCCCACCCCCTCATTTTTTTTTTTTTTTTAATCTTCCTTACTACACGGAGAGCTGATTAAGGGCAGGAACAAATCATTCTTTATTTTTTTGCAAATTTTCCTGTGTCTTGCACAACATAGATGCTGAATAAATATATGTTTCGTAAATCTACATACCTAGATATGACACACACAATGTTTATAGTCTTAAAAAGTTTCTCAAGCAGGTGGCGGTTGCTGTAGGCGTTCAGGAGCAGTGGGTCGAGAGGATGTCTTGAGGCACACTCTGCTATCACATTCATGCCCCTCTACCCCGAGGGGTACAAAGAAAGGACCTAGAGCCGGAAACCTCTCCAGTTCCGCAGACGGCACACTGTATCCACATTAGCCTAAAAACAGCTGAATTCTCAAAGCATCAGTTTTCTCTTTTGAAAATGGTGATGATCTGCTATATATACTATTGTTACTAAATCTACTCATAGGGACTTGTAAAAAAAAAATATATATATATATATATATATATATGGGATGACATCCAACATCAATTGATGAACAAACTTCAAAGATAAATCTTTAATGAAACTTGTAGTTACAAAATATCCATCTCTTTATAGTTTCATAAATGTCAATCTCCTATTAACAAACTCGTCTGGTGTGATACTGACCAAAGGGGCCATCATTATCTCTTCTTTTCCCCATTCCCTTGTAATCTATGTATCATTGGTAGTGTCCTGTGTATCATAAAACTTGAAAAGTCATTTATTACTATTTTCAAAATGAGACTACGTGAGAAATCCATTTTATTTAGGGCTATTGTGCTGATTTAGTATCCATTATTTTTCCCTAATCAGTATGAGCTGGAAACAGCTCATTTCTTCTCCAAATGCCACTAAATGTCAATCATCACATGCATGAATTTTATTTGAAGCTACATTTTTAACCAGAATATAATTTGATTTCATATTTGTCTTTGATTTAGCTGTCAACAAAATGAAACTAATAGATGAGCAGAAGGAAAAGATGATTGTGTTTTAAATTAGTTAAAAACAATAAAGCCAAATAAATAGCACTTTTATATTCTGATAATGTCATTTCTTATTAGATGTTTAGGAGACTCTTGCCATCAAAAGACAAATACTGATCTTTTAGACGGTATCTTACCTGAAGGGTAGAAAGAGGGGAGCTTTGAAAGGCAGTCACTCTTTGTAGGTAGGTGTATTTGTGTGTAGCATGTCCAATCTCTTTTCCAGAACTTTTACCTTCCACTTGAAGGAAGCTGTTAGTTCTTTGTCTTCATTACTTATATGTAAGCAGCCAGACTATTTTTCTCTCCCTTCCCCTTCATCTCTTAGTTTTAGAGTCAAGCCAGAATTTTCTAAATATTTGAAAGTAATATACATATACCTATTAATTAGAAAATAATGGAAAGCATACAAAGATTATTTTGTTTAACTTTCTATAAGAAAACCCTTGAATTTTTACTGATACTGTCACATATTCTCAGCTCTAGACTTGCTTTTACATCTAAATCTTCTTCCCCTCTCACCTTTTTCAAAGAAGTAAATGAAATACAGTCATTTCCTAAGATGTGATAGACATCTAGAGACCAGAGGACCAAAAGAGTAGACAAGTCAAAAGAGAAACATGTAGAGGATAAAATATGTTTTTTGAATTCAGGTAACTGTCTCGAGGTTTTGGTAATTGTTAAAAGTCAGGTCCTGTCTTGAATGGCCCATGCATTTTGGAGAAATTTGCTAAGAGGCTCAGTCCCAACCATTGGTAAGCACTAAATTTCAGAAGCCCAGTCCTTTGGACTAGAATTTAGGGCATCATTCCTGGAATTGGTGATGCATTATCATCAGTGGAAGAAATCTTTAAAAATAGAAGAACTAGGATAATATGAAGTTAATTTAGGCCAAGTGGCTGGGGCAGGGAAGACTGAGGTGCAGATTAGGGAATCTTACACCAGGTTTTGCATTAATTAAGCCAGTTCTAGGATTACAGCAGTTGATCCTGAGCTTACTGATGTTCTGGAATGGTAGTAACATTCAGGGATCGAATTCAGCTACAAATGTCTGCCACAGGAGGGGAAATTTTAGAGGAAACTCATGCTTGAATCTGTATTGCACGTGCGGTGCTCTTGAACCACTTTGCAGGGAATTAGGGTTTGCGTGTGTTCAGTGATCTGGCCAGTTCTTCCTGTGCTCATGCTGACAAAGAAAGCACTGCTGTCTACTCTCTGTCAGAATAGACAGCTTCCTGTCTAGGTACGTTGGTAATTATGAAGAAATGGCAACTAAACTAAAATCCAGCTTTATCGATATGAAAGAAAGGTTTGTGATAATAAATCATACCTCTTACATATTTGTTTTGTTAGGCACTCACTGTTTGTGGGAAGATGTGTAAAACTTGTCCAATCTCTTTTTCTAGAAGTTTTAGATAGTTTTGATAGTTCCTTCTCTAGAAGGAACTTTTTACTTACACTGGCAAAGAGTCAGACACAACTGAGTCACTTTCACTTTCACTTTCAATCTATAATGTAGAAAACAAAACCTGAAGGCTAAAATTAAAAATAGGTGTGATATCATTAATTTCATATTCTCATTGGAATTTTACATTAAAGCCAGCACAAAAGTTAATGAAACACAATATAAAAAGTAGGGGAAGGGTAGGTAAAGTTTTATGTTATTTTACATCTTAGATGCATTTTAAAAGTTTACTTGTGAAGAATGCATTTGTTTTTATGACTATGCCTGGCTGTGCCATATAAATCATTCTCTAATTAATGATCAAAGTAAAAAAACAATTAAAATTGGTTGTTAGGGTGAATTGATCTAGTTTATTAAAATAGATCAGTCATTTCTATCAAAACATTTAATCTGGGAGACCTTAAATAAATATGGGGAGTTACCTTTCATATTCAAATCAGAAGACGATCATATATCATTTGTGGTTGAAAGCTTGATTTTTCTTCTGTCTTTTGGATTGTTTCTCTGTAGTCTGAGTAAATTGCATCATTAATCACATATATCTTAGATAAAATCACTGCTTATATAGCCAATGAACTAGAATACAGTCTGATATACAAGAAATATTTTCCCCGGAGTACTTAATAACCAACATTCAACAACTGAGCCTGAGACAAAAGTATAAATGGCACTTTTGATTTCTTCAAAGGAATAGTCTATTTTACCAGTAGTTGTTAGATAACAGGAACTTCATTATTTTTATGCTTCCTCTAGTGGTTCTTTTCATTTACTGTTAGAAAATAAAGCCTGAAAGGCTCTAATAACATTTTAGTATGATTTGTTATTCACATTTTATATCTTATATTAACCAAAACAAAGGACTGAATTCAGGCTGGTGATTTCAAACAACAAATTTTAAATTATAGGGGGCTGACCCTGGTGGCTCAGAGGTTAAAGCATCTGCCTCCAACGCGGGAGACCCAGGTTCGATCCCTGGGTCGGGAAGATCCCCTGGAGAAGGAAATGGCAATCCACTCCAGTGTTCTTGCCTGGAGAATCCCACGGACGGAGAAGCCTAGTAGGTTACAGTCCATGGGGTCACAAAGAGTCGGACATGACTGAGTGACTTCACCTCACCTCAGACTTTAGTATGCTCATTGAGATTGAACTACCCACCAAAATTCAGTAAAAGCTGAAAGAAATTAATGAAGTCAATAGAGAAAAAAGTTTTACTTCCCCTGCATATTAAGAACAAAATTTCTGAAAATTGTTACAAACCTAGTTAGTATTTATGGATATAATGACAGGGAGCAATAAACCTGTGGTTTTAACACATCAGAACATGATTACATAGGTAAGCTGAATCTTATACTAAGTTCAGTTCAGTCGCTCAGTCGTGTCCAACTCTTTGCGACCCCATGAATCGCAGCACGCCAGGCCTCCCTGTTCAACACCATCTCTCGGAGTTTTTTTTTTTTTTTTTAATCTTCCTTACTACACGGAGAGCTGATTAAGGGCAGGAACAAATCATTCTTTATTTTTTTGCAAATTTTCCTGTGTCTTGCACAACATAGATGCTGAATAAATATATGTTTCGTAAATCTACATACCTAGATATGACACACACAATGTTTATAGTCTTAAAAAGTTTCTCAAGCAGGTGGCGGTTGCTGTAGGCGTTCAGGAGCAGTGGGTCGAGAGGATGTCTTGAGGCACACTCTGCTATCACATTCATGCCCCTCTACCCCGAGGGGTACAAAGAAAGGACCTAGAGCCGGAAACCTCTCCAGTTCCGCAGACGGCACACTGTATCCACATTAGCCTAAAAACAGCTGAATTCTCAAAGCATCAGTTTTCTCTTTTGAAAATGGTGATGATCTGCTATATATACTATTGTTACTAAATCTACTCATAGGGACTTGTAAAAAAAAAAAAAATATATATATATATATATATATATATATATATATGGGATGACATCCAACATCAATTGATGAACAAACTTCAAAGATAAATCTTTAATGAAACTTGTAGTTACAAAATATCCATCTCTTTATAGTTTCATAAATGTCAATCTCCTATTAACAAACTCGTCTGGTGTGATACTGACCAAAGGGGCCATCATTATCTCTTCTTTTCCCCATTCCCTTGTAATCTATGTATCATTGGTAGTGTCCTGTGTATCATAAAACTTGAAAAGTCATTTATTACTATTTTCAAAATGAGACTACGTGAGAAATCCATTTTATTTAGGGCTATTGTGCTGATTTAGTATCCATTATTTTTCCCTAATCAGTATGAGCTGGAAACAGCTCATTTCTTCTCCAAATGCCACTAAATGTCAATCATCACATGCATGAATTTTATTTGAAGCTACATTTTTAACCAGAATATAATTTGATTTCATATTTGTCTTTGATTTAGCTGTCAACAAAATGAAACTAATAGATGAGCAGAAGGAAAAGATGATTGTGTTTTAAATTAGTTAAAAACAATAAAGCCAAATAAATAGCACTTTTATATTCTGATAATGTCATTTCTTATTAGATGTTTAGGAGACTCTTGCCATCAAAAGACAAATACTGATCTTTTAAACGGTATCTTACCTGAAGGGTAGAAAGAGGGGAGCTTTGAAAGGCAGTCACTCTTTGTAGGTAGGTGTATTTGTGTGTAGCATGTCCAATCTCTTTTCCAGAACTTTTACCTTCCACTTGAAGGAAGCTGTTAGTTCTTTGTCTTCATTACTTATATGTAAGCAGCCAGACTATTTTTCTCTCCCTTCCCCTTCATCTCTTAGTTTTAGAGTCAAGCCAGAATTTTCTAAATATTTGAAAGTAATATACATATACCTATTAATTAGAAAATAATGGAAAGCATACAAAGATTATTTTGTTTAACTTTCTATAAGAAAACCCTTGAATTTTTACTGATACTGTCACATATTCTCAGCTCTAGACTTGCTTTTACATCTAAATCTTCTTCCCCTCTCACCTTTTTCAAAGAAGTAAATGAAATACAGTCATTTCCTAAGATGTGATAGACATCTAGAGACCAGAGACCAAAAGAGTAGACAAGTCAAAAGAGAAACATGTAGAGGATAAAATATGTTTTTTGAATTCAGGTAACTGTCTCGAGGTTTTGGTAATTGTTAAAAGTCAGGTCCTGTCTTGAATGGCCCATGCATTTTGGAGAAATTTGCTAAGAGGCTCAGTCCCAACCATTGGTAAGCACTAAATTTCAGAAGCCCAGTCCTTTGGACTAGAATTTAGGGCATCATTCCTGGAATTGGTGATGCATTATCATCAGTGGAAGAAATCTTTAAAAATAGAAGAACTAGGATAATATGAAGTTAATTTAGGCCAAGTGGCTGGGGCAGGGAAGACTGAGGTGCAGATTAGGGAATCTTACACCAGGTTTTGCATTAATTAAGCCAGTTCTAGGATTACAGCAGTTGATCCTGAACTTACTGATGTTCTGGAATGGTAGTAACATTCAGGGATCGAATTCAGCTACAAATGTCTGCCACAGGAGGGGAAATTTTAGAGGAAACTCATGCTTGAATCTGTATTGCACGTGCGGTGCTATTGAACCACTTTGCAGGGAGTTAGGGTTTGCGTGTGTTCAGTGATCTGGCCAGTTCTTCCTGTGCTCATGCTGACAAAGAAAGCACTGCTGTCTACTCTCTGTCAGAATAGACAGCTTCCTGTCTAGGTACGTTGGTAATTATGAAGAAATAGCAACTAAACTAAAATCCAGCTTTATCGATATGAAAGAAAGGTTTGTGATAATAAATCATACCTCTTACATATTTGTTTTGTTAGGCACTCACTGTTTGTGGGAAGATGTGTAAAACTTGTCCAATCTCTTTTTCTAGAAGTTTTAGATAGTTTTGATAGTTCCTTCTCTAGAAGGAACTTTTTACTTACACTGGCAAAGAGTCAGACACAACTGAGTCACTTTCACTTTCACTTTCAATCTATAATGTAGAAAACAAAACCTGAAGGCTAAAATTAAAAATAGGTGTGATATCATTAATTTCATATTCTCATTGGAATTTTACATTAAAGCCAGCACAAAAGTTAATGAAACACAATATAAAAAGTAGGGGAAGGGTAGGTAAAGTTTTATGTTATTTTACATCTTAGATGCATTTTAAAAGTTTACTTGTGAAGAATGCATTTGTTTTTATGACTATGCCTGGCTGTGCCATATAAATCATTCTCTAATTAATGATCAAAGTAAAAAAACAATTAAAATTGGTGGTTAGGGTGAATTGATCTAGTTTATTAAAATAGATCAGTCATTTCTATCAAAACATTTAATCTGGGAGACCTTAAATAAATATGGGGAGTTACCTTTCATATTCAAATCAGAAGACGATCATATATCATTTGTGGTTGAAAGCTTGATTTTTCCTCTGTCTTTTGGATTGTTTCTCTGTAGTCTGAGTAAATTGCATCATTAATCACATATATCTTAGATAAAATCACTGCTTATATAGCCAATGAACTAGAATACAGTCTGATATACAAGAAATATTTTCCCCGGAATACTTAATAACCAACATTCAACAACTGAGCCTGAGACAAAAGTATAAATGGCACTTTTGATTTCTTCAAAGGAATAGTCTATTTTACCAGTAGTTGTTAGATAACAGGAACTTCATTATTTTTATGCTTCCTCTAGTGGTTCTTTTCATTTACTGTTAGAAAATAAAGCCTGAAAGGCTCTAATAACATTTTAGTATGATTTGTTATTCACATTTTATATCTTATATTAACCAAAACAAAGGACTGAATTCAGGCTGGTGATTTCAAACAACAAATTTTAAATTATAGGGGGCTGACCCTGGTGGCTCAGAGGTTAAAGCATCTGCCTCCAATGCGGGAGACCCAGGTTCGATCCCTGGGTCGGGAAGATCCCCTGGAGAAGGAAATGGCAATCCACTCCAGTGTTCTTGCCTGGAGAATCCCATCATCTTTGCATGAAATATTCCCTTGGTATCTCTAATTTTCTTGAAGAGATTTCTAGTCCTTCCCATTCTATTGTTTTCCTCTGTTTCTTTGCATTGATCACTGAAGAAGGCTTCCTTATCTCTCCTTGCTATTCTTTGGAACTCTGCATTCAGATGTTTATATCTTTCCTTTTCTCTTTGCTTTTCGCTTCTCTTCTTTTCACAGCTATTTGTAAGGCCTCTTTAGACAGCCATTTTGCTTTTTTGCATTTCTTTTCCATGGGGATGGTCTTGATCTCTGTCTGCTGTACAATGTCATGAACCTCCATCCATAGTTCATCAGGCACTCTATCAGATCTAGTCTCTTAAATCTATTTCTCACTTCCACTGTATAATCATAAGGTATTTGATTTAGGTCATACCTGAATGGTCTAGTGGTTTTCCCTAATTTCTGTCTCTTATACACATCTCTGGCAACCACAATGAACCTCCATCCATAGTTCATCAGGCACTCTATCAGATCTAGTCTCTTAAATCTATTTCTCACTTCCACTGTATAATCATAAGGTATTTGATTTAGGTCATACCTGAATGGTCTAGTGGTTTTCCCTAATTTCTTCAATTTATATCTAAACTTGGCAATAAGGAGTTCATGATCTGAGCCTCAGTCAGCTCCCAGTCTTGTTTTTGCTGACTGTATAGAGCTTCTCCATCTTTGGCTGCAAAGAATATAATCAATCTGATTTCGGTGTTGACCATCTGGTGATGTCCATGTATAGAGTCTTCTCTTGTGTTGTTGGAAGAGGGCGTTTGCTATGACCAGTGTGTTCTCTTGGCAAAACTCTAGTAGCCTTTGCCCTACTTCATTCCGTACTCCAAGGCCAAATCTGCCTGTTATTCCAGGTGTTTCTTGACTTCCTACTTTTGCGTTCCAGTCCCTCATAATGAAAAGGACATCTTTTTCGGGTGTTAGTTCTAAAAGGTCTTGTAGGTCTTCATAGAACCGTTCACCTTCCACTTCTTCAGCGTTACTGGTT
>SJYT01064341.1:439097-507395 GCA_006410635.1 Cephalophus harveyi | reverse complement strand
GTGTATCTCTTCAAGAAATGTACAAAGTCCAATGCCTAATTTTCAGTATATTTTTTACAAACAATAGTGGAATAGAAAACAAGTTTACTATTAAGTTGGGTTTCTAGGTATAGTTTGAGGGGAAGTATATTTGCTGTTGTTTCACATGTATGTGCTCTTACTCATGAACAAGAATTAAGAGAAGGAGACTTTTTGTCCAATGAATTTTCTTATCCTTAAAATGAGAGGTGTTACAAGCAATGAATGGGGTGATACGTGTTCAGTATCTGCTGCACTATTAACTTGCACTCCATAAATGGTAATAATTGTTGTAGGGTTGTTGTAATTTATTTTGTAATTTTTAACATCCTTTTCTTTATAAAATTATTTTTTATTCTTAAGTAACATATTCGTTGTTGTTGTTTAGTCACTAAGTTGTGTCTGACTTTCCCGAAGTTACATACATACAGATTTAAAACATCAGACACCACAAATCGCTTAGAGTAGCAGTCCTTGCTCCACTCCTTCTGCTTCTTGGAAAATTATATTCTAAATAATCCACATATTTTGAAAAATATATTAAGCTTTCAAGATATGTATCTTGATTTATCAATTTTAAATGTTTTCTGTCTCTCTGTCCTAAAGAGGACTTAGCTCTTTTCCGATACTATCCTCTTCTCATTCTCCTCTTCTCCCTAAATAATCAGGGTATAATTTTAGTTTAATCATTATTATGATTAAATGAATATTGTTCATCAAAGAGTTAATATACTGTGTATTTTTTGCATCCATAAATATGTTTCTGTGATTAAAATAATTGTCATTGTTTTCGTTTGCTTTAAAGTTGTACACCTCAATTTTTCCCATATGTTCTGTGTTCTGTCGAATGGATGATACTAGTTTTCAAGTGTTCAACTAAGTAATATTAAATCATCTCTGTTATTGGGTTTTTGGTGTTCCCACATCCAGAGTCCCCCACCCTCTGCCTTCTGGACTGCTTGCTCTCTAGGCCTGCTGCTCAGCTGCCATTCTGGGCCTTCCCTGTGCCAGTTTCCTGGGTCACAGCTCCTATTTCCTCAATCTTAAGCCTTCCTCTTTCTTGCTTTATTCCTTCATCTTGCTGAAATACATCTTTGAGTAGCTTCTGAAGAAAGGCTATAGAGGAGGTAAAATTTTTGACTTCTTATCTGGAAAGGTTATCATCTAAGGTGATGCTTGCTTTATAGTTTGGATGTAGAATTCCGGGTTCAGAATTCAGAGTTGTGTATTTACAGGTTCTTAATCATCTAGCTTTCAGTGTTGCTATTGAGAAGTCTGATCCCATTTATGGTCTTCATCTTATGTGTGTAAGCTACTGTGTTTGGCTTTTTTTTTCCTTCTCTCTGTTTCTCTGAAAGCTCTGAGTCTCTGGATTTCACAGGGGCACACCTTGTATAGGTCTTTTTCATTTAGCTAAGCACTCAGTTGATGCTGTAACCCATAAATGTGTCAAGTTTTCTTATTTCTTCTATAATTTTGTCCCTTTCTATTTTGTTTTCTCTGTTCTAAAGCCCCTCTGGACCTTCTGAAGTGATGCTCTAATTTAAAAAAAATAGTTTCTCATATTATTAGTTAGGGTACAAGCATGTAACAGAAAACTCAAAATGAAAAATGTAAAAAATTACAAAATAAATTGCAACAGTACCTTAAAAATTAAACCTTTATTTGAAGAGCAGAGCTAAGCATTCCAAGGCTGATATGATTCCTCCAGAATCAACAAGGAATGAGACAACTTTTTTTTTTTTTGCCTTCCTGTTCTCAGAACAGAGGTGGCTTCTGTTCTCAGGATTGCCTCATGGCCTTGAATAACTGCTGGAGCTCCCACCCTCCTGACCAGACTCCAGGCAGCAAGAAGAAGAAAGGATGAAGGACAGAAAAGAGTGCTCTAACCATCTTTTCTCCCTTTAAGGAACTTTTTCAGAACTCCCACTTAACAATTTCCATTAAATCTCATTGGTTGTAATTTAGTGACACCTCGCTGAAAAGAAAGCTTGAAAATATAGTCTTCTAGCTGAGACTGTTGCCACTCTGAACAAAATCTGGGTTCTGCTACTTATGCAGAAGGGAAGAAAGACTCTTCAGTAGGCAGTTAATTATTCCTGCCATTTTTTTTTTTTTTTACTTTGAGAGTTATCCTCAACTTTGTCTTCTAAATCTTCTATTGAATTTTTAATTTTAGTGATGAAAGTTTTAATTTCAAAGTATTATAGAATACCAGTAATATCATTATTCCTTTTGCATGAAATCTTATTCTTGGTTCATGAATATAATATTTTTATCTCTCCAAGTCACTTTGGAATAGGACAGACCTGTTTTGAATGCTAACTTGGCTATTTACTAGCTATGTGACCTTGAGCTGAGGCTTTCAACTTTTAAAAAATCAGAATTAACTTTTAAATTCTAGTCTTTTCTTATTATAAAAATCCTTATGAACATTACAATAACTTAGAAAGAACAGTAAAATAAAGCTTTTAAGAAATAATTCAAACAATCACTTTTAAGAGTTTGATATTTTCATTACCTTTTCATGTCAACTAATCTATCTCCTAATCAGATTACAGGATTTTAAAAGTAATATCCCATAAAATAGAAGAGTACTTAAGCATAGTAGGTACATAGTAACCTTGAGTTATAAATATGTTGGAATAATAAATAATTGTACCTAGTAACTTTTACCTTGAATTCACTTCTACTTTTGGTAACAGAAGCACTGATCTATCTGAATATCCCGGCTGTTGTGTTTAAAGGCACCTATTATTGTGATGGCTAACTGAGGTCAGGTAGTAGAATATATGCTGATATGAACAGATTTTTATTTTTTGTTTAAAAAATGACCTAGTTTAAAATTTTTTATTAGAATATACATCTGTATAATTTTTTGTATATGTGTAAAAAGAAAGCCTAGACAAGACATTCGTTTCAGAGTAATTGAGCCTGGTGGGTGGAATTAGGCATAGGAAGATAGTAGATGTGGTAGGAAAATTTTTACATTGTGTGTTTTTAAAATATTTTAAATTTGTATAGCATATGACTATATTAACTATTCAAACATTAAATGAGATTATATATACTGTATTTTTAAATTATATTAATAGTATTGTTTTAGATTATATAGTTGTAAAGAAATATTTGAAAAGAAATACAGAAAATTAAGAAGATGTAAAAGTCATCTATAATCTCATACCCTAGAGACAACTACTGTTAACATTTGATGTATTTCTTCCAGTTATATATTCAGTATAAACTTATATGTGCATGAAAAACTAAAATACACTATGGTAATACTTTATATTCTGCTTTTTCCTCCTACTTACTGATTGTTATTTATATCTTCCAATATCCCTAAGAGCATAGTTTAACTGTTTCTCCATCATTGAATATTTAGAAGTTGTTTTCAATTTTTCAATATTATAAATAACTCTGAGATGAAATACATGGTACATGAAATTTAATGCCCAGCTATGATTATCTTCTTGAGATAAATTTCCAAGAGAGAAATAATTATATTAGAAGCTGACCATTTGACAGGTTCCTATTAGATATCTATATGTTTAGACTTTTCTTTGTGATAACACAATTTCCTCCCGCCCCAGGAACATTTGAATGATAAACATATCATCAAAGCTGTAGAACAGCAGCAGCAAGAGGAAGAAGATGAAAAGATTAGAAAATTTATCAAAGCAAAAAAGCGTCTTACACAAATGGGGAAAGAGAAGGAAGCTGAAAAACACAGGTAAGTGTCTAAAATAATTTTTGTGCTTAATAAAGTACTATCTGAAATTATTTTATTTTAAATCAGAAATTATGATATGGAAGTGCAGTCTTTAGGAATAAAGGTCTTATTATTTTATGTATATCAGGGCATTTAGTGACTTTGTGATTTTAGCTTGGAGCATGTGAATTGGGGTTCCGACGGAATATTGATGTCATCTATGTGGTTCAGTTTAGTTCAGTCACTCAGTCGCGTCCGACTCTTTGTGACCCCATGAATCCAGCAAGCCAGGCCTCCCTGTCCATCACCAACTCCTGGAGTTCACCCAAACTCAGGTCCATCAAGTTGGTGACGCCATCCAGCCATCTCATCCTCTGTCGTCCCCTTCTCCTCCTGCCCCCAATCCCTCCCAGCATCAGGGTCTTTTCCAATGAGTCAGCTCTTCTCATGAGGTGGCCAAAGTACTGGAGTTTCAGCTTTAGCATCATTCCTTCCAAAGAAATCCCAGGGTTGATGTCCTTCAGAATGGACTGGTTGGATCTCCTTGCAGTCCAAGGGACTCTCAAGAGTCTTCTCCAACACCACAGTTCAAAAGCATCAGTTCTTTGGCGCTCAGCTTTCTTCACAGTCCAACTCTCACATCCATACATGACCACAGGAAAAACCAGAGCCTTGACTAGATGGACCTTTTTTTGGCAAAGTAATGTCTCTGCATCTATGTGGTAGATGACTGGAAATACTGAGTATCTCTGCTTTAGGAGATGGGTATGAGAGCTGTATAAAAGCTGGAGATGGCTTTATGAGCCCTTGATATACAAGTGGCAGCTGGAACTGTGAGCTCACCTAGGGGGAGTAGATAAGAAATGAAGGTGACATAGTCCCTGTGGAAATCCATAGTTAAAGCTCAAATGGAGAACAAAGACAATATGAAGACCAAGGAATAGTTGCCAGAGAATGGAGGAAAAGCAAAGAAACTGCAAAGAGTGTGTGTGTGAGAGAGAGAATTTACTAAGCAGAGAGCAGTCATCAGTGTTAGGTGACTGGAGGAGAGAGTTGTAAAGTACAGCACTCATCAGATGTAGGGGTCATTGCTTACCTTAGTGAGCAATTTGGGATGAGATGAGTGAAGATACAGTACATCATGTTTCTGCCTAGATTATGCTTTTCACTTGTGCAAAGCCCTCTGGTGACTTCACACCACACTTAGAGTGTTGATTATGGCCCATAAGGCTCTGTACCCATCCTAATTCCCAGTGACCCTAACTCCCTCTCCCAAACCTCATCTCTTACTGTTCTCTTTCTTTCCCTCTTCATCACTTACACTGAGTTTCTCCTGTACCCTCTTTGGGAAATTCTCACCTCCCTTGACTCTTTCAGATCTTTACTCAAATATTGCCTTCTTGTTCAGGACATCCCTGTGTTATTTAAAATTATAACCCCATACCCACATTGCTTATCACTTTAACTGCTTTCTTTTTTTCATTGGTGATCCAATACTATTTTAATTATTTAGTTTGCTGTGTCTCTACCCCAACGATTGTGAAAGCTCCACAGAGGCAGAGATTTTTAATGTTTTTGTTTACTTCTATGTTCCAGTAGCTGCAATAGTCCCTGGCACATAGTAGATAATCAATAAAAGTGTTTAGAAAAACACTTGTTTTTGAAAGCCTAGGTGAAACATGACTTTTTCCATGAAGGCTTCCTTTTTTCATTTGTCCACATCGCTTTCTAGGTTTATTGTGGCATTTATCACCTTTTGCCTGCATAGTTATTTCCATAACTGCCTTTTCTGCACTTTATTTTTTTATCCGTTGGTTTTTGGCTGTTCTGGGTCTTTGGCGCTGTGTGGGCTTTTCTCTAGTCGCAGTGAGCAGAGGCTGCTCTCTAGTCACACTGCGCGGGCTTCTCATCGCAGTGGCTTCTCTTGTGGAGCATGGGCTCTAGGACATGTGCACTTCAGTAGTTGTGGATTGGGCTTAGTTGCTCCATGGCCTGTGGGATTTTCCCGGACTAGGATCAAACCTGTGTCTCCTGCACGGGCAGGCAGATTCTTTACCACTGAGACAGCAGGGAAGCCCTTTTCCCACTTCAGGTTGTCACTTCCTTGGGGCATGTACTGTGTCCTTTCTCTTCGTTTCTCCAGTGTGGCTTCACAAACTCACTCTGATCAGTGAATATGTCACAACTCAAGTTAAAAGTTTTTGCTCAATTTCCTAAACCAAAATGCCCCCATTCCTTAAACAGATAGGCAGTTATTGTTGATGATGTGCCAGGCACTATGCTTGGCCCTGAACTTAACCCGTTGCAAAAGGAAAGTTATCTATCTTCATTTAAAGTATGTTGGCTCTGTAACAAAACCATTCTTGAAGACTTGACTCAGTTCAGTTCAGTTCAGTCGCTCAGTTGTGTCCGACTCTTTGCGACCCCATGAATCGCAGCACGCCAGGCCTCCTGTCCATCACCAACTCCTGGAGTTATTGGTTTTGTCTGTTTACCATTCCTCCTCCATTTTTAGTTATAACATCTTACTCTTCCTTTAGGAAAGTATTTCTCTCACATTCCCCCAAGTCTTAGCAGATCCTTTAATCATTTTATGGTACCTATGCCATCAGAGTGGCACAGGTACCATCCTCTCACTCATCATCAGAGTGAGAGGATGATTCGAATTTAACAAAGTAGACTCTCTGCTGGAAATCTGAATCTTCAGTAGATTGTCATAAGGGTGGAATTAAGTCATCCAAAGAGTCTCTTGATCTAGATTTCTATGCATGTCCTTAACAAACTATGAGTTTTCAGCCTTCTCTTTGATTCTGCCAGGAGCCTTCCAATAATAATAGTTTTGCTTAAATTAACCACTGTTGGTTTCTGTGATTTTTAACACAAGAACACAAACTGATATCTCTGATGTTATACAATATCTGATACAAACTGATACCAGATAGTGGGCTGCAGACAACACACCTTTGCAGAAAGGAGGAGAATTTAGAACTGCTCCTAGGCCAAGTCAGGTAAAATGGCAGTGAAACTCCTGTTCCTATTATGGAATTGGAATCCAGAAGTCCATGGAAGAAGGTAATACAGATCAGTGAGGCATCACCTTCACACAAGGGCCCTGAATCAAGATATTCTAGCAGGAATGGCTAAGTGAAACCACTGGACTATCAAAACAGTCAAGCATCTGATGATTTGCAGAGAATCCCACTTCCCACATGAGGGGCCAATGGGTCTTAGTTAGTGATCTTACGTTGTCATAAACATAATCAAGTGGTTACTCCAACTCAAGGTGCACTTTAAATGTGAGTCCTGACTGGGGCAAATTAATACCCTTGGCACCTAGAATTCAGTTATGAAACTGGTTATCTCCATTTCTCCATGTGGATAAGCTGAGGATATGAGAAAGCAGTTGCCTTTTACCTGCCTCAGAGATATCAACTCCAGATATAGCACATTACACTGGTCTACCACAGTGAAGATACTAGGCTGACAGAACCTGGAAACTATGAAGATACAGGTGCTTTGTCTGTATTCCATATGGTGGGACACAAATTACATGAACATATAGGGTCTGCCACTTCAGAAGTTTCTTATAATCTAATGATCTGTGTCAGATGAGAATGTGTCCTTTAAAATGAAGATACACAAGAATCTAGTACCAAAGGTTGCCTCCATTGTGGAGACCAAGGTAGTTGGATGGTAAGTGCAGGAAAGGAAATCTCCTTTTCTGTAATTTTACTGTACACTTTTTTGTACTTTTTCAATTTAATGTCATGTGTACTAGTTACTGATTCAAAATAATAAACAAAAATAAGGTGAATGATAACTGCTATACCTACCTTACACCTGCTAAGAGGTAAAATGCTTGCCTGATACCTCTGGGATTCTGAAGGTAACATGTACTACATGGGTTTCAGACCACTCATTGGCTTATCCATTTGCCAGAAAAAGAGAAAACATGGGTAGGGCCCAGGGCAACAATCACTGCACAGCTTATCTGTCCATACTGAAGTGCTCTGCCTCTCAGCTATGACCCAGCTCTGGTCAGCTATGACACCCTATGCTCTTGAAAGCCTGTGTGGAAGATCTGGATTCTGGAAAAGGCTTGTAACAGCCCTCAGTGACTGGACTGATCTGCAAGCCACAAAGCTGGGTGTACCCAGCAGCACTCTATCATCATGTGCAAATTACGCCTGCTTGGTCAAAATGCATGAATGAGGTTTCTGGATGCCATCTGTATATGTCTTGCTTGCTATGTCATATAACTTTTAAAAATTCCCTTCTATTTCTCCTTCTACTACTGCATATAGAAAGTATATTATTAGTGGATAGATTTGCTAAAAACCTATAATTTACAGAAAATAACAAAGATAGGAAAAGGAACTGACATTATCCAGAACTCCTGGACTTGAAGTTAAATGCATTAACCAGGCATTACTTTGAATTATCTCCCTTTTTGGAAGGAAGAGAGAGCTAAATTATGTTAGAGGAAAGTGTTTTAAAAATTCTGTGTATGGAAAGCAATAGGTTTGAATGTCCTGAGTAACCAACATGAGACAGTGTATATATCTGTTGTTTTTGCCCCCCAACACCCTATCCTGTTCTTTTAACATATAGTCAGCCCTCTTTATCTGCAGGTTCTGCGTCTATATGGATAGAAAAAAAGTTTAATTCCAGAAGTTTTCAAAAAACAAAACTTGAATTTACCATGCACCCATTACTCTGTCTCTTATACAGATCTAGATGTGTATAAGAGACAGTTCTTTGGCATTGCTTTTCTTTGGGATTGGAATGAAAACTGACCTTTTCCAGTCCTGTGGCCACTGCTGAGTTTTCCAAATTTGTTGGCATATTGAGTGAAGCACTTTCACAGCATCATCTTTCAGGATTTGAAACAGCTCAACTGGAATTCTATCACCTCCACTAGCTTTGTTCATAGTGATGCTTTCTAAGGCCCACTTGACTTCACATTCCAGGATGTCTGGCTCTAGATGAGTGATCACACCATCGTGATTATCCGGGTCGTGAAGATCTTTTTTGTACAGTTCTTCTGTGTATTCTTGCCACCTCTTCTTAATATCTTCTGCTTCTGTTAGGTCCATACCATTTCTGTCCTTTATCGAGCCCATCTTTGCATGAAATGTTCCCTTGGTATCTCTAATTTTCTTGAAGAGATCTCTAGTCTTTCCCATTCTGTTCTTTTCCTCTATTTCTTTGACTAGTAAATGGTTATTTTGTTACAGGCTAATGGAGGAACGGAGAGAAAGAATAAATAACTTCCTGAGTAAACTAATGAAAGAGAAATTTGACAATGAAGATTTGATTATTGCTAGAGATATTGCAGAAGCTGAGGCTGAGTGGGAAAAAAGAGAAAGAGAAAAGTATGAAAAAAACAAAGCAGAATTAAAAGCAATCGCAGAACATAGAGCTCTTGTGGTAAGCAATTCACTAAGTAAAAATCAAACAAAATTGAGCCTTTTGCTGTAGTTTCTCCTAACTTACGCCCTCTGCTTCTCTGACAAAAACTAAGAGATTTGAAAAACATTGTATAAAATTATCTTCCAATATTCTTGAAATTAGACCATGTTTACTTTCTAACAGAAGATGACATGATAATTACAAATAAGGTCTTTATAGATGCAAAGTCTCTTCGGTTTCAGAACCATCTGAAATGTAAAAATGTTATTAACTTCATTTGAATGTTTTTGAGATAAACCAAATAAAAATTACCCCTTTGTGTTTCTGTGTATCTTAATACTTCAGAATTTATCCCTCACATGAGTGACTTTCATAAGATTTAGATAGTTTTTAAGCATTATAGCAATTATATAATGCTGTAAATGTTTCCCTATTTTGAGATGGTCTTGCTTTTCTGTTCCTATATTTTTTAAACAAATATCATTCTACTTATGTTTTCATTGTTTCTTGATATTACTAGAACAAAAAGTAAACTGGCCATGTGGGAGTCACCCCAACTTTTGGCACTTTCATTGCGCCTGGCTGACTTTCCACTCGGAACTTTCTAACTTCAAGGCCATTGGTTGCTAAAAATGGTTTTTCCTTTTGCCTTCTATCATCTAGATGAAGAATAAAGAGGAAGAAGAAAGACAAAGGAAAATAGAGGCTACAGAACAATTGCTAGCTATCCTAAAAGCAGACCAGATTTTCTGGGAGCATGAAAAGGAAAAAAAGCGGAAAGCTGATAAAGAACGTCGAGAAGTTCAAGATGCCCATATTCAGCAAATGGTAATTATTCCTTCTTATAAGTAAATATGTAACATAGATTTCATGAGTTTTGTTTCCCAAAACAGTTTTACCAAGTAAGATTAGACAGTTGCTATGGTTATGACACAATAATATGTACCAAAAATGTGAAGAGTTGCTTTTTATCAGTATTGAAGTTTCCGTACTAGGTTTATGTTTTTTTGTACAGATATTTCTCTTTCTTTAGTTTCAATTGCATTTTAGTAAATGTGAAAGAAAATACAAATGCATATGGCAGGCCATGATGCTTCTTTTACTTTTCCCCCTCTTTTATAACTATTATCCAGAGAACATGTTGATTGGGATCTCATAGGTTTCATATCTGAGGTGAGTGGGAGTCCCAGAGATTTTAGAACATGTATGCAGGACTGGGCATGTAATCATTTGTTTCTGAAAACTGTTTTCCAGAATAGCTCTACCATTTTCCATTCTTCCCAGCAATGTATGCAAAGAGAAGTTACTCCACATCCTTGCTAACACTGGTTATTGCCATCTTTAAATTTTACCAATTCTAGCATAGTGTTTATCTCATGGTGTTGTTTAGCATTTCCTAACAACTAAAGATGTTTAACATCTTTTCATGTTCTTTTTAGTTGTTGTGTGCCTTATTTTGTGTTTACTTAAATCTTTTGCCAGTTATTTAATTGGGTTGTTAATGTCGTGAAATATACATATTTACTATTTTTAATCATACAGTCTAAGGGCATTAAGCACATTTATACTGAGGTGCAGTTGTCAACACTGTCCATCACTATAACTTTTTCATCATCCTACTTTGAAACTCTGTATGCTTTAAAGAGCAACAGTCTGTTCTGTCTTCCTCCCAGTTCCTAGTAACCACTGTTTAACTTTTTGTCTCTGTGAATTTGCTATTCTAAGTACCTCATATTAGTGAAATCATACAGTATTTGTCCTTTTTCCTCTTTCACTGAACGTAGTATCTTCAAGGTTCATTCACATTGCAACATGTGTCAGTTTCATTCCTTCTTAATGATGAATAATATTCCATTGTACATATACATCAGATTTTGCTTATCCACACATCCATCAATGGATATTTGGGTGGTTCCCACATTTTGGCCATTGCAAATAATGACTCTGTGCACACTGCTGTATAGATAGATACCTGTTTGAGTTCCTGCTTTCCATTCTTTTGCTTATATTCCCACAAGTGGAATTGCGAGATCATATAGTAATTCTGTGCAGTTTTTCAGAAACACCATACTGTTTTCTACAGCAGTTGCAGCATTTCACGGAGCAACGTTCAAGAGTTCTACCTTCTCCAAATTCTCAGCACTCGTTTTCTGTGTCTGTTGTTGCTTATCATGAAGTGGTATCTCATGGTTTTCACATGCATTTCCCTTATGATTAGTGATATTGAGCATCTTTTCATATACTTACTGACCATTTCCATTCAGGCTCAAGACTTCTTTTAGCATGTTTTATAGCACAGGTAGGCTAGTGATAAATGTTTTTGTGGAGAAGTCTTTATCTTGCTTTTGTTTTATTGGATACAAAATTAATTGATGTCATTATTTTTTCAGCCTTTGACTGTTTGCTCCTGTCTTCTGGCCTTCACCACTTAGGACTGGAAATGTTACTATTGTCCCCTGTATGTGATGTGTCATTTTTCTCTTGCTCTCTTGCTGATTACAAGCTTTTTTATTGTGGCTTCCTGCAGATTGACTGTGATGTGTTTGTTTTCCCTATGTGAGATTTGTGGTGGGTCTTGGACGTGCTAGTTAGTATCACCAAATGTGGGGAGTATTTTACTATTTCAAATATTTTTTCCTACCTCTTTATCCTTTTCTTCCTCAGGGACCCAGTTTGCACATGCATAGAGACATCTTATATTGTACCAGAAATCTGACATTCTGTTCATTTTAGTCAATAATTTTCTTTTTCTCCAGATGGGATACTTTCTATTGACCTACTTTCAAATTTGCTGATTCTGCACCTAGTGAGCTTTTCGTTTCAGTTATTGAACTTTCAACTCTACAGTTTTAATATATAGTTTCTAATTCTGTGATTCCCAGTTCACTTGTTCTGAGCATATTTCTTTTAATTTACTGGATATTTTCATAACTGCTTTGAAATCTAATTGCCAAAGTCAATATGTAGTCTCATTAATAGTTGTAACTTTTATAACTAGTAAAGTTACAATTGTTACTGTTGAACTTTCTTTCCTGAAAATAATGTAACATTTTCCTCTTTCTTTGCAGTGATTTTTGGCTGAAAATCGAACACTGTATAGAATATGTTGCAGATTGTCTTGTTCTGAGGGTTGTTGCTTTTTTGTAGGCAGCTGCTTTCCCTGGATGCAAACTGTGAAATCTGCCTTCACCACAGTACCTCTGATGTCTTTGTGCACTTTTACGTTTTTAAGCCTGGATCCCTAGGGTTCTTTCCTCACTGTACTGGTTTTGACAGTCATCCAGTAATATGGGTAGAGTTTATGTTCAGACACCTTTAGCCAGTAAAGCTTTTACTCCTACGCCTGCTATGAAAGCTGTGTGCAGGTTGAGATTGGTAGTCCAAAAATTCTGTGTGGACGTATTTTTATCAGTCAGGAATGTGTGTAGATTTATCATTACAGCTTTTCTCTCATTCTAGAATCTCCTATTTCTAGCTGTTTTGTCACTTGGCCCAAATAGAATCTGCCGTCATTGTCCAGTAATCTGCATGTTTTCACAACCTGAGCTAGAGAGATAGCAATGCCCTCCAGACAAGAATGTTACGAACTTGTACTTCTTACCTTCTGATCTAGTTTTTCAGGAAAAAACACTTCTCAAGCTGTAGCCTGTACATAGTCGTTTACCAATGCTCTGAAATGGTTGACTTTAATAATCAACTTTTCTGTGGAGTTTTGCCCAACCTCATGTGGCTATTATCAGAAGTAGGATCTGCCATATTATTTTGAAGCAAATACCAAATATCATTATCATTTTATCAATTTCAATGTATATATCAGTATCTATCTCTAAAAGCAGGGACTCTTTAGAAATTAACATAATCACAATCTTGTTATCACATCTAAAACATTCAAAAAATATGTAACATTTAACATTCAGTGTCGTTTCAATTTCCACCAGATTGTCTCATGATTAAAGTTTTTTGAGGATGAAATAGGGTCCA
This sequence comes from Cephalophus harveyi, assembly GCA_006410635.1. Taxonomy (NCBI): domain Eukaryota; kingdom Metazoa; phylum Chordata; class Mammalia; order Artiodactyla; family Bovidae; genus Cephalophus; species Cephalophus harveyi. The sequence continues at coordinate 494,272 of SJYT01064341.1, read as the reverse complement.
TATATTCTATTTGGTTGATTGATATATCTTTCAAGTTTCTTGTAACCTGTAACTCTTCCTTCATCCCCATCCTTCTTGTTCTTAGTCTCCTTGTCTTCATTATGTTTATCTTGCAACTTGTTGAAGGAACTGGGTTTCTGTCTTTTCAAGTTATTAGTCTGGATTTTGTGGGTAGCCATGCAGGGTAGTATAGTTCCTTACATTTCATGCAAAATCCAAGGTAAGTCAGAGTCAGGCTCAATTTTTTGCTGAAAATCCCTCACAATTTGTGCTGTGTCTTTCCACTAGGAGGCATGTGATAACTGTCTCACTTTCTGTGACACAAGCAGACTTTGGTGATTGTTACCTAGATTTAATTCATAGGTGGCAAAATGTATTTCCTCCTTCCTTCTCATTGATTGCTTAAAGTTTTCAAATACATCTTCATGATCAGCAATTGGTTTCCCTTAAATACAATTTTAAGACAGGATATTTGATTTTCACTTTTTTGAGTTTTCAAATGATTAGCTCTCTAACCTCTCCTAAGGTTTTTGTTACTTTACCCCCTATGTGATCATTTTTAGGATTTTAAACCAATCAATATTTTACAAATCTGTTTATTTGATGTATATAAAGTTTGAGGTACCCGTCATATGATCCATGATGGTTATCCTTTCCTTCCACTCTCATTTCCTTTCTGTACTTAAAAAACGTTTATCCCTGTTCCCTCAATGTTTCTACAAAACTGCTACCAAATCAGTTTATCCCAACTGCTCCTTGTCAAGATCCCATATTTTAGCATTTTACCATTGATAAAAGCCCTCCAGCCTTTTTTGTTTTTTTAGCCTTTTTTGTTTTTTCCTAATGTTATTTAATGTCATTTTCTATTTTTTTCAAACTCCTGGTGTCTGTCCCTATTCAACAAATAGCATAAAAGTCCTAGCATTGAAATATAGCATTCTAATAAAAATTTGCTATTTTGTATTGAATACAAAATAGTTGTTCTATTTCATCACAAATTTCAGTTTATGATTTTAAGCTACTATTTTATGCTGAAGTGTTTGGTTACTGATTTTGAAAAATATTTGCATGAATCTTATTATATATTCACAGGTGAATTTTTTATAAACTCAGCACTTAAAATGCATCAGATACAATGAAAAGCTATCAACCAAAATATAGAAATCTTTAAAAAGCCATTAGTCACTTCATATAATATTAACAGAACATTTTTGTAAATTATAAAAAGAAAAAAATGAAATGCTAGTAAACTAGTTTTTGACAGGTTGCTTTTTCTACCTAGCTTCTGATCAACCTACATTGATAAATGTCACTTGTCCAACTTCAGATTCTTAGGAAACAGAGAATGTAATTAAACTTAATTCAGATATTCATTGAAGATTTAATCTTATGTGGCTGGGTCACATGGTGTATGTGGCTCATTTGGGATAGCAAGTTTGGGTGCATCCTTTCAGAATAGTGGATGGACTGGGACAGTGATTGGTATGCCTTCTATACTTGTGAAAGGACACACCTTATAATTGGTAGAAACAGGATTTTAAACTTGATTATTTTAATCTTAATTTCATGCTATATTGTTTGAAGATGTACAATCACATAGTAAGGTAAGCTCCACTGAGCTACTGTTTTGAACATAATGTGAGAAGCATGGGAGAATTTCTGAAATAAATTATGTAGTTAAGTCAGGACTTGTCAAATGTCAATGAATTTAAAAGCTGTATCTACAACTTCATATGCTATGTGTGTTTAGAAAATTGGTCAATTTTCTAAACGTATCAGTATGTAATTATATTTTCTCTTTCCCAAACAGGCCAAACATAAGTTTAATGCACTGCAAGCGAAACAAGCAGAATCAGAGTATTGCAGACTTACTGAAGCACTTGTGGCTGAAAAGGAGAAGGAATTTCAGGATTATGCCAGAGAAGTAATTGAATCTGAGTCTGAATCGACAAACAAATATATTTATCCTCTTGTAAAAGCTGTACAGGAAGGACCTGGAGGTGGCCGTGGACCAGTTCTAGTGGACAGAGGTGGATTAAGACCCAGCTATCAGGCGAATGATATCACGGGAGTCCAGCTCCCTTTTTATAACTCTCGGGGATCGAAATATAATAATTTTCAAAAGTCTAAGGGAAGGCTAGGTTTTACATGGTAGAAAAAAGTTTATTTTTAAGATTAAGAAGACTAATTTGTAGCTAATCTGAGCTACATATTCAAGTGAATTATATGCTTATAATTTGTTAATAAAGCTGCTTTTCATCTAAGTACAATTATGTCTGACCTAATTGATTCTTCCCCATTCAAGATTAAGTCAGATTCTCTTTTTTATTCTGATAAATAATATATACAACAAAATGCATAATTTTAGCTATGTAAGAATTTTAGTGGCATTAAGTATATTCATAATATTGTACAACCATTACCATTTATCTAGTTCCAGAAGTTTTTCATCGTTCCAAGCAGAAACCCTGTTATCTATACCTGTTAGCACACAACTGTTCTAATCCACTAATTCGATAAAGCATAGCTAAAATTTGTGGCAAAGATGTAAACTGGAACTAAAACATTTCAGGCTATTGAGAGGTCTTGGAGTGGGGGAAGTGTAAAAATTATGAATCAGCACTACTTAAAAAGAAATACAGTATTACACTAGGAAATATGTTTAGGAAAGAAACCTATAAAGCAATGAAAATAGAAAACACAAAGTGAAACTAAAAGTATTTTAATACATAAATCTGTACAGTCCATATGACACACTCACATTTTACATATTCTCCTGGCTTAATAAAACATTTAAAAACACTCCAGAATTTGAAAATTTAATAATATTCACCTACTAACATAAATCACTGAATGGTCAAAATGTTTTTATTTAAGCATATATATGTTCAGTGACTCTCAAGTTAACTAGGTTCATTTTCCCTAAAGATGTCTAATTAAAAAAAAAGAAACCAAAAACTAGACAGTATGTTTTATAAAACTTAGTTAACATTTATATGGCTTTATAATGGTGTTATATTAAAACTAGCAGGCACAGAATATAATACAATGTTCCCACTGCTGAGAAATTTGGAGGAATTAAAAAGTAAATGGTAGCATTCCAGTAGATAGTAATTCCATGTATAACTTTAAAAGTTTGCTGAGGCAAAAGACACTTTGCAACATGAAGCATTATGATTAAACAATTACACTAAAACTTAACCCTAAACCTGGAAATTGTCACTGCTGGCTAAATTCTTAAAAGAAGTTCACTACTGTTAAAACTCTGCTCAGTTTTTTCCCAGTACAATTTCTATATCCTTGTGGGTAAAATAAAAAGTATTAAATGATTTATTTCATTATTAGCTTTTAATAAAAATAAAGTCCAAATAAACTAATACAATCAATAATTTAAAAAATACAAAACAAACCATTTGATAGTATAGTTTATTTAATACAATGTTTAACTATAAAAGTTGATACAGTTTCAGAGTTTAAATTCTGTAAAATGCAGTTTGCATAAAACAGTTTAACAGTTACTAGACTAATGATAAGAGAAGCAGCATTTTGAAACTAATTATACAACTGCAACAAGTTTTATTCCTAAATTTCATTAAAAAAATATACATCACAGTGACTTTTGAGCTAGGAAAAGAAGTACATTTTAACCTCATTTGTTTTTCCCTTCCACAAAGAGAGCAGCCGCAACTTTTAACATCCTCACATACAAATACCCAATTAACTTATCCTTCAAAATACTATAAACACACAAAGGGGAAACAAAATATACAGCATGTGCTTTTGGTAAACATAGGTATTTGCTTGCACAAAGGTTGTGGTGGGGAAACACACCAATCAATCCCACCATACCCCCCTGTACATAAAAACAAACAAATCCCCTGACAACTCCCTTCTTCAACCTTTCTGATGGAATTTTTAAAAATCTGTGACTTTTCTTTTCCTTTCATATTTACTTGTGTCACAACACAGGCCAGAATTTACATTTGCCTCAATCCTTTAAAGGCAGTGGGGAACTCACTATTAGCCAATGTTCCACTCCTGGAGTTTATTTTTTAAACAAGAATCTGTAGCAAAACAGATCTTTTCACAATAAAACAGGTTAAAACCTACTACCCTTGGGGAGTCTATTCAACAGTAAATGTTGGAATACCAAACTGAACGATTACAGTAAATACAACTAAAAGGAGACAGAAAAACAGCCCATTTCATGTTTCTTTGTAACAATGATATGGTGTATATTTAAAGTACCTTCTATTGAAGGTAAAGGAAACAAGTTTCTATAGACATCTACTAGAAAAGTTCAAAGTGTGATTACCAAAAAAACCATAAACTGCCACCTACAGTAAAGCAAAATCAACTACTAAAAAATATACTGATTTGTTCCACTCACTAACTTGAAAACAAATTAGAACTGCCAATTAATATTACTACTCAAAATACCAGAACATCAACGCGTTCCTATCCCCAATATTAAAGAAAACTTTACTTTTCAGTTTCATTTTCTACTGGGCACAAAAATCAAAGGCCATTAGGCAAAGCTCAGATGAGTTAACATTACATTTGTGCAAAGACAGATTTTTATAAGACAAATTCTTTGAAATTTCTGTGAGGGATCTGATTAAGACAACTTAAAAACTATCATGCTCTATGAACGCTCTTAACTATAGTTTTTAAATGTTTTAAAGCAACCTGGTATGTTCCCTACAAGCTCATTAACATTAATCTCTGCAGTGTCAATTCTGTGGCAGATGATTTACACAGAAAAAGAATTCACAGGAAATAATCATAAAAAATGTTCATTTCTCAGTTATTGCCAACCAGGCAATAAAAAGAAACTAAAAATCTTTAAATGGATTTAAATCCGCTTAAAGATGTTTGAGTTTACAGTTTACCTCAAAGTAACTATACCAATTTGGCAGGAAACAAATAGTTGACTTTTAGGAAAAGAGTTGTTCAAAGTAAAAAGTAAGGGTTGCACAACTATTAAAAAGGTAATGAAAGAATTACTTGATCAGTGCAGTATTCAGATGTAAAGGCAGATGTATGGTTAATGCTGTTTGATCGTTTTCTAAATGTTATTTACATTCTGAAAATAAAATCTAGCTGATTGTCATCTTTCACGTCAACTCCTTCACCATACCTCACTGTAAAAACAGCTAACAGTTTTTCTAAGTCTAGAAATAATGCTTAGCATGGAATTGCTTCTTTGATAACCAAAATAGAATATTACTTAAAGCAATTACTAGTTTTCCCCGCTGTGGTTACTTATCTGTAATTCTTAGTAGATAAAAGTTCTGGGATCAGACAACATAGAAGTATTTTTTAATTAGCATGGATTTTCTTTTTTTGTTATTAGAAATCCTTTCTTAAACAGCACCTTTCTTGAAGCTCAAATAGTTTTATAACAAAGACTTTTTAAATGCAGTTCACTGAATTTAAGACAAGCAAAAACTAATTTAAAATATATAACACATTATACAGCTTGGGGACTCAGGACTCAATTATCTCTAAGGTTTGTGATAAAAATCTCTAAGGAATCAATCACCCTGGATTATCATAAACATTTATTACTTTTATCATTAGGAAAAAGATTCAGTAAGACCCTGATATGGATATTTGTTTCAGGAAACCCAAACAATCTTATAATCATCACCCTATTCATTACATAAGTATCATTACTGTATTAATCAATAATGGGAAGTATTATATTAATAAGCATTGCTTTGCTCAGTACAAATAGCATGAGTAGCTACTAGATATACCAAGAAGTTACCTGGTAATAAGTAGCTGTAAGTATCAAATAAGGGATAAGTAGCTATTTGATACTATGTTGACAAATATTAAAGTACAAAACACTCTAAAGGCAACTACTAATTGGAATTCTGAAATTTCTTTTCAAATGAGGCAGGTTTTGTGTTTACTGTATGTTCAGTATTCTATTTAGAAGAGAAATTACAGAATAAAAGGCCACACATCACTAAAATAGCAATATACAACACACAAACTTCTAAATGGACTTTGGATATCTTTAGTGTTTAACTCTGTAAGCTATCAAATTTTGCCACTTTCTACTCTACTCTATGTGGCAATGTTACACATGCCAAGTTAAAATAATGATTAATAGTAATGATATAAAGCCACCTGAAGAGAAAGAAATCAGAGTCATAAACATGCTACAGCCTGTGATACATATATAAAAGAGATGCATTTTCTAGCCAGCTGAAACTCAGTTATGAGACTTAGAGAGGTCAGTTCAAGTTAAAAAAAAAACTAAACAAAACCAACAACCATGCAACGTTAACACTGAACTCTAGGTTAGTGGCCAAAAAGAGAACTCTCATAAGTTAATGTGTCAGGATCAACAATTTTTAGAATTTGTCTAACAAAGACCTGCATGAGCGCTATGCTTTAGTGAGGAAAGTATTTTTTTCATTTTAGAGAAGGGCAATGACAATAACAACAATTACAGAACATTCGCCAAAAGCAAGTTTCATCCCTTCAGACCAAAAGCAACACAGAATTGACAATTACAACCTGATCCTCAAGGTATAGTTCTTGTTAGATGCTGTATAACAGCAACTTAAGCCCAATCAGTACATCAACTGAAAAAAATACTCAACTATATCTATAGAAAGTTGATAAAACAGGAAAAATAAGAAACAAGCTACTGGTAGCACTATAAAGAATAACATATGAAATGCAATATAAATATTTTAAAGCACAAATTACTATAAAATCAAAAGTGATGACTTAATATCTCAAGTTATTTGGGGCCCACTTCTGTATAATTAAAAGCTGCTGTTGCAAGCCTCTATTATAAATGCAATCAAAAAATCTATATAAGATTTCTTCTACCAAGTGGCTTCTAAGGTTACTTTAATCATGAGAAACACAAGCTTCTATAATAATGTATTCCAACAATCAGTTATCCTTTCCAATTGGCTGATCACACAAATTAGGGAACAGAAGAGCATGTTTGCTACTGGCTGATTGTTGCAACACAAAAATGCATACATGAAACAGTTAAACACAGCACACAGTATTACACCAAAGTGTTTTTCTCATTTCAAGTTTATTAAAACTTTAGCAGTACAAATTATCCAGGTTGCAGATTATCAAAAGATCAACTCAATGAAGTCCACATTGGGGAAAAAAAGAAAGACAAACAACCCCAAAACAATGAAAAGAAAAAAACAACATAAAGAAGATCATCAGCAAGTCTCTAAAACTTAAAATCTGAGACAGAATGGAAATAAGAAGTTTATATAACTCACTCATCCACTTTTGTCTTCATCTGTTCCAGGGCTTGATTCATGATCAAATTTTTTATTTTTATCATGTGCGTGGTCATTTTCTTGACCCTTTGATTTTTGGTTTTCTTTTTCCACTGAGGATCTGGTCTTCTCATCCTCCTTATTTTTCAAAGTGGAGAACTTTAATTCATTGTCCTGACTACTTTGTTTCACTTTTGAGAATGGACTTTGATCTCTATCTGCCTTTTTTTCCCTATTACTATTTGAACTACTATGATCACGATTTTTAGAGTACATTCTCTTCTCACCCTCAGAATTCTCTTTTCTGTGTGAACTTCTACTTTCTTGGTTTCTGTATTTTTCCTTGTTTCTGCTTTGACTTTCTTCTCTCTCCGAGCTCCGTGAATCTCTCCTCCTTCTCCTCCTATCTTTACTTCTTGACCTTCCTGGCGTCACTCTTCTCTCTCGGCTCCGTGACCTGCCTCTTCTCCTGTACTCCTGTTCTCTGTGTCTGTGATGCTCCTTGCTTCTGCTGCGGTCTCGGTCATGGCTTCTGGAGCGCACTCTTCTGCTCCTGTCCCTACTTCTGCTTCGTTCCTTTGTTCTACTGTTGTAACTGTGTTTGCTTTTAGTGATATCACGTTCTCTGCTCCTAGACTGTGCACGTCTGTCTTTGTCCTTACTTTTATTATGATCATGCTCATTGTTTTTGGATTCTAACTGTTTAGACTTCTCTTTACTTCTACTCCTTTCCTGATCTTTTCCTTTAGAATCAGGTTTTTCTTTTTCTTTAACATTCTCATGATCCCTTTCTTTACTTCTTGACTTCATCCTCTTTTCTTCATGTCTATTATGCTTTGTGTCTCTTTCCTTACTTTTGGATTTCTCTTTGCTCTTACTCCTACTTTTTGATTTGGCCCTTTTCTTTACCTTGTTCTTATATTTATCATCTTTTTCTGAATTTCTTCTGATTTCTCTTTCTTTGCTGTTAGATTTATGGTCTTTAACTTTCTTTTCCTTTTCATTTTTCCTGTTTGGACTCTCAGACACATGCCTATGATCAGTTATTTTTTTCTCTTTTACTCTAACTGGGCTTCTTTGATTTTCTTTTATTTCATTTAACTCACTCCTAAAAGATGAAGAAAAAAAAGTTTTTGGGAGACTTTATTAGCTGAAATGATATTCTATTTTCCTTAAGATTTTCAGAAACAACTGAAATGACTCTAAATCAAATAATTTAAAATAGTTAAAAAAATATTTATTACCACGTTTGTAATAAGAGTTAAATCTTACTTATCCCCTTTAATCCATCTTTCACCACTTGATACTCTCATTCTTTGAGCTCTCTGCATCTCCTGCCTCCAATGTGGAGGAGTCTCACTACGTCTGAAACGATCCCTTGATCTGGATCTAGAAGGAGTTCGATAACGCTTTAAAAAAATAGAGGGGAAAAAAATTAACATATAAAAACAGGAAAGTACTACAACAGTTGCTAAAGTGTATGTACTTCTAGGTTTCAAAAAATGTCTGATATTTCCATGCCCTCTAAAGTAACTAAACTCTCCCAATTTTCAGGTAGGAAATCAATGAGGCATGACATGGTTTGATATGCTTCCATTGCTAATGAAACGTGTGCTTATATATTCTTGTTTTAAATAATTCTTGGGTTTAAGTTCTAAAAGAGTAAATACTGACAGCTATAACCCACATCAACAAAAGCTCTTTTAAATCTTCCATCATTTTTAAGAGTGTAAAGAGGTCCTAAGACAAAGAAGTTTAAGAACTGCCATGAGACCAGTTAGGAAGCCGTTTATAGTTCAGAGAATATATAATGGTGAATTGAACTAAGATGGTAGGAGTGGAACTTGAGAGAAGTAGATGGATTTCAGCATATCTGAGAGGTTGAACTAACAGGATTTGGCAACAGATAAGTTATAAATGGTAGAAAAGAAAGATGGGCAATAAAATGATTCTTGGGCTTCAGGTTTAAGTAACTGCACAAGTGGAGGTGTTGATCATTGAGACCAGGAACCTAAAGGAGGGTCAGGCCTGAAGAAGAGTGCTTATGCTCAACACTGTAAATGCTGAGTTTGAAGTGTCCACTAGGCATCTAAACGGTCATCAAATAAGGCTCTGGTACCATAAAAGCAAACAAAAAACTGAGTTTTCAGTGCATAGGTACCCAGTGAAATTACGAGACTGATGAGATTGCCCAAGAAGCAAATACAGAGTGAGAAGAGTTAGCACTCTAAGGTACTACAATATTTAAAGATCAGGCAGAGGAGTATGAACTGGCATTGGAAATTTAAGATAGACTAGCCAGAGACAGGAAGAAAAGACAATGGAAGTAAAGGAGAAAGAGTAACAAGGAGGGAGATTAACAAAGACAAAGACTGAAGGATCCACTGGATTTTGTGACATGGAACTGACCATAAAGCAAGTGCTGTTTTCAGGAGAACAGCAGAAGATAACCTGAAATGACCAAGGAACAAGGAGGAAGTGAAGAAATAATATACTAAGCATAGCCTCGCTTGTTAAAAGGTTGCAAACACAAGAAGATATTTAAATTCTGAAGAGGAGAATCCAGTGAAGAAAAAGGGTATGAAATCTAAGAATAGGATTAATTTTTAATAAGAGTAGACACACAGTGGTCAGGAAGTAACAAAGAGGCACAAGAAAATCCTCAATCTCATTTTATACCACGTACATGTAAAATCCATTAACATCTCATGGACTTTCAGCATAGAAGAACCAACACAAAGAAGTACTATAAAAAAGAGAACATACACTTCAATATCCACATCTACTCTAAATTTTAACTACTTATGTGAAAAAAAAAATCAAACACTCCAAGATTTAAGATAAATGCAATATTATCAGGATTTCTGGGAAAATAATCACCTACCCTTGGTCCTCTTCCTTTAATTTTCCTGCCAGACCTAGTAACTAAAAGTCGTCTCTGGTATGAAGGAGGCTGGGAGTTAGGTAGATTACTAGAAGGAAGCAAAGGGAAAATTAAAACACATTATATAATAAAAATAAATGTGGAGAACATAGCTCTATTAATCTAAACTAATAAACTTAAAATAGTGGTTCTCAACGAGGAATATTATCAGTTTTAGTAGGTATTTGGAAAAGTAGGGGAGCATTTTAACAACTGTCAATGATGAGAGGGTGCTATTGGTACTGAGTGACCACAAGTCAGGAATGCTAGAATCTTGTAATGCATGAGGATGAACAACTATTCTGCTCCCAAATGCCAAGTGTGTTTTGTTGAGACATACTGTTCCATAATCTTTACGAAGATAAAGTCAACTTGATAGTGCTAAGGAACGTGAAAAAACTTGCAGTAGGCTGTATGCTGTTAAGAGAACAATTTTAAAGTTATCTGATTCTAAAATACCTCATTATTCACTGGTGATAAAACTATGGATAAGTGCAACTGATGTGAATTAAACAGAGATAACTTGGTCTGAATTAGAAAAATATTTAATATCATGCTTTATATAAAAAAGGGAAACTACTTATTTTCAAATAATAATATGAATATTAACACTAACAACATTCATGTATGCTATATTTGAAAATGCATTTTAAAGTAGTTCAAATATTTTCTCCTTTTTATTTCCTTAGAAACATCCTTTCCTAACAATTGAGTAAACTCAATTCAATCCATCAAAATTAACACAATTCAAGTAACCAAGATTTATTTTTATATTTTTACTGTATTGTGAAAATACAGGGTGAATGAGCAGGTTTTTATCACTTTTATGTTATTTCTGATCAAAAATAAGAGAAAGATATCTGTTTTTTCCTATTTTTGGATATAATTATTAAAATGATACATAAAGAACTAACAGAACTACTAATTCTAATAATGTGAATTATGTAGAAACATTTTCAAAGTACTTGAATATAGTATCAATTTTCAATACCACAATATTGTAAACCAGGCAAGGAAAACAGCATTTTCTCCCACCAGACAAACTGAAACATAAAGGTTCTCACTTGCTTAAAAATTTAAGGTATATAAGTAACAGAGTAAAACACTTGTTTTACATGGAATTTGTCTGTGGTAGAGAATGAAGGGCTCTTTGTAAAATAAACATATTGACATACCATTCTCTCTCTCTCTCTCTCTCCCTGTTCTTCCTTTCCTTTTCATCAGCTTTAGGAGGACTTTTTCTCATTAGAAATCTGTTTTCAGGTATTGGAGGGATTTCTTCTGGACGGACAGTAGACTGGGGCTGTGCATCAAGATTTTCAGCCTCACTTTCACTAGATGCACTTAAAAGAAATACACAAACAAGTTCCATTTGGTTATTATGTACCCACCTCAATTTTCCAATTGTTGGTCTTTCTTTCCTTTGTAAATATTTTGTCTATCTATCATCTGGTTCCCCCACTGCTGACCAAAGATGCAGTTACATGGGGAAAATACTCATTCCTCTGACAAACCAACCTAAAGCCAAAACCAAATCTATCTATTGTCACATTCCCAAAAAATACTTTCCTTTAAAATGGAACCAAAATATTCCATATGCACTACACTGATAAATTTAAAATACTTTAAAATACAGGAAAAGAAACTGCTTTAGAGGCAACGGGCTTATGAAGATGAGCTTTAGTACAAAGACGGATTTTTTTTCAGACACAACAGAAAAGAAAGTAAATATGCTGACATAATCTGCTTTATGATATCACAGGAGAAAAAAAAAGGAAAATTGGTTTCCTACAATTCTTACTAATTTTAAATTCCTTCCATAAAATACAAATGTATCTAATCAAAAAGTCATTGAGTTCAGACAAAATGAACTGAATGATTTTGTTGAAAATTGAAATGTATCCAAATTTAATCTATAGACTGCAGAATATCAGAATGGTCTTATATGTCATGCTACGAAGTATTTTTATTTTTTAATTGATTCAATATTCCAATAAGTTTATATATAAACAGAAGGTAATTAGAATACAAAGCCAGTACTGTAAAAGTAAATTAAGACCTTTTCTTGCTTTTCTTTCGCTTCTTCTTCTCTTTCTTGTGTTTACGAGAATTTTTCCTATGTTTCTTCTTTCTTTTTTTTGATTTCTCTTCAGAAGCACTTTCAGAATCAGAAGAATCAGAAGAGGACTGAGAATCGCTTGAGCTATCTGAGTCACTGGATGATGATGAGGAGGAAGAAGATGATTTATGCCTTTTCTTTTCTTCTTTCTTAGCTTTAATAAAAAGCAAAATGGTTCGGTCAACACTTTTTAGACAAACTTTGTAAGAGGAAATTTAGATTTTTTTTTTGGCAGATTCTCCAAGTCCAGTATTTAACACTTAGTTCATCCAGCTATTTGAACTGAACAGTACAGGAAAGGAGTTAAGACTCAAGATTAGAATCCAGACCTTCAGATTCATGGGATTCCCAGATGGCTCAGTGATAAAGAACCCACCTGTCAATGTAGGAGACATCCGGGACATAGGTTTGATCCCTGGGTCAGGAAGATCCCCTGGAGAAGGAAATGGCAACCCACTCCAGTATTCTTGCCAGGAAAATCCCATGGACAGAGGAGCCTGGTGAGCTACAGTCCATTGGGTCACACAGAGTCAGGCATCACTGAAAACACACATGTGCACACGCACACACCCACTAGATTCATGGGTCTGAGTTATATCTATATCTAAAGAATTCTGGGAAAGTTAACAGGTAAAAACACTAAACTAAGTCAATTTCAGGAATTAGTTGAATAGTATTTTTTTAAAGCACAGAAGTAACACTCAAGAATCTCAGATTCTAATATTTTTATAGTTTTCAGCTTTTTCTATTATCAATATTGGAAGCAGAACTGTAGGAGAGAAGTAATAGAAAAAATACTTTGCATGAATATGGAAAGTAAGAAACACGATTCCATTGGAATGGGCTTATTCAATGCCTAAGCATCCCTCTAACAATTAGACCCTGTGCCCACCAACAAGAGAAGCCCCCACATGCTGTATTATATAGAGAAAGCCCAATGAAGACCCAGGGAAGCCCCCCAGAAAGTTAATTTCAAATTGAAATTTTATTTTGGGTTAAAGAAAGTTTTAATTTTTAAAAGGAGTCACCAAACTCAAATGATTTAAGGACTAGGAAACTAACACAAATAAGTGAAGTTAATCAGGAATTGGGGAAAAACATGACAGACTGGAAAGAGCCTGGCCCACCTAAAAGTATTCTAATTCAAACCATGGTGGACTTAAAGAAGTGAATTCAACTATCCAATTAAAACAGGGGCAGTGGGGGTTTCTCTGATGATCCAGTGGTTGAGAATACTTCTGCCAAAGCAGGGGACATGGGTTTGATCCCTACTCTGGGAAGATCCTACATGTGACATGGCAACTAAGCCCGTGGGCCACAACTTCTGAGCCAGCACTTCAGGGCCCATGAGTCGCAACTACTGAGCATGTGTGCTGCAACTACTGATCTCCATGTGCCGAGAGCTTGTACTCCCCAACAAGAGCAGCCACCACGACGATAATCCTGCGCACCACGACAGAGTAGCCCCACCCACAAGGAGAGAAACTCCTTGAGCAGCAATGAACGCTCACATAGACCAAAGAAAACAAAACAGCATCAGATCAATTTTCTAGGTCTAACTACAAAGTTATATGAAACAGAAGCACAGAAGGAACACATTACATAATACAACAATGCAAGTAGTAAAATTCAGTGTGTGCGATAATAGGAAAGAAACCCTATAGGTAAAAGGACCACAAATAAATCTCAAGAAAACATAAAAAGAAATGGTGGGAGAATCTATGAAAAACAAACCAAAAAATTACAAGACCAATCCAAATGCTTGAACCTGATTTGGATTCAAACTCAAACATCAAAAAAAATTAACATTTATAAACTTAGAAATGTGAACGCTGTGAAGATTTTTTACATTTAGGAATATATGTGTATATGCCTGCATATGCTTATGGTATGCTTACTTTTTATAGAAGTCACCTTTTAGAGATAAAATAGTGAAAAATTTATCAATAAAAACATTATGCTTAGAATTTGCTCCAAACAGGAAATGGAAAAGTGGCCCAGGACAGAAAACATGAGATTGGTCATAAATTAATTGGTAATGCTGGGTAATGAACATGGTGATTTGTTATACTATTTCAACCGCGCTAGTAAATGTTAATATTTTCCATAATTTAAAAAATCAAAGAGGACAAAAAATCTATCTTTGGGACTGACTATTGGCTGTCTGTTTACTGACCTTAACTGAAAGGGTTCACAGTTGGTTTGTAACCTTTCTGTGTTCCCCTCTCAGGAACACCTGAGGATTTGGCACTGGACCAAATGATTCTTGAAACTTTTTTTAAAAATGAATTTAGTGGCTTAAAACAACAACTTTTATTATTTCTCACAAATCTAAAGGTCAGCTGAGTGGCTTTGCTGAACAGGGCTGAGACCTACTGATTTACTGTTGTTGTTTCTGCCATTTTGTGTGGCATGTGGGATCTTAGTTCCCTGCAGGATCAAAGCCACACTCCCTGCATTGGGAACATGGAGTCTTAACCACCGGACCACCAGGGAAGTTCTAGGGCTCTGCTGATCTTGCTGGGGATTCTTGAAACTCTTAACTCAGAATTTATAGGAGTGCACTGATTTGTAGAGATAAATGAGAATCTGGCTAAGTTACTGTACACTTGACCAAGGGTTTGTGATTCACCATCAAGAGTTAGTAATGATGAGATGCTGCTGCACGTGAGAATGGCAACTAGATATAAATGCTGAAGGGATACCAGAGGTAAAAGCTTCATTAAACTAAGGTAGTCTTTTCTTACCCAATCATGCTTCTCAGGACCATGAACCTATTAAGCATGAGATGCTCAGGACCATATGCAAGCTCTGCCTAGAACCAGAGATCTCCACTATGACACTGCTGTTCAAGCTGTGCTGTTTCTTGTCCTGTATCCTTTCATAATGATAAATAAGCTTAGTGCTGAGTGAAGCCTATCTTGTCTCATGAATCCAACTGTTAATCTCATCCCAAGACCACTGTTGCTGGTGAGGCAGAGTGGGTATGTGAACTGAAAAACCTACTTGTATATACTAAAAACCTGAGGTATGGGGATTAGGAGGGAGAATAAAAGTTAAAGAAACCCAAGGAAGCAAATAAATTCATAATGAATATTAGAAACTCTAAATAAAAATGATCTGGGAATATATAATATGCAGGCAAAATAAAAATATTTCACATAAGCAGAGAAGGGGCTTCCCTGGTGCTCAGTGATAAGGAACTTGCCTGCCAATGCAGGAGACATGGGTTCAATCTCTGGGTCAGGAGGATCCCCAGGAGAAGGAAATGACAACCCACAACAGTATTCTTGCCTGGGAAATCTCAATGGACAGAGAAACCTGGAGGCTAAAGTCCATGGGGTTGCAAAGAGCTGAACACAACTTAGTGACTAAACAACAACAACAAGCAGCACAGAATACAGCTGTTAAAATTACTTGACAAAACACAGTCATGCTTTACCCCATGATTAACAAAGCTTTATTCACCAGCTCCAATTCATATTTATTTTACATTGTGACTCTTTCCAGAGAAATACACTGCAGTTGGTTTCTTAAAAAGCAAGCCCAGTCTCCCTATTAAATGTATTGAGAATGCAAGTGTTAGTTGCTCACTCGCATCCACCTCTTTGCAACCCCATGGACTATAGCCTGCCAGTCTCCTCTGTCCATAGAGTTCTTCAGGCAAGAATATTGGAGTGGGTTGCCATCCCCTTCTCTAGGGGATCTTCCCAACCCAGAGATCAAACTCCGATCTCCTGCATTGCAGGCAGATTCTTTACTGTCTGAGCCACCAGGAAAGCCCTCTAAATGTATTAAATACATTTAAGAAACCATTATTTAGTTTTCACATCACTTTTCATGTAAGCATTTGAGAGAAGCAAAATATCACAACAGTACAGAAGATCAGAAGGAGATTCATAACTATTTTTAGGGCAATATAATCTGCCTGAGATATGGACAGAGATGAGGAAAGGCTTTTCAATGACTATTGTTTTATGCTTTCTAAATTTTGAACAAAATGTATTAACTTTTAAAATTGAAGAAAATTTAAAACTCTCAAGTCTGATAACAGTTGTCACCATATTATCCAAAAAAACCCCAAAACCTACTGTCTAATGACTTAAATAAAATCTATTTCAAAGCATCATTTATAAGCATATAACTATCCTTAAAATAAAATAGTACTGAAAGTAAAACACAGTGCAAGTTAAGAATCATTAACTGGATAAATGGATTTAATGGATAAAAAGAAATTAAAAAGAGCAACACTTTTAAACTCTTGGTAGGGTGTGGTATATAATATTACCAGATACTGACTTTACTAGTATGATGTTAAGGTGAAAAGACAAGTTTCCAGAACATTTTACTTATGAAAATGTAAGGTAAGAAAATGCTGCTTTACTAGTTTTTTGAGAGCTATAAATTTTATACCAATTAATTTCACATGAAACTTTTCTATTGAAGAAAACTTTCAGGCCATCATCAAAATAACATTTGAAGTAAAGAATGGAATTATACCTAAAATAACCCTCTTTTCATTTCAAAATTACTGGGTCTCCCCTCTAAATAGTTTCTAATATCCCACTATTTTCCATGAAAAGTGCCATCACCATGGCTCTTAATTCCAGAGTAAGGACACTGAAATGGGATCCTGTCACCATACAAATGAGTCTCTGATGTTTTCCACTGTTTCCTAAGAACAAGGTTTACCAGCTGCTTCCTCTATTGTGCTCTTCTTTTTGTATTGCCAGGTAATCTGTTTTCTATTACATACATGCAAGATTTCTGCTCATTTAACTATTGACTGCCATTTGCCATAACTCAGCACTTGTGTTTCTATGTACTCTGTAATACATCACTGGTCCCATCTCATGCTGCATGGTAAAGGTGCACAGATATCTCTTTAAGTGCAGTGAACTCAGCATGATCTGAGATCATGGTAACTTCTGAAAAACCAGGAAGTGTTCTTATCAAAGCAGTGGTCTGTGTTCTATCCTCCACTCTGCCCGCCCCTTGATAGCCTCTGCACAGATGCAGTTTTGGTTAGTCTCTAGTGTTCCCCCTCTGCACCTGTTGGAAGGACGTTCCCCTTGACTCTGAACCTTCTCAGGCACATTCAAATAGCCAGAAAAAGTAGAATTTCCAATCTCACAACAGTAAAGGGACAAAGGCACAAGATGATTGCCCAGACTCACCAAGACCACATATAGGTGGGCCCAGACAGTCAGATTTCCTCAGAAGTCTTTTTGTTTTCTTTAAGGAAGTTAGAAAAAGAAAAGAAAAAAAAATTCTATATTTATTTTTTTTTAATTGGGGTGTGTATCCCTCAAACAAGGTTGTGAATATGATGACAATGAACACCATTGTGCTACCCAAAGCTTTTTGACTATTTCTAATTTAAGACTGTAAGAAGGCCATCAAACATAAACTGGATGTAAGACATAGCTACGCCTAAAAAAAAAAAAATCATACATATGCATGACAAAATTCATTCTGACCAGTGTTCTGAATGATAATTGAAGGACTGTAGGGTAATAGGCGCCAAACTGTGATCCTTCCGTAGTGTGATCCAGAACAGAGCAGGCATGGACAGTACGCTTGAAACAAACCTGAACTTTTCAATAACTCCTGCGAAGACACTAACAAAGGACAAATTTTCCTCAACTGATGAAACTGATAAGGGCAAGATATGCTTCCTTAGCATGAGTCTGAGGAACACACACTAGAACACTACATCAACTTTCAGCACAACTTCCTGGCCACAATGGCATGGGCAAAATTAGTATTTATCACTTCAGGTGAAAATATATGATAAAAACATAATAATATACAAACAGTGACATTCATTCACCTTCTCATCCATTCAGCAAATATTCAAACACTGACCAGTTAATACCAAAAAGAATTTTTACACCAAATGTATTAGAGAGTCTATGATAACTTTTATGGTTTAAGATGTAACCTTTTAAATTACCTCAATCTCTTTCTTAATATGTAACCACACAGCATTCTTAACTGTTATTAGCAAAGAATAGATCCTAACACAAGATCCTTAAAAATTATAAAACACAAGAAAAAAGCCAAAAAACAACTGTTGAGTACAAAATAAAATATGAAGACTTTTCTACATGATATGGGAAGAAATGTCTTAAACCAAAATATTCTAATTGTACCAACAACACTTTGAAGAATAAAATGGCAAGATTCAGGGTCTAAAATTTTCAAAGTTTAATATAGATTGCTTTTTAGTTTTTATTAAAAATAAGTCTTCTCCAAGGATTTCTCTGGCAGTCCAGTGGTTAGGACTTGATACTTTCACTGCCGTGGGCCTCAGTTTGATCCCTGGTTGGGGAACTAAGATCTCACAAACCCTGTCTGTGTGTGTCTCTGGATTCTCCTTCAGAAACATTGTGGGTCTTTTTATCTTAAAGCAAAATGAAATGTACATATTACAGAGCACATCTGTATACTTAAAACTTGAGAACAGAATGCTCTACTTAGGGCAATTCTGAAAGGAATATTAAAGACTTTAATGAGTTAGCAACACCTAACAAACAAAGCTTTAGATCTGGAGCCAGCAAACTTGGGTCCAGGTCCCTGATGTGGTAAAGAACAATTTCCTTGATTGTATCTGTAAAATGAGAGAAATAGTGTTATATAGTTCTCATGAAGCTGAGAGAAGAAAGGTTATAGATGATTCTCACATTTGTTAAACATGAAAAACTAAGTACTGATATTATTTATTATTCCTTAGACGATTAAGAATAGGTCAATTCAATATTTTATTGCTTTCCATACAGATTTGAAGGTAAACTCACCTCATTACTTTGAGATTGTCAGATTCAATGTGTAATAAACAATAGAAATTACATATTTAATATAAAGATTTTAAATACTTAAAACCCAAGTTCTTACCATTTCAGAAAGTATCATAGCAAACTACCAGTTGTGTTAACTTGAAGTGTTCTTGTTTAAGTAAAAGTGTCTCAGATGTGCCAGATGCTTATGAATCTAAGCAGTGCATGCAGGGGAAATAATTTATCCCCATAAAGTTTGTTAGCCTGTTAATCTCAACTGATGAGATTGTCATCAATTGTCTTCAATTGTCATCCTCCCCACACTCTTTTCCTAGAAGAGTACATACCATACTATTTAGACAACTACACTTTTCAAAAAATCTAAAACACAACGTGGAAGCTGAAGGATGAATTACTATAAATTAATGACAAGGAAAGTTAATCAGTTCCACAGTAAATGAATAAAATATGGAATACGGTAAACATTTAAAAAAAAATACAAAAATACATTAAAAATACACAAAAATGTCATACTTATGTTCACGCTAGTATAAAGTTCATGCCAACTAATTAAGACTGTTTTGTGCACATAAAAGTTAGCAGAAATATATACTTGCATTTACCTTTAGATTTTGGAACTAGCTCTCCACAACTGAGTATCCGCACCTCAGCAAATGGTTTGCTAGCTGCATCTGTTTTCTGGTTTTCTATTTCTCTCACAACTTCTTGACCAGAAATCACTTGCCCAAAAACCACATGATGCCTAAAAAGTCAAGTAAAGATGATTAAATAAAAGTTTCTTATTTCAATATATTAATTTAAAATAGGTTGTAAAATACATGAAAATAATCTTTACCCATCTAAATGAGGAGTTGGTTTTGTTGTTCTTTTGGAAGTCATCAAATAGAAGAATAAAAACAAAGTCAGAGAAAAACAAAGTTAGCATCTCTAAAAAGGAAAAGAAAATAACTGCATTGGAAACAATGTAGAAAACAAGAATTCATACATACGTTAACATAATAGAATCTTATTTACCTTAACCTTAAATAGAATCGAATGCAAGATGCTTTTGACATAATGCATTTTCAAAATGTTGTTCTGAAACACCTATACATTATTGAAAACATACATGAAGTTAAAGTTGATGTTTTGTTGTTACATCTATCCATCCATATTTCTTGCATGTAACTGGGTTATTACTAAATATCCGTAACTGTACAATATCTACTATCTGGGTATACTATAACTTACCAAAACATCGGACCAGTTTAACAACAGTGTTTTACAGCCTTAGCATTTTAAACAGTTAGAGCCCAGGTCACATTCTGATGCACTCACATGTGTTCCATGGGGCCTGAACAGAAGTGGTCCATCCTGTATATTATAAATTTTTAAACTAACTGCCAAGATTTACAAATTTGGATACTTCTATATAAAAATCCATATTCCAGACCTTTTTTAAAACTTGGAAGATGTGGCACTTGGCATGTGGCAATAATTGGTCAAGCTGAGTATCCCTGTCTTCTCTAATAGAAAGATTAATAATTAAGTTTCTCATCCCAGCAGTCTTTATTCCCTATGTTACCTGCCTAAGACCTATAGGTCTTAAGAGTTTGTTATCCCTAACATAAAGTAAATCTCATGTTGAAGAAAAGAGATCTGCATTAAAATTTAGACAAAATCTAAAATAAGCAAAAAATCATTTAAAAAAATCCTTTTTTTCTTCACATCAACCTTAAAACTTTGTAGTTAAGAAAGCTGCTATCTGAGTAGCTATGAGGAATACTGATACAACAGACTAAAGATGGGTACTGTATAAGATTCATTATTTTTTAAAATCTTTTAAAAAGCGTTAGTAATTTGAAAGAAGGAACACAATTTAAGCTAACCTTTGGTTAAAACACAAACAATACTACTAAAAAAATTCTAACATATACATGTATTTCATGTACAAGTTAGAACTTTAAAATAAGCTCACCTTATTTTAAAAAGTGATAACCTGTTATTGTTTTCTCACTGTAACAGCTGTAATCACCTCAACTTGATAAAAGCACCTAGAAATGTAAAAATCTAGGTGTACACTATATATGTATTTGTGTTACATTCAGTATATACAATTTGCATCAAGATATAGTAAATCCTCACTTCACAGATTGCATATTTGCCCACGGGCTTGCTCACTATAATTTATTTGTAACCCCTAAATCAACACTTGCAGTGCTTCACAGTCATTCTCAGATTGGTGAAAAAGTGATGAGAATGGCAAAACTAGAACATATTTGTATGATGCTTGTAGGAATGTGAAATGATGTAGCCGTTGTGGAAAAGTTTGATGGTTCTTTAAGTAGCTAACCATACAATCACCATATAATCCAGCAATTCTACTCCTAGGTATATATCCAAAAGAACTGAAAACAGGGACTCAAACACATACATACATGTGCCAATGTTCACTGCAGCATTATTCACAACAGACAAAAAGTGGAAACAACCCAAATGTCCACTAACAAATAAATATGGATAAACAAATTGTGGTATGTATATATATTGGAAAGATAACCACAAAAAAGAAGGAAGTTCTGATACATGCTATAAAACATGGATAAACCTTCAAAACATGCTAAGTGAAATACATTAGACACAAAAGGACAAATATTGTAAGATTCCACTTCTATATATAGAATAGGCAAATGCTCAGAGACAGAAAGTAGAATAAAGGTCACCAGTGGCTGCGTGGAAGGGGAAATGGCTACTCTATGGAATGATGAAATAGTTTTGGAAATAGTGGTGGTAGCTGCACAATTCTGTGAATATAAATAATATCACTGACTTAGTTACAAATGGTTAAAACAGCAAGTTTTATATGTTACCACAATATTATTTTTTAAAGATTAAAAAACTGAAGTTGTTTCTGTTTAAAAGAAAAAAAAGAACAAAGAAGTAAAGATGAGTTAACCAGAATTGGAAAGAGGTCAAGAGAAACCAATACTAGGAAGATTCTGAGAATATACACGTGAATTTAACATAGGGGTTTTGGTTAGCACAGGGATTTTATTTTAAAAAGTGAAAATAAATGGTAACAGTGTTGCTGAGGATCTGGTAAAATTAGCACTTCCTTTTGGAGAAGGAGGGGCTTCCCTGGTGGCTCAGAGGTTAAAGCGTCTGCCTCCGATGCGGGAGACCTGGGTTCGATCCCTGGGTCGGGAAGATCCCCTGGAGAAGGAAATGGTAACCCACTCCAGTATTCTTGCCTGGAGAATCCCGTGGACGGAGAAGCCTAGTAGGTTACAGTCCACGGGGTCGCAAAGAGTCGGACACGACTGAGCGACTTCACCTTCAACCTTCACCTTCACCTTTGGAGAAGGAAATGGCAACCCACTCCAGTACTCTTGCCTTGAAAATCCCATGGATGGAGGAGCTTGGTGCAGGCTACTGTCTATGGGGTCCCAAAGAGTTGGGCACGACTAAGCAACTTCACTTTCACTTTGGAAGTCAATGCAGCAATATATATGTAAAGCCTTAAACATGTATAAATATTTGACTAAGTAAACCTCCAATCACTTACACAGAAGAATTTAAAAATGCATCAAACAATAGGTACAATAGTGTTCATTAGAGCAGTTTGAAAACAAGAAGCAACCAAATGTTCAAAACAGAGATTAAATAAATAAAACCATAGTACATTCAAACAATGGATTAACATGTACAATTAAAATGTTACTAATTCATATTTAGTAACATACAAATAAATTTATATTACATACAAAAGTTGATTACAGAGTATATGCAACTCTGTATTTTTATTCCATGAAAAGATGCACTTGGGGAGAGGACTGTTTTTCTTCTTTTTATCTCTGTATTCTAAACAACAAATGTGATATAAGCTGTTTGTTTAAAAAATCAGGAATATCCATACATAGGTAATTGGCTGAATAAATTACAGTATATGAAAACACAATAGAGTACTGTGCATTTATGAAAAAAAATGAAAAAGATTTCTATGAACTGATATGAAATGATTTCTAGGATATATCAAGTGAACACAGAAAAACATTATGTACAGTATGCTATCTATTGTATAAGAAAAAATGAAAAATAAGAAAAAAGTGTGTATCTGTGCTTATGTTTGTAAAAAGAAATACAGAAAAATAAGCCAGAAACTAATGAGGTTGGTTACTAATATGGACAGGTGGTGTAAAAAGGGGTGAAAAAATGGGTGAATGGAAATGGAGTGAAGAGTTAGGTGGGAGTGATAAGTCCATGGTATTCTCTCTGCTTTGACTCTTAGAATCATATTAATGTTTTAAAAGCTTAAAAAAAGAGGACAAGAAACAAATCAATCTGGCAGGAAAAACAAATGAAATAAAATCAGAAACAAATGAATATAACATATTTTGAGTCATAAAACCATACAAAATTTATACTAGAAAGTACTAACAAAAGTCACTTTTAAATGCGATAACTACATATCCTCACTTTAAAAACAAAAATTGCTAAAAACAGTGAACTCTAGTTAGTATGTTACTTTTCCCAGTGTTATAGGGTGGCAATTTTTAAATCTAGGATTCAAGAAATGAGTAGAATTTTTTTTAACATAATGGAAGAGAGATTTCTCATGGTTGAAGAAGGGGGTTACAAATATGAAATAGAAAACACAGAAATAATTCATATGGTGCTGACAGATTAAATTCTTCTGAGACCAAAAGAGTTTATGTTACTGAAGAGCAGAGCAAATTCTTACCCATGGAACATGATAAAAAACATGAATTGCTGACATGAGCCCTAGTAACAATTTTTTAATGGTCAGAATTGGAAAACAGTAGTAGTATTGACTTTGGATTACAAATAAACTTAGTGAGTTGGCAAATTTACAAATACAAAATCTTTGAAAAATGAGGAACATTTTTTGCTCTCTTTTAAGCAAGTAATTTATAAAGAGATACTCACTGCAAATATTCTGTTCCTTAATTTATCCTCCATAGATAATTTTTTCCTGGATCAATTACTACTGAGATGATTGTAAAATAGGGACATCTCTAACTCTCCAATTTCTTTTACATGTATTAGTTGCATTCTACTAAGAAGTTTTTCTTTCTCCCTTCTTATTCATTTACTATTTATTTCTGAATGGACGCCTGGATTTCTATTTTATTTCATAATATGATATCATCACTATTTATCTTCAAAATAATCAATGCTCAACTTGTCTTCATTTGGCCAATGGAAACTCTACCCCTTCAAGCTGGCTCCTGTGTCCTTCTGACAAAAGTTTTCATCATTTGAAAACTTTAGCAGTACAGCTGACCTTCCCTTTCAGCAAAAGGGGAGGTCAGCTGTACTGCTAAATTCTTTGTTCTTCCACCTTTAAAAATTCTCCCCCTTATAAGTACCTCTCTTATTAGTGATCAGTAGCAGGAATCTAGAAAAATGACACACCAAAAAAGGGATATTTTAAATCAGATCATAAATTCTTACATGAAGAACTGTGAGCCATTTGTATCCTTCCCTCTGTTGGCCATTGACAAGAGAAATTCTTTATTGTGTTTAACAGCAAAACTCTCATCTATAAAGAAGCAAAGTTTTCAGTTACACTATAGGCATAATTTCCCCCTCAAAATTCATTTTCACTCCTCTATATATCTTGGGTTCCTATCATGTGATCTTTAGCGCCAAGCAAAATTTAGATTAAAAAGTCAGGGTAAGAGAAATCTAATATTAACCAATTCCCTCCCCTATCTTTTGATATTAAAATATTTTTAATTTTCAATCATTTGCTATAAAATCCAAATACTATACCAATCTTTCTTCAATATTATTTTTAGCACACAGAGGTACTCATTAACTTAATTTCTGCTATTGATAAAGAAAATAGCTTATTGCAAAGAAAGCAGACTGTCTTCCAATATTGTATTAGAACAAGAAAAAAGCAGGTAGAATGTGAAATTTCACTGACTCCCAAAAGTTAAAGATGGATAATATGAAATTAATTCCACAACCACATGTTTAGAGTCTTTCAAATGATCTTCACATTAATAGAAATTCCACAGAGAAAACTTAAATTTGGGGAAAACATTACAGCCAAATTTAGAATATCAAAGATTTTTTAAAAATCTTCATAGAAAAATGGACACACAAAAATGTTGATATTATCATTAAGAAATACAGCTGAATCTCTCTTTTAATAAAGCTTAAGATGAAGCTTTTAATTTACAAGTAAACATTAAATGTTTAATTTAAACATAAATATTTTTACCTTCAAAAAATCCTCCATAAATGGATTCCCCTCCTCGTCCATTTCCTAAGAATGAAAAGCATGAACTCTTAGAACTGTTAGGTCAGTAATTTCCTTGAAGCATTCCTAAAGAAAATGCTTCTTACAAAGTAGGTACCTGAATGACTTTATACCAACAATACTCAAAGGTTCACAGCAAATCATAAAAGATAATACTGAAAAGTTCCCAAATTACTTTTTCTCTTCTCTGATACAACAATATGAGTGTGACAAAGCCTATTAATATCTGTAGAAAAAAGACTGTTCAGATTCTAATGATTGGGTAGGTCCTTTAACAGAAATTACTAGTAGCTTTCAAAGTGTCTTTAAAAACACAGTTTCAGTATTTTTACAAAAAGAAAGGCAGTAAAAACTATACTGTAGTAAAAGATAAATGGATGTGACAAAATCAAACATGAACACAGATAGGCTACTAAGAGATATATAGTGGTTTTTGTTGTTGTTGTTGTTGTTTAGTTGCTAAGTCGTGTCTGACTCTTGTGTGACCCCGTACACTGTAGTCTGCCAGGTTCCTCTGGCCATGGGATTCTTCAGGCAAGAATACTGGAGTGGGTTGCCACTTTCTTCTCTAGGGGATCTTCCTGACCTAGGAATCAAACCTGCATCCCCCTCTTTGACAGGTGATTCTTTACCACTGAGCCATCAGGGAACCCAATGTCTTGTGTTTTATCCAAAAGTAAATTTCTGAAATTAATTCATGCATCAAAGATGAAAATTTTTTCCTACGTTTTTCCTCCTTTATGTCTATTTCTATGAGTTGTTCTAATTTTTATTTTTGGCCATGTCAGGCAGCTTACAGAACCTCAGTTCCCCAACCAGGAACTGAACCTGGGCCTCAGCAGTGAAAGCTTCGTATCCCAACTACTGCACCACCAAGGAATTTCCAGTACTTTTTATTTGGCCAAAAGATTAAGTTGCTGAAAAGAAAATTGGACCCGTACTTCCTTCCGGAGACTTGTCTAACTTTCAGATCCATGTACATAAGAATAAAAGAATATAAATTTATAAACAAAGAATATCTGATTTTGTTTGGTAAGAATTAAAGTCTTACCTTCACTGAAGTCACCACCTTGAACCATAAAATCTTTGACAACTCGATGAAAGAGACAACTTTTATAATGTAATGGCTTCTGAGTTGATTTCCCTGTCCCCTTTTCACCTAAAGAGAAGAAATAGTATTAAAGCAATATTAATGATGAAATTACAGGAAAAAAATTTTTTCCATACTTCTTTAATTTTTTATCTATATGAGATGATGAATGTTAACTAAATTTATTACGATAACCACTTTATGATGTATGTAAATCAAATCATTATGCTGCACACCTGAACTCATACAGTGATATATGTCAATCACATCTCAATAAAACTGGAAAAAAATTTAAATAAAATGAATAAATAAAAAATTATTTCTCTTGATCTATAAAGACTTCTTTAAGCTTAAGAAATACAGCTGAATCTCTCTTTTAATAAAGCTTAAGATGAAGCTTTTAATTTACAAGTAAACATTAAATGTTTAATTTAAACATAAATATTTTTACCTTCAAAAAATCCTCCATAAATGGATTCCCCTCCTCGTCCATTTCCTAAGAATGAAAAGCATGAACTCTTAGAACTGTTAGGTCAGTAATTTCCTTGAAGCATTCCTAAAGAAAATGCTTCTTACAAAGTAGGTACCTGAATGACTTTATACCAACAATACTCAAAGGTTCACAGCAAATCATAAAAGATAATACTGAAAAGTTCCCAAATTACTTTTTCTCTTCTCTGATACAACAATATGAGTGTGACAAAGCCTATTAATATCTGTAGAAAAAAGACTGTTCAGATTCTAATGATTGGGTAGGTCCTTTAACAGAAATTACTAGTAGCTTTCAAAGTGTCTTTAAAAACACAGTTTCAGTATTTTTACAAAAAGAAAGGCAGTAAAAACTATACTGTAGTAAAAGATAAATGGATGTGACAAAATCAAACATGAACACAGATAGGCTACTAAGAGATATATAGTGGTTTTTGTTGTTGTTGTTGTTGTTTAGTTGCTAAGTCGTGTCTGACTCTTGTGTGACCCCGTACACTGTAGTCTGCCAGGTTCCTCTGGCCATGGGATTCTTCAGGCAAGAATACTGGAGTGGGTTGCCACTTTCTTCTCTAGGGGATCTTCCTGACCTAGGAATCAAACCTGCATCCCCCTCTTTGACAGGTGATTCTTTACCACTGAGCCATCAGGGAACCCAATGTCTTGTGTTTTATCCAAAAGTAAATTTCTGAAATTAATTCATGCATCAAAGATGAAAATTTTTTCCTACGTTTTTCCTCCTTTATGTCTATTTCTATGAGTTGTTCTAATTTTTATTTTTGGCCATGTCAGGCAGCTTACAGAACCTCAGTTCCCCAACCAGGAACTGAACCTGGGCCTCAGCAGTGAAAGCTTCGTATCCCAACTACTGCACCACCAAGGAATTTCCAGTACTTTTTATTTGGCCAAAAGATTAAGTTGCTGAAAAGAAAATTGGACCCGTACTTCCTTCCGGAGACTTGTCTAACTTTCAGATCCATGTACATAAGAATAAAAGAATATAAATTTATAAACAAAGAATATCTGATTTTGTTTGGTAAGAATTAAAGTCTTACCTTCACTGAAGTCACCACCTTGAACCATAAAATCTTTGACAACTCGATGAAAGAGACAACTTTTATAATGTAATGGCTTCTGAGTTGATTTCCCTGTCCCCTTTTCACCTAAAGAGAAGAAATAGTATTAAAGCAATATTAATGATGAAATTACAGGAAAAAAATTTTTTCCATACTTCTTTAATTTTTTATCTATATGAGATGATGAATGTTAACTAAATTTATTACGATAACCACTTTATGATGTATGTAAATCAAATCATTATGCTGCACACCTGAACTCATACAGTGATATATGTCAATCACATCTCAATAAAACTGGAAAAAAATTTAAATAAAATGAATAAATAAAAAATTATTTCTCTTGATCTATAAAGACTTCTTTAAGCTACAGAATTTTCACTCCTCTCAGGAATTCTTTTAAAAATTAATTTAAAAAGCACCCATGCTTTTCTAGTGAGTAGAAAAATCAATCTCTGATATAATCTTATTGCAATTAATATGTCTAAGAATTACTTTCATGTCTAGTCAATGTTGCAAATCAGCATCCTCAGAAAGAAAAATACAATGCATGAAAAAATCTAAAATGTGTTAAATTGAAACTATTAGGGTAAGTGAAAATGTCAACAAACCTGTACAAAGACATCGAAAGTTCTCACATGTTTTGGGGCACACATCAGAAAATAATTCA
The DNA here is from genome assembly GCA_006410635.1 of Cephalophus harveyi. Lineage (NCBI taxonomy): Eukaryota > Metazoa > Chordata > Mammalia > Artiodactyla > Bovidae > Cephalophus > Cephalophus harveyi. Next base: position 465,563 of record SJYT01064341.1, on the reverse strand, counting down.
AAGACAACTCTTCCAGCTGAAAAAGAAGGTAGCTGGTTTATATTTCTTCATGTAAAGATAATTTAAAATATTAAATATTCATATATAAATGTTAAATAGGGACATTAATTTCCTTACCAGGTTGATTATTAATGGCGATGTCAAAAAAACATCTAGGACGCTGAACCTTTATTCCCATGGCGTCAATACTTCAATCTGAGTAAAATGGTTTCAGGCAAACACATTAAAACAGCAAAGATTTTTCATAAATTTCTGAAGAGAAAACAAAACAAAACTCTGTGGAGCATAAACAAGAAATGTAGTCTGAATTTATTTTAATATTTACTTCCATGACATAAATTACATGATTATTTTTCTTTGAAAGATTATACCGCATCTTGTAGAAAAGACATAAGGTTTAGCCATTATATAATACAATTTCTATTTTAAAAACCAAATATAGACTGCCACCTCAAACAGAAAATTGTATCAAGTCTGTATGATTAGAGAACTAGAGACAGGTTACCTTTAAATAGGGAAAAATCAAGGACAAACTGATCGAATCTTTTTGCTCCTAGAAAACAAAAATAAATTTTGATTAAAATAGTGGAGTTTTAAAAAGAAAGACATTCAAATTCCTAAAAATAATTCCTCAAGGAAAAAAGAAAGTGGACTATTTCAACAATAGTTATATATATGGTAGATTACATTATGAGTAAAAATACATTACATTTTACATATGAAGTTATTTTTTGATCATGAACAACAGCCTATACTGATCAATCTAACGTAGACAAAAACATCAATAAGTGAGACACTCTATGTAAGTTTTATCTACAGAGTAGATAGCTACTAGTTAAGACATTGTTTTCATAAGCATGTAAGGACTTCCTCCAAATTGTAATACCTGGTGGAGAATGACAGGGTAAAGTGAAAAGCAGAAGAAAAACAAAGGTACTTAGTATAAACAGCATTCAAAACAACGAACTATAAAAATCAATCTGTTCAAAACAGAGACTAAATGAAATGTTTATGCTTTTGTGAAAATTATGTCTTAAAGCTAGTAGCTCAGTAAGCTCAGTAAGCAATGAATGATATTTTAAATCGAGTGAAATTTTTATACATTCACAGAGTTATAGGAAATAATACACAGAGATAAATATTTCCCCCACGGTAACATTTTACAAAACTGTAGTATAATAGCACAGCTGTAGGGTAAAAAGCGTAACAATGATGACACAATCTACATTTCCCCAGTTCTAGCAGTACTCATTTGTGTGTATTTATTTAGTTCTACAAAATTTTATTAAATATATAGGTACATATTATCTACCACCATTCCTTATCAATTTTACACACACCAAAACCACAGGTAAGAAGAGTCAACAATAAAAGCATGGAAGACTGCCCAAATCACCAACAATTTGAAAAATACAAATCCTATGTATTTATTCATTATTGTATGGAAAAGGGGGGTTACAAACTACTTTTTCTGCAACCTCCTCCATTTTTTATTTCTAGAAGATACAATATATATACTAACTAAACAAACTAAAGTTTGTTTCATATGAAACAAAAAGAGGCCTTTGAATCCTCCAGGAAGACTTTAGACACAGACTTCCTGAAAACAATAAAACAAAACAAAACTTATTAATTTTAATAGCTTGCTAAGTTTGTTGCATTTGTATCTGTATAAAATTTCAATGTATGCACATCTGAAGTTGAGAATACACTCATAAATCTGAGGAAACTATCTTATCTCAAAAAAAAATATTAAATTATTATTGATACTTAGTACCTGATTATCTTTTATCTTCTAAATAACTTGTGCAGGCCTTCTTAAATTCTCTACATTTGGAGGCAGAAAAAAGAAGAAATTTAGAGATTATTTTCCTCCATAAAAAACTTCTAAAGTTAGCTGTTTAGCCACAATATCCCAAAGATTTCCATTCTCAGAAAAAGAGTATAGATAGCACTGCCTAGAACATACCAAACTGTTTACAATTACAGTTGATCTCCTATTTACTGTATTCTTAAAAACTCTTTACTTGAAAAACAGATAAATATTATGAAAGCTTAGAAAGTAATTCCTAATACCCTTAATCTTTTAGATAAAATCTTTGATGATTTTCCAAGTTTCTCAATTCTAAGGCATACTGTAAACAATCTTATAATTCTGAGACTTTGCAATCGCAATAAATGGTATCACTAATTTATGGAGTTAGGACTATAAGTAGAAGCTACTAGGATAGCTGTTTGCTCTGTTTTTTTTTTTCTGTTGTTTAAGTGCTGCTTATATGGGTAAGTTTACTTTGGGAAAACATTAAACTCCACTTAGAATTTGTGTAGTTTCTGGTATGTTATGTTACACTAAATTTACTTTGTTAAAACTTTTATCTAAAACAAAATTCTTGGGGTTCCTGGTGTCTCCTCCAAAGCAGGAGACACGGCTTCGACCCCTCATCTAGAAAGATCCTACATGCTGCAGAGCACTAAGCCCAGGCACCACAACTATTGAGCCTGTGCTCTAGAGCCCGGGAGCTGCAACTGCTGAGCTCACATGCCCTGGAGCCAGTGCTGCACAGTAAGAGGAGCCAGTGCAAGAAGAACCCCGCGCACCACAACTAAGAGTAGCCCCGCATTTGCCACAACCAGAGAAGAGCCCGAGCAGCAGGGAAGACCCAGCCAGCCAAAAATAAATAAATAAATATGATTTTAAAAATAAAATTCTCATTTCTCTACCCCTGATTCTCTCAAATCAGTAAACACCATTATCCAATCCAGCTGCTACCACTGAAGAAAACATAAATTTTATTGAACTCAGTATATCCAAAATATTATTTCAACATATAATCAACATAACATGCTATTAATGATGATTCACATTCTCTTTCTGTTACTATCCTGTGCTAAGTTGCTTCAGTCATATCTGACTCTGTGAGACCCCCTATGGACTGTATGTAGCCTGCCAGGCTCCTCTGCCCATGGGATTCTCCAGGCAAAAATAATGGAATGATTTGCCATGTTACCAAGTCTTACAAGTCTTGGAAATCAAGCGGGTTTTTTTTTTTTTGGCCTTACTGTGAGGCCTGTGGAGTCTTAGTTCCCTGACCAGGAATCACACCTGGGCCACTGCAGCAGAGGAGTCAGGTTCTAACCACTGGACCGCGAGGGAATTTCCAGAAATCAGTGTTTATGCCACATTTCAAATGTTCTATAACCACACATGGCTGGTGGCTACTGTACTGGACAGCATGGTTCTAAATACTTCAGCTCATGTTGATCTCTACAACTTTATGGAACATTCCCAAGCTGGCTTCAGCCACACTGGAGATCCTGCTGCTCTTCAAAAGTCTGTGCATGCATGCTCAGTCATGCTCTTTGCAATCCCATGGACAGCAGCCCACCAGGCTCCTCTGTCCATGAGATTTCCCAAGCAAGAACACCGGTCACTCCAGTAGCCATTCCCTTCTCCAGGGGATCTTCCCAACCTAGGGATCGAATCCACATCTCCTGAATCGGCAGGTCGAATCTTTACCACTGTGCTACCTGGGAAGACCAAACAGCCAAGGCCTATCCTTCGTCAAGTCTTTCGCATTTACTGTGCCCTCTGAGGAATGCTCTTACCCCGCTTCTTCACATGGTTCACGTCTCCACTTCAGTCAGTGCTCAAGGATCACTTCCTCGTAGAAATCATTCTTTGCCAGTATATTCACAGAAGCAGTCCCTAGCCTCCAGCACTTTATATTCCCTTATTCTACTCTACTTTTCTTCCTAGCATTTATTGCTACTTGATATTTTAAGTTTTTATATATTTTCCTCTTACTAGAATATAAGCTTCATGATGTGAGAGACCTTTTCAGTTTTGCTCCCCTCTTAATTCCGAAGTGCCTCAAACAGTACTTGATTATGGCAGGAAACCAATATTTAATAAATCAATAAACATACAAGGAAGACTAGGCATGTATGAGAATGCTTTTCTGCAACACTGCAGTAACAATAATTAAAAGGAAACACCCAAAATGTCCCCAAATGAGATAATATCTGAGTAAATTGTGGTATATACATGCTATTTAATACTATAAAACAGTTTAAAAAGTCTTTACGCACACTATCCAAAACACCTGTTTAGGTGAAAAGAAAAAACAAAGTTGCATTCAAGTATTTTTTTTTAATACCCTAAAATAACAGTCTGCTTCCACAGAGAGAAAGGTCTTGAGATAAATACCAAAACTTCAAACAGTAAGTACTCTATAGGGGTACAGGAGTAAGGATGGAAGTCAATGAAGGTCTTTTAACTATAACGTTTGAATTTGCAACAAGAATATGTTCACGTATTAGTTTCCAATTTAAAGAAAGACATATCTTCAAAGTAAAATAAAATAGCAGAAAATATGTGAAAATATTTAGAGCTTATTTCTAAGTGAGAGTCATAGACGATTTTTCTTTTAGTTTTCTCATTTTCCAAGTTTTCTATGACAAATACAGACCTGTAAAAGTAACCCTTCAAAAGAGCATTCAAGACCTAACGTATTTTTTAAGTGTTTCACTTTCAGGCTTACTACTGTTGTTTCATATTTAAATCTAGAAGATTTCAGGAAATTATTTTTCTTTTCACAAAACTGTGTACCCCTCCAAAGGAAGGGTCCATTTGTTCCAAAGGAAGCAAGGAAAAATACTTGAGTATTTACCTAAATAAACCTTGCATGTTAAATAACTTTTCAGGCTCACTAACAATGAAATAAATAATGGAGACAAACTTGGGAGTCCTTTGGACTGCAAGGAGATCCAACCAGTCCATCCTAAAGGAAATCAACCCTGAATATTCATTGGAAGGACTGTTGCTCAAGCTGAAGCTCCAATACTTTGGCCACCTGATGTGAAGAGCTGACTCACTGGAAAAGATCTGATGCTGGGAAAAACTGAAGGCAAAAGGAAAAGGAGGTGGGAAGAAGATGAGACAATTAGATAGCATTACCAACTCAGTGGACATGAACCTGAGCAAACTCCAGGAGACAGTGGACAGTAGGGCAGCCTGGTATGCTGCAGTCCTTGGGATTGTGCAACTTAGTGATTGAACAACAAATAATAAAGAAATAAATAACGGAGACAAAACAGATTTGACCTCATGAAAAAATGTATTATTTCTATTTTTCAAAGGGAAATTAGAAAGTAAAAAATTGGGGGAAATATTTCCAAACATGATGTGCTAGTTTCCTTATTGTAGAACACTGGCAAGGCCCATCCTACTCACCGAAGAACATGAAGCACCTTTGGTCCCTATATATAAATATCAGTCCACATGACAACCAAAAGAAGCCCTCTCGCTGTCCCTCTTCCCCTCCTTGAGGACTGTAGGGTCCATGCAGGAAACAATTAAAAGCACAAAGGCTACCCAAGGGAATATAAACAAACAATTCATAAAAAAATGAAATCAAAAATATAAACAGTATGAAAACTTTTGCTAAGCAACTTGGAACTGTAGACCAAGAATATATTCATAATCATTTTACCCTTTAACACTTTAGTAATTCAAACTCTTTCAATGTCTCTGTTGCTGCTAAGTCACATCAGTCGTGTCCAACTCTGTGCGACCCCATAGATGGCAGCCCACCAGGCTCCCCCGTCCCTGGGATTCTCCAGGCAAGAACACTGGAGTGGGTTGCCATTTCCTTCTCCAATGCAGGAAAGTGAAAAGTGAAAGTGAAGTCGCTCAGTCGTGTTCGACTCTTTGCGACCCCATGGACTGCAGCCCACCAGGCTCCTCCATCCATGGGATTTTCCAGGCAAGAGTACTGGAGTGGGGTGCCATCGCCTTCTCCACTGAATGTCTCTAAAGGCAGCCATTTAAAATAAAATCTTCTTTAAAGAAAGTTAAAGTGAAGTCGCTCAGTCGTGTCTGACTCTTTGTGACCCCATGGACTGTAGCCCACCAGGCTCCGCCATCCATAGAAATTTCTAGGCAAGAGTACTGGAGTGGTTTGCCATTTCCTTCTCCAGGGGATCTTCCTGACCGGGGAATCGAACCCTGGACTCCAGCATTGCGGGCAGATGCTTTACCATCTGAGCCACCAGGGAATAGTAATTAGGAACAATCTAACAGTTCATACAGCTTAAAAAAAAAAAAAACGGACATAAGACCTAAATAGACATTTCTCCAAAGAAGACATACAGATGTTCCAAAATACACATGAAAAGGTGTTGAATATCGCTAATTATTAAAAGAATTGCAAATCCAAACTACAACGAGGTATGACTTCACACCAGTCAGAATGCCCATAATCAAAAAATCAGGGCTTCCCTGGTGGCTCAATGGTGAAGAATCTGCCTGCCAATGCAGGAGACATGCATTTGATCCCTCATCTGGGAAAATCCCACCTCCCTTGGAGCAATTAAGCTACTGAGAGTATGCTCTAGAGCCCAGGAGCTTCAACAAGAGAAGCCACTGCAATGAGAAGCCAGTGCATCACAGACCCAGCATGGCCAAAAATAAATAAAATTATTTTGAAAACATTTACAAACAACAAATGCTGGAGAGGCTGCGGAGAAAAGATAACCCTCCTACACTGTTGATGAGAACTTAAACTGGTGTAGCTACTATGGAAAATAGTATACAGGTTCCTTAAGAAAACTAAAAATTGTATTACCATATGATCCAGCAATCCCACTCCCAGGCATAAAACCAGAGAAAAACACTGTTCAAAAAGATACATGCTCATTTCAGCAGTGTTTACAACAGTCAAGACATGGAAGCAACGTAAATGTTGGTCGATAGATGAATGGATAAAGAAGATGTGGTATACATACAAGATGGAATATTACTCAGTCATAAAGAGAATGAAATTCCAAGTGCTGCCATGTGGATGGTCTTAGAGATTATCATATTAACTGAAGTAAGTCAGAGAAAAGACAAATATCATGGCATCACTTATATGTGGAATCTTAAAAAATGATACAAATGAACTTATTTACAAAACAAATAAACTCATAGAAAATAAACTTATGGTTACTAAAGGGGATGCAGCGCGATGGAGTTAGAAGTTGGGAATTATATACACAAAGATACACTGCTGCTGGTAAGTCACTTCAGTCATGTCCGACTCTGTGCGACCCCATAGACAGCAGCCCACCAGGCTCCCCCATCCATGGGATTCTCCAGGCAATAACACTGGAGTGGGTTGCCATTTTCTTCTCCAATGCGTGAAAGTGAAAACTGAAAGTGAAGTCACTCAGTCATGTCCGACCCTCAGCGACCCCATGGACTGTAGCCTTTCAGGCTCCTCCGTCCATGGGATTTTCCAGGCAATGTGTCTTTATATAAAATAGGACCTACTTTATATCAACAAGGACCTACTGTATAGCATAGGGAACTATACTCAGTATCTTGTAATAATCTATAATGGAAAAGAACCTGAAAAAGAATACACACACACACACACACAACTGAATCATTCTGCTGTACACTTGCAACACAACATTGTAAATTAACCATAATACTTCTATAAAAAATAAACAGAACAAAAAAACAAACTAAATGTCTAACATGACAAGTAAATTAAGAAATATTCATTTGATGGACTGCTACGCTGCTTATGAAAATATAATTTTTAATATAACATGGAAAAAATGTTTAAGTGAAAAAAATAGCAAAATTATTTAGTGAAAAGGATTTTAATGGTAAAAAAGTTCATATACTGTCACTGTAGTGCTTTTTATAATAGTAAAAAAGAAGTTGTATAGTGATAGAAATTGGTTAAATAAACGATATCATCATGAAATGGATGGTATTCATCTAGCCATTGGAAATCATATTCTTACATGTTAAAATAACAGAGGTAATATTTTTCACCAACTGGATTGAAGGAAATAAAAAATGCTGACCTCATGTATTACTGATGCTAGCAAAGGGGTAAATCTGATAATCCTTTGCCAACATGACAACACACATTACAAATGCATTAACGACCCTTTGACTCAATAACCCTATTCCGAGGAATTTATATATCATTCGCGAAATAAGGTATGTACAAGATCATACAAGGCACCATCATTTGTAGTAGTTAAAAGGCCATAAACCTAACCATATATAAAGGAGGAAAATGTTACATAAATCATATGACCTCTGTAAAAGTTACTGGCTATAAAAAGGAATGAGGAAGCTGGTTATCTGCTATCTCCCAGGCCTTTTAAGTAAAAAACAAAAAAAAAAACAACAAACTACAGAAACGTAAAAGGTATATTTTCTTTGTATTTTTTCAAAAGAACTTTTAAAGAAAATGTGTTTTGTCTAATACAGACGCATCTGGTGGGAGAGGAAATGGGAAGCTGGGGAAGATGGGTAAGATTTTTTTTACTGTATAACTTTTCAATTTTATGCCACTACTAATAGTAAAGCACACTAATACTACCGTTAAAAGTTCTTTAAAAATAAAACTGAAAAAGATAATTTATCAAAGACCACTCATAGATGAGAAGATATTCATAATATATTAGGTGAAAGAAAGCAAGTTAGCAAGCAGTATTATCTGTAAGATTCCAATTTTACACATATCAAATGCACATAAAAAAGATATCATTCAATAAAAAATAGAAATTCTGCCATTTGCAACAACATGGTTGGACCTTAAAGACAATAAGCTAAGTGAAATAAAGTCAGACAGAGAAATACTGTATGATCTTACTTGTATGTGGAATCTGAAAGTAAATTTAAAAATATATTCACACATGCACAAACACACCGAAATCAGAGAGAAAGATATCAGATTTACGGTTACCAGAGGCAGGGGCTAGGCTTGACGGAACTGGATGAAATGGTTACAAGGTACAAACTTTCAGTTATAAGACAAGTAACTCCTAGGGATGTAATATACAACATTGTTAACACAGTTAGCACTGCTGTATGGTATATTTGAAAGCTGCTAAGAGAATAAAGTTCTAAAAGTTCTCACCACAAGGAAAAAGCATCATTTTCCCCCTTGTATCTGTATGAGATGGTGGATGTTAAACTGAACTTATTGTGGCAATCATTCTTCAATGTGTAAGTCAATTCATTATGTTATGCACTTTACACTTGCACAGTGCTATACCTCAATAAAACTAAAAGGAAAAACAGAATTTACATCAAAATATTCACGAATCATGAATCATGCAGCATTACTTACAGACATGGAAACAACTTAAGTGTCCCTGATAAGTGGATAAAGAAAATGTGTCACACACACATTGAGGAACATTATTTAGTCACAAAAGAGGAAGAAAATCCTTCCCCTTGTGACAACATGGATGGGCCTCAGGGGCATTGTGTTAAGTGAAAACAGTCAGGCAGAGAAAAACAAATACTGTACAATCTCATACATGGAATCATAAAACAAAACAAACCCCCCCCCAAATCTGAACTTATAAAGTCCCAAGAAAATAGTGTGCATGCGTGCATGCTAAGTCTCTTCAGTTGGTCTGATTCTTTGCGACCCCATGGACCGTAGTCCACCAGGCTCCTCTGTCCACGGGATTCTCCAGGCAAGATACTGGAGGGGGTTGCCATGCCCTCCTCCAGGTGATCTTCCCAACCCAGGGATCAAACCCATGTCTCTTACATCTCCTGCACTGCACGGCTAGTGCCACCTGGGAAGCCCCAAGAATATAGGGTACAGCACGGCAAGTAATACTGTGCTCTGTATTTGAAAGTTGTTAAACAGATGATCTTGTCAAAATGAAAAAAAAATTTGTATGTGAGGTGAACGTTAACTAGACTTACTACGGTGATCATTTTGCAATATATACACATAGTCACATACACGTGGGCTTCGCTCATAGCTCAGTAGGTAAAGATCTGCCTGCAATGTAGAAGACCAGGGTTTGATTCCTGGGTCAGGAAGATCCCCTGAAGAAGGGAATGGCTACCCACTTTAGTATTCTTGCCCGGAGAATCCCATGGACAGAGGAGCGTGGCAGGCTACAGTCCATGGGGTCACAAGAGTTGGACATGACTAAGCGATTAAACCATCACCACCATCAATCACATACACAGTGAACTGTACACACATAACCATATACACAGTGATCATGTTGTACATATGAAACAAATTTAAAGTTATATGTCAATTACACTTAAAACAAAAGGATATACAACAAAATATTAACACTGATAATATCTGGGTCCTGAATTTAAGGGTAATTGTTATGTATTTCTGTTTTCCAAATTTTCTTCAACAGGTATAATTTTATAATCAAGAAAATATTTTTAAGAAATACTAGCAAAATGAGATAATTTTCTGCTTATTAAAATAGCAAAGATCTTTTAAAAGAATAATTCCCAATACAGTAAGCAAATCCTCTGGAAATGTATGTAAAAACTATTTATACCTCAAACTGGTTTATACCTTAAAAATCCAATTGCTAGGAATCTACTGTAAGGAACTATCTTAGAAAGCCTTCATGTATAAAGTTGGCCATGTTAGTGCTCCTTTTATACTATCCGAAGTAACCTTTTCAGTATTATGAAAAATGATAGTTGAACAAAATATCACAGTTGTTGAAGCAATGCTTACAGTGATCAATAACTTGGAAATGCTCATAATTTGTTAAAAATACTCGATATAAAACAATAATGTAGTATTATTACAATCACATAAACTACTCCTTCAAATTCAAAGATTTATAAAAGAGAAAAAAAGACTGAAAGGAAATAATTACTACAGTATTTGGTTTTAAGACTGGAGGGTGGGGATATATGTATGTATATGTATAGCTGATTCACTATATGTGAATCACAGAAACGAACACAACATTGTAAGCCAACTATATTCCAATTACAAAAAACCCACAAAACCCGAAGAGTATTTTTGCCTCACTGTACTTCTTTCTACTTCTTTAATAAACATAACTGCTATTATAAATAAAAAATTCATAATATAATAAAAAATGCACATACAATCAAAGATTATAATGTACATGTCTCTGTGTGGTTATAATACGCATTTAGGTAACACCACACAGGAATACTTTTCTTAGAAACAGATTTAAATGGTATTTTGAAATAATAAATCAAATATGCTTTAAATTTAAGAAACATGAAAGATAGCAAATTATTATTAAAAGCACTATAAAATACCTTAAGTATGTAAATGTTCTAACATTAATAGCTAATGAAGAACAATGACACAAAAGATGGCTCAATGCTATGTCTCTAACATTACTGATATCAAATTTTATCTAGTCAGAAATAGGATACAGTATTCCCTTTTTAATTATGATTTCTTGTTATTACACTATCTAAAAAATGCAACACAAACATCTAGTCAATTTTTTTTTCTTTTTAAGGAGTAAAGAGGTGGCGCTAGTGGTAAAGAACTTGCCTGCCAATGCAGGATATGTAAGAGATGTGGTTCGATCCCTGAGTTGGGAGGAACCCTGGAGAAGGGCATGGCAATCCATTCCAGTATTCTTGCCTGGAGAACCCCCTGGACAGAGGAGCCTGGTGGGCTACAGTCCCTAGGGTTGCAGAGAGTCAAACATACCTGAAGCAACTCAGCATGTATGCAAAGAGAAAACAATACTGATAGATACCAAAAACACAATTCAGGACAAAAATCAAGTCTACACAATTTTCAAGCCTATGCAATTTTCAATAAAATAAGTCATGAATTTCCTAAAAATAGTTCACAAAGAAAGCTTTCAGAGCAATAATCTGCAGGTGAACTGTTCACTGCATAGCTGTTTAATCTAAATCAGTTGCAGCTATTCCTGTAAAAATGTAGCTATATTTTTTCTTTTAAAAAAATCGTCGAATCGAGCAACATGCCCCATTCCTGTACAGCAATCAGCATAGTATACCCCATTATATGAGGTACATATGTTCCCATCTGACCTAGTTTCCACTACTGCCTGTTAGCTGTTACCATTTATCATTTACTTGAGCTCTTGCATTCACCTCACCTGCCTGACTCCCTCCAAAATCTGAGTATTTGATACTTACTTCCATCTACTTTATTTATAAAGAAAATACTTTTAAAGATAATCAGTAAAGCTAACAAGCTCATGAAAAAAGTTGAGTAAAATTAAGCCATAACTTTTAACATTTTAATGTATATTCTTTAAGTTTCTTCTAAGCAGATAGAATTACAAATATTTTATCAACAGTATCATAGTCACTTTAATATGTCAATAATATATAATGCAATAAAACTTCAAAATATTAAATGCTAGGATGTATGATATGCCATGTGCTCTTGCGCTCAGTTGTGTCCAACTCTTTGTGACCCCAGGGACTGCAGCCTGCCAGGCTCCTCAGTCCCTGGAATTTTGCAGGCAAGAACACTGGAGTGGGTTAGCATTTTCTACCCTAAGGGATCTTCATGACCCAGGGATCGAATCTGTGTCTCTTATGTGTCCTATATTGGCAGGTGGATTCTTTACCACTGCTCCACCTGAAACTTCTGCAACAAATATATTTCATAAAAATATCAGAGATGAAACAAATTCATAAGTAAAAAGTTTAATCTTGTAGCTTCAGATATGAAATAATTTCCATATTCACCTAAAGTAACATGAAGATTGGAGGTAGGGGGCAGAAGGACATAGGCAACTAATTATTAAAACATATAGTAAAAAAACACGGTATTTGTAATTGTGCTTTGTTGCTAAGTTGCATCCAACTCTTTACAACCCTGTGAACTGTAGCCCACCAGGCTCCTCTGTCCATGGGGATTCTTCAGGCAAGAATACTGGAGTGGGTTACCACGCCTTCCTCGAGGGGATCTTCCCGACCCAGGGATTGAACCCAGGTCTTCTGCATTGCAGGAAGATTCTTTACCAGCTGAGTCACCAGGGAAGGCCCAAAGTGAAAGTGAAATTTGTAATTAGGCAATAAATAACACAGTGACTTTATTACATTCTTTAATACATGGAATTACATTCATAATTCCAAGAATTACTTGGAAGTTTCACACAATCTGAGGGAGTCTGCAGAGTACTAAGTCTTGAAAATGGAGACAGTAAATACTCCTAACTACTGCGATGACAAGCAGGTCTTTGCCCTTTCTGATTCCCTTGGTTAATTCCTAATTGTCCTTAAAGATTGAATACAGCCAAAGTACACTCTAGGAATTTCACCCTGACTCTCTGAAGTTAAAATGATTGTTTGTTGAATTTTATTTTCATTATCATAAATTTGTCTGGAGAAGGAAACGGCAACCCACTCCAGTATTCTTGCCTGGAGAATCCCATGGACAGAGGCGCTGGCGAGTTACAGTCCATAGGGTCGCAAAAGAGTCAGACAAAACTTAACAACGAAACAATAACAAATTCCTTGAACTCAGAACCTTTCTATCTTCAACACCAAGCACAATGCCTGGTCTAGCACTACACTGCCAAACAGAAGGCTAGTTAAGGCTTGAGCAGAAGACTTACCCAGTGCCTCTTCTCCCACATGCTTCCCACAGGGAGTATTGCTAACATGTATCTGTAGTGAGTAAATCCTCTCAGCCTATTCCACAACTGAAAGGAGCTTATTCTTTAGATAAGCCTACTGGGGCTGCATTCTGTTAACAAAGTGTCTATTTTCTTTTCTTTAAACAGAATCCACTATAAGAGAGCATTTTCAGTTCAAGAGCAAGAAATAAAGATGGGAAGCTCTCATCTGTTTAAGTTTAATAAAACAGGTAGCAATTTTCATAGAAGACTTGCACCTCTAAGTGCAATCATATTAAGTTAAACTAATTAAAAGTATAGCAGATATTGAAGACTTTCAAAGATAGCAATCTAACATCACATTTTACATTACTCTCTACCTTATGGGGAAAAAGTGGAAACAGCGTCAGACTTTATTTTTTGGGGCTCCAAAATCACTGCAGATGGTGACTGCAGCCATGAAATTAAAAGACGCTTACTCCTTGGAAGAAAAGTTATGACCAACCTAGATAGCATATTCAAAAGCAGAGACATTACTTTGCCAACAAAGTGCCGTCTAGTCAAGGCTATGGTTTTTCCAGTGGTCATGTATGGATGTGAGAGTTGGACTGTGAAGAAGGTCGAGCGCTGAAGAATTGATGCTTTTGAACTGTGGTGTTGGAGAAGACTCTTGAGAGTCCTTTGGACTGCAAGGAGATCCAACCAGTCCATTCTGAAGGAGATCAGCTCTGGGATTTCTTTGGAGGGAATGATGCTAAAGCTGAAACTCCAGTATTTTGGCCACCTCATGAGAAGAGTTGACTCATTGGAAAAGACTCTGATGCTGGGAGGGATTGGGGACAGGAGGAGAAGTGGACGACAGAGGATGAAATGGCTGGATGGCATCACTGACTCGATGGACGCGAATCTGAGTGAACTCCGGGGGTTGGTGATAGACAGGGAGGCCTAGCATGCTGCGATTCATGGGGTCGCAAAGAGTCGGACATGACTGAGCGACTGAACTGAACTACCTTAATGTAGTTCACAGAAATCAAATGAGAAATAAAAGCAGATTGGTTAAAATATCTAAATACATTTATGAATGCCAGGTTGTTAGTGAACTAAGTACAAATAAGTTGACATTCTGGGGTGTCAGAAAAGGCAACTATGATCTTCCATATAATTCCTTTTCCCTTAGTGTCTGATAGTCACAAACCTCTGCACTGGTAAAAACATGGTTAACAGTGTATAGGCAGTTAGTAGGGCTTCCCTGGTGGCTCAGAAGGTAAAGAATCTTCCTGCAATGCAGTAGATCTGGGTTTGCCCTGAGTCAGGAAGATCCCCTGGAGAAGAGAATGGCCATCCACTCCAGTATTCTTGCCTGGAGAATTCCAAGGACAGAGAAGACTGGTGGGCTGCACTCCCTGGTCGCGAACAGTCAGGCTCGACTGAGCAACTAACTCACTTCACTTTCAGGCACTTACTAAATTCCTAAATCCTTCAGAAAACTTAAAAAGAGAAAAGCTGGTATGATGCCAAGTTTGGTGTTAAATAACTTACCGCACGTACAATCTGAGAGACATAAAAATCTAGTACAACTATGCTAGTGCAAACTAAAAAGCATATACCAACTGGGGAGTCGCTGCTAACATTCTTAATATTCTACCTTCAATTATCTAACCTCTTATAGCAATAAACTTATCCCACTGTCTCAACAGATAGAACCAAACCATCCTAGCACTGTGTTATTTAATCCAGTGACGCCTAAATAAAAAATTACAGACTTTTGAAGTTTAAAGGAAATAGGTAATCTGGTCCAATCTTCTAATTGTATAGACTTGGGAACAAGAAGACTAGAGAGTTGAAGAGACTGGCTCAAAGTCACAAATGGAAAAAAAAAAAGCAAGAGTTTCTGGTTAAGATTATAGCTTCACTGTTAAAAGTAGCTTATAACCTGTGCCTGATTCATATTGATGTAAGGCAAAAACCATCGCAATATTGTAAAGTAATTATCCTCCAATTAAAGAAAGAAAGTAGCTTATTCATAAGTATTCCAGATAATGGTTACATAATTTTACTTTTTATCAAGTGACCACGATGCCAAGATTTAATTATGAATAAACCTTAAGCTCAAGTTTATGCACAATTAACAGTAGCTTATTAATATATACAATCAGGCTTCATGCAATTTTAAAATAAGTAGATTAAGGAATCATTCGTGCTTAAAAAATAACTGTTTTAATATCAAAAATTGATACCCATAAGTATGACATAATTAAATTCCAAGAACAAGTTGGTAATCATTTTAAGCCACTACTTAAACGAAGTGTAAAACATTTCCTGTCTGGTACTAAAAGTACAAAGTCCCAGTTACAGCATACAGAGAATTTATAACACTGCCTGTTGTATATTTCAAGATGCAAGATTTGCCTTACAGAAATAAAAATATATGGAGTTCTTATGGAGACCATGTAGTCATTAAACCAAGTCAAAACCACTGACATTTAATGAAAACTAAAAACTGGTACTAATATTAAAAACAAAAAAGAAGAAAAAAAACTGTGTAGCAGAGAGATTGGCAATAAACTCTTCAAATAACTTGAATTAATTATCTATGGATTCCAACTACATATAACAAGTAAGACATTAGTACATGAAGATACAGAGAATAAATAATACATTCTAATCCTGTTGAAATATCCTATACATAAAACAATAAGGGAAAACATCAACATATATTTCTCAAAAGAGCAACACTTGAAGAACTGTAGATGATGTCCTGACAACTAGTAGAACTAGTTCATCCCACTATAACTATTACCAATTTCCCGATGTATGGGAGAATGGATGCTGCCTGACAGGAAATCTAATTTAAAATGTGCAAAATATCAAAAGAATAAAGACTTTACCTAAAGAACACTGATACTGCAAGACCACAGTATCAAGCACCAAAAATGAAAGGCCTTTAGTAAGTCACAATAAATGTAACGTATGCTTTTCACTCATAGGGGAACCACTGAGCTCTTACTGAAAGCTAATTTTACACAGCATTTTAACAAACCTGAATATTTACTTTTGAAGCCCACAGCTTGATAATAATCTGAAATTAGAATATAATTTTATAGATAAAAAAAAAACAAAAACTGAGGTTCAGAAAGATGGTACGATCAAAAAAGAACTCAAAATTTCGAACCTTGTAAGTTTGCTTACTTGTACACTCCTGACAACAGGGGAAGGCAACCCTGACAAAAGTTCGCAAAAGCAAAAACCTTAAAAAGTAAACAAAAGTTTTAAAAACGCACAGAATCCTACTACAAGACAAGACGCCATTAGGATCTCAGGACACCAATACTCTTGAATCATAAACAAAACGTTAAGGTAAAGAGAGCTCTGTTTAAAACAGATGTACGTAATTCCTTATAGAGAAGATCTCATCTTAAATGATTAAACTAAAAAAAAAAAAAGGAGTGATAAAACGGGTATATTTTCGCATATATAAAAAACATGAATTAGAGAAACAGCCATTCTAGATGTCGGTGCCTTTTCTGGATTTTATACCGCGATTTCAAAACTGTTTACACACCCCCCTCTCCATCATCTGTACAAACGGGCCATTCTTTGCCAAACGGTAATCCACAGACTCATTTTTTTTTTTATCTGGTTTTGACTACTGAAAATTAGCCGTACCCCCTAATTTCCACAACATTTAATTGTTCCTTGGACGCATTTCTGACCACTACTGCAAACACTTGGTCCTGCATAAAGTACTATTGTGGGAAGAAATGAAAATCAATGCACAAAATGGTGCTTTTATAACATTTTCAAAGCGAGTAAGAGTTTCCCATTCCTGCAGACCTCGATTCAGCGCCTTAAAAGACTAAAGACTAGCCAAATTCGCACACTTCCCCCAAAGCATTTGGAATTCCGAAGCCATCACCTTCCTCCAAGAGTAATTCCTCCTAAAAGGCCTGCGCTGCTCACAGTTCTTCGGAAACGTGGGAGAACTTGGAGTCAGTTCTGGGATAAGAAGGGAAGAGCCTGGATTGGAGTTTGGGGAGAACTAAGTGGCCTGTGCCACTACACTACGCAAGACAGTCGCTATGAGAGGAAAACGTCGGAGCAGGGGGAAAGCCTGTCTTCGTTCTAATCTTAACCCCTGAGATCCAGGCTCCTCGCCTGCCACTCTCCACCCCTAATCTGACAGGATGGCAGGTAACGCGTCCCGTTTCCCCACCTATCCTCCCACCTACCCCGCACTCGTGCTCGGTCTTACGATTTTGAAGCATCAAAATCACCCCGGCTCTCTGGAGTTCAGGCCACCGTCGCTGCCGCCATATTACAGCTTGTGCGGCAAAATGCGTCAGGGAGGGAGGTGTGCGCCCGAGAAGGGAGGGCGGGGGCTGGCAGGGGGAGGGCCATTTTCCAGGTCCGGAAGGCACGGCTGGAAGCCCTCTCCAGCAGCACCTGCTGCAAAGCTAGCGCCACGAGCCTCGGGGGCCGCTCTGGGATCGGGCAGCCCCAATATCTTGAGGAAGACGGTTAAGTCGGCCTGGGCCTATTGCGCCGGCTCCGCCCCTCTTCTAGGGCCCTTCCCGCTCTCGCACCCGGCACTGCTGCAAAGGACGGTACCGAAACAACACAGGCTCTGCGCCACCTACTTGCACCAGTCCAGTCTCCTCTTCCCGGGGTCCGGTCCTTTAAAGCTCTTCAAATCTACCGCCGCCAGAAAAGGCGCTAAAGACCACTAACCGACTCCCTCCCCCCACAACCCAGTCCCGGCGTGGAGGGGAAACGTCGCGCCGGAAATACGTCACTGCTCGGTGGCCCGCGTCTTCTGTGATCCCTTGCTTGCGTTACCTCACCCTCCCTGGAGTTCTAGGGTTTTGGAGCGAGTTAAATACCTGGCCCACAGGTAGCTTAATGGTTTCTGTGTAAGTTGATTGACAGCGTTTGTAACCGTTAGAATGCCAAGTCGTTCGTGAAATGAAGTGCTTCACTTAATAAACATTGATTGAGCTTCTGCCAGGGTATTAGGGAAGGAGACCCTACTTTCAAAGAGCTTCACCAGGTCAGCTTCTAGTTAATGCTGTGACACACATTTAAAAAAAAAAGAAACGAAACGAACAAGTGCTATTTGAGGAAAGAAGGAAATTATAGAGGACATTGACGCCCTTTGTTGTCTTTTAAAAATATTCTCATAGCAACCCCATGATATGTTATCCTTGTTTCAAAGATAAAGAAATTGAGGCTCAAGGAAGATAAGTGCGTTCCCAAATACATTGTTCCTAAATACCAAAGTAAGGCTTTGACTCCAAATCCAGTGCTTTCTGGGGAGAACACTATTTAGGACATATGTTGCTATTTAATTGTTTCAAGAGGTTAGGAGTTTCTAGATTGTTAGAGTTATAATAATCCCCCCTGATATTCAGGGGAGTTGAGGGCAGTCATTGTGAAGATATGCCATGTGTTTTAAAGAAAACAGCCCCCTTGTGATGGTTAGTGTTATGTGTCAACTTGGCTCGGATATGGTGCCCAGTTATTTGGTCAAATAGTCTAGATGTGTTTCCCAAGGTATTTTAGAGGTGATAAACATTTACAATTCCAAGACTTAAAGCAGGGTGGGGCTCATCCAATCAGCTTTAAGGCCTTGAGAGCAGAGGCTGAGATTTCCTAAGGAAGAAAGCATTATGCCTCAAGATGGCATTATAGAAACTTTGCCTGGGTTTCCAACATGCTTGGCCTGCTGTGTTGATTTCAAACTCAAAACTGCAATATCAACTCTTACGTGCACTTAGAGCCTGCTCACCCACCCTACAGATTTCAGACTTGCCAGCCCCCACAATTGTAAGCCAATTCCTTACAATAAATCTGTTTTTTCTGTAAAAACAAACAAAAGGAAACAGAGGACTTAGATTTTATTATTGTATGAAAGAAAGTTACAATTATTTAAAAATTTCACCCCTTTATCTTTGGTAACCTGGAGAAGGAAATGGCAACCCACTCCAGTACTCTTGCCTGGAGAATCCCATGGACGGAGGAGCTTGGTGGGCTACAGTCCACGGGGTCGCACAGAGTCGGACACGACTGAGCGACTTCACTCACTCACTCACTCTCTTTGGTGAATTAGTAATTATCAACAACAGCTGAGCGTGTGGTAGGTACACTTAAGGGTTTTCACCGGTTTTATTAGCTGTAAAACTGAGAGGACAATCCTGGCCACTTTAAGCCATTGCTTTCATTGCAGGAAAGTAGCGTCATACTCTGGAGAAGACAATGGCATCCCACTCCAGTACTCTTGCCTGGAAAATCCCATGGACAGAGGAGCCTGGTGGGCTGCAGTTCATGGGGTCGCTAGGAGTCGGATACGACTGAGCGACCTCACTTTCAGTTTTCACTTTCATGCATTGGAGAAGGAAATGGCGACCCACTCCCGTGTTCTTGCCTGGAGAATCCCAGGGATGGGGGAGCCTGGGCTGCCATCTATGGGGTCGCACAGACTCGGACACGACTGAAGCAACTTAGCAACAGCAGCAGCAGCAGCAGCATCATACTCAATCTTCAAACGATTTAGAGGTTATGTGAGTTCACATTTTGCAGTGAGGGGGGCAATTCTTTAGTACCTTTAAAATTCTAATTTATAGTGAGCACTATATTGAGACAGATTTTTGTAAGCATTGATTTGATTTTTGCTAATTCAGATTCCTTAGAATATACTTTTATTTAACTGTGATATACAGATTCATTTCTTAGATTTCTACTTGTAGAGGTAATGTGTAACATTGCTATGACATTGGTGTAGTTTCCCTCTTTCTCATCCATTTAGTTAGACACAATCTTTGAGGATATAGTACAGATTATACCATAGTTAACATTTTGAGGTGTGCAAAGGTAGTATTACTAGTTTGTTCCAGGATATACTTTTTTTCTTAGAGGGATAGACTTTTATAT
This sequence comes from Cephalophus harveyi, assembly GCA_006410635.1. Taxonomy (NCBI): domain Eukaryota; kingdom Metazoa; phylum Chordata; class Mammalia; order Artiodactyla; family Bovidae; genus Cephalophus; species Cephalophus harveyi. The sequence goes on along the minus strand of SJYT01064341.1, from coordinate 445,250 downwards.
GAAGCGATTGAAGAATTATTTAATAGTAAAGTATTAATAAGTACTTAGATACAGTATCCATTATAAATGGTCACATTTTAGAGGATTCCTGAAAGAAGTCTTGAAGCAGCTTTACAAATGTCAATTCAAAGACTGGTGGCTGGTGGTGAACTATGACAAAGTTTTCACTATTCTTTTCTTAAGAAGAGTTGTTTTGGGGGGAAATTCCCTGGTGATCCAGTGGTTAGGACTCTAGCGCTGTCACTACTGGGACCCTGGGTTCAATCCCTGGTCAGGGAACTAAAATCCCATAAGCCACATCTTTTCTTAGACTGTGATAGTTGCTTTCTTTATCCAGATGTCCTTACTTGAATGAATGAAAAACTGGTGTGCTTTGGTGCATCCCAAACATGTTGAAAGTTCAATGGTCTTTGAAATCGAAAACTTTCCTAAATAAATTTGACATGATTTATTGTTCTAAGAAGGAAACTCTTGCAAGTAAAAGGAAGTATTACCTCCTACAATATGGTGGCTTAAGGAACAAAGGACTTATTTCTCTCTTAAATAATAGGTCTGGTGAGTGGAACAGATCAAAGGGCAACTCTCCTCCATATAGTCAGTCAGGACCTTACGTTCCTTATATGTAATTCCAACATACTCCAGGGCCTTGACATTGCATGATTAGATTAGAGTGTATTGCCTTGAGTTTCAGCCATCAGGAACACATTACAAAAACTAAGATCCTGGCATCCAGTACCATCACTTCATGACAAATTGAGAAGTGGAAACAGTGACAGATTTTATTTTCTTGGGCTCCCCAATCACTGCAGATGAAAATCACTGCAGATGGTGACCGCAGCCACAAAATTAAAATATGCTTGCTCCTTGGAAGAAAAACTATGACAAACCTAAACAGTGTATTAAAAAGCAGAGACATCACGTTGTCAACAAAATGAAGTTGCTCAGTCGTGTCCGACTCTTTGCGACCCCATGGACTGTAGCCTATCAGGCTCCTCCGTCCATGGGATTTTCCAGGCAAGAATGCTGGAGTGGATTGCCATTTCCTTCTCCAGGGGATATTCCCAACCCAGGAATTGAACCCGGGTCTCCCACATTGCAGGCAGACACTTTACCGTCTGAGCCACCAACTGTAACGTTGTCAACAAAGGTTTGATTATATGAACCGTTGTCAACAAAGGTTCATATAATCAAAGCTATGGTTTTTCCAGTAGTCATGTATGGATGTGAGAGTTGGACCATAAAGAAGACTGTCAATATCATTCAGGCCTATTGTTTCTGGGAGCTGATCTGGCACTCATAGCTTAGCCTTGGTGTTTCTGCTGAACATAACAATTGCATTGAATACCAACATGAAACAAGGCCACTTTCTGACTGATGCATTAAGATCAAAACAAGACCATACCATAATCATACCTGAACTTAGACAAAAAACAGTATTGTCCAAACCACAAAAAATGACCAAACATCCACCTATTGTGGCTAGTAGGAGTGCCAGCTGCTTCTTTACCAATCCCAGCTTTAACTTAGCTTCATTCTTTCTTCCTTCTAGATAAAATTTATTAAGATGCCCAGTAAATTCCTCATAGTATCCAATCTAGTGCATCCCTGTTAAACTTCCTGTTAAATCCCTGTTAAACTTCCTCAAAATAACACAAGGGCAAAAATTGATTGTGGTGATGTTCTACAAATCTGAATTACAAAAAGTCACTGAATTTTACCCTGTGAATGGGTGAATTGTATGGTGTGTAAATAATTTCTCAAAAAGCTGTTAAAAAAATTTGTGGTCTAGAACTGGTACCTGTCTGCCATGACACAGTGCAGAAATGGAGAGAAGTTTTGATGCTTTTATAGCCATTCCATAGCTATTCCATCGGAGAAGCTATTCCATGCATGTTGAATATAATAAGAAATAAAAATCTGCACATGTCTTTTCCACATTTAAGTTTTCAGATTTCACTTTTCTAAATATTCATTTATATTGTATGTTATAAAAATATCAGTGTTTCATGGACTAGGAGAAAACCTCTTATAGGTGAGAAACAAGTACCCTAAAGGCTTCCCTGGTGGCTCAGCGGTAAAGAATCCACCAGCCAATGCAGGACACGCGGGTTCCATCCCTTGGTCAGAAAAAGCCCCTGAGGAAATGGCATCCCAGTCCAGTATTTTTGCCTGGGAAATCCATCCCATGGACATAGGAGCCTGGTGGATTATAGTCCATGCAGTCACAACAGACTCCCACACAACTTAGTGACTAAACAACAACAAGGACCTATAATTACAATGGTTTAAGACATGCTTTTTGAACTGTGGTGCTGGAGAAGACTCTTGCGAGTCCCTTGGACTGCAAGGAGATCCAACCAGTCCATCCTAAAGGAGATCAGTCTTGGGTGTTCATGCTGAGGCTGAAACTCCAATACTTTGGCCACCTCATGCGAAGAGTTGACTCATTGGAAAAGACCCTAATGCTGGGAGGGATTGGGGGCAGGAGGAGAAGGGGACGACAGAGGATAAGATGGCTGGATGGCATCACCGACTCGATGGACGTGAATCTGAGTGAACTCCAGGAGTTGGTGATGGACAGGGAGGCCTGGCATGCTGCAATTCATGGGGTCGCAAAGCGTCGGACACGACTGAGCGACTGAACTGAACGGAACTGAAGACGTGCTATCCAAGTCTCTCTCAATGAGGAACTACAATACCCAGAATTCCCCCAAAATGCGTATGCCACGTCTATTCCACGACCCTTCCCGCGAGGTCCCCTGGGGCATGTAGTGCATGCTTTTGGCCGTGCACGCTGGGCTCCCTCGGCCTTTTTTCCGGATTTTGAAAAGGACACCACCATAAGAAGGGAGGCGTGAGTGACATAGCCAAGCCTGTTGCGTCCCATACTAGGGGACCAGGAATAGCCATGAGTTCTGAGCCCTCCTAACCAGCCTTTCCCACGATTCTCCAGAAAAGTTCCCTGGCGTTGAGGAAAGAATTTGTCCGAAAATCAGGATCGGGTGACGGCGATAGGTCTTCTTGTACCCAGCACGTTTCGGTTCCGGGGTACAGAGTTCTGAGGCTTCCTTCCAGGTATTGTATTTCCCGTAGCGCGGAGGGCTAGGGCAGGACTGAGCTCTCTCCCAGCGGGACCAGGAGACCACATTCGTTCAGCGCCACTGTGTGCCAAGCGCCGAGGATGCCTGCCATTTTCAAAGGGTGCTGCTGCACTATATACCCTGCACTATACGTGTTCGCGGCGGGTGCCTATCTCTATAGTCCCGAGATCCCTCCTTTGGGAGAGTCAGTTTCCCAAGGTCGGTTAGCTGGGTCGGTTAGACTTGTTACTGGTGTTCTAAGCCGTGAGCTACTTCCTCTTTCAGCTGTAGACAGGCAGGAGATTCTTGAAGATATCTTTGCTTTGTGCGGGGATTTTTGTGTATGTGAGTGTCGCAAGTCAGGCTGGGTGAGGATTCAGTGCAGGTTGCCACAGAGTAGCGTGCAGACAGCTTGGCGTAGCGATAGACGGGATTTTGAGGCATACTTTTAACATTGGTTTGTTCATATAATGAGGATGTTCAGGTTGAAAGAGTGAAAGAACTATGTGGTTGTCCCGGCTTCATTAGTACTAGAGTAGATTTTTAATCTTTATGAAAGTAGGTTTTATCTGTAAAATTCAAATGATAGTATCTCTCTGGCAGGTTGAGAGAATTTATTGGGATAATACTTTAAAAGTCCGTTGTAAACTGTTGTAGACGTGTTAGATAATATGGTTTTAGTCCCAGCTTTTCTAACCATTGTTTCTCAACTAGAAATTTAGACATACTTTAAAAACAAATTATTCTTTTTCATAATTTTGGTTTCCATGTTGCTTCACCACACCCTGATACATTACTTGATTTCTTCATATTTCCTGATTGGGCTCTAATCATCTCGTTTATTGCTTAAAACCTACCAAAGGCCAATATAGTGATTAAATTGTTCGGGTGCTTTTAAAGTACAAGGAGAAAGAAGCAAGAAATTATCTTGGAATTAAATATACCAGAGACTATCCTGAAAAATTGTGGCTGTGAATTAATGGCTACTCTTTGTAAAAATTATAAAGGCGGTATATTTATTTAATGCGAAGAGTTTGGTTTGGGTCCCCCAACCCCATCTGGTTTTATAGTCAAATTTGAAAACTTTATGTGTCAGATTTAACATTTATTTATTTATTTTTGGCTGTGTTGGGCCTTTCTTGCTGCGCATGGGCTTTTTCTGGTTGCAGCGAGCAGGGGCTTCTCATTGCAATGGCTTCTCTTGTCGAGGAGCACAGGCTCTAGGTTTTAGTAGCTGTGGTGCAAAGGCTTAGTTGCTCCGCAGCATATAGAATCATACCTGACCAGGGATCAAACCTGTGTTCTCTGTATTGGCAGGCTGACTCTTAAGCACTGGACCACCAGGGAAGTCCAGACTTAACATTTTTTTAGATGAAATGCAGAAAGAAACCCCTTTTCCTGGACATTTCGCTTTGGATCAAATCCGCTCTCTGGTTCAGGCTAAGAACAAAGTCTATAGTTATTTCAGGAAAAAAGTTGTTCCTGTAATGAGAATTTTGGAATTAATTTGGTATTAATAACATAAATATGACCATGTTAAACCAATTTCTTTACAGAAACTGCATATTGAAATGGGATTTGGAGTCATCATAATGGAAGCAAAATACATGAAGGAAAAACAGTTATTTTTATACCAGCACATTGCACCTGACTACTAGTTGCAAATGGTTTTCTTTACCTAAGAAAATTTGTGATGTAAATGAAAAGATAGTTTTTTCGCCTAAATTATTTACAATATGCTTTGCCTAAGAGCTATTCGTCCATTCTCCTGGAGAGTGTTTCACTTTCGACCCTTTAGTTTTGAGCCATTAATTAGTCAGATGAATAATTGTACAGATGAAGAGCAAATATTCGGTCTTATTGAAAAAAACAAATCCCTACTTTCAGAAAAGCAAGTGGGATGTGCACTCAGTATGCTTTGGCAGTTTCAAAAGCAGAAGACCAGCTCAGTAAAAAATGTGGACTGTGTCAGAAACCATCCCCAATTTCTTACTCTTCGTAATTTAGCTACAACTAAAATGGGATTCATGAGCGACAGTACCTTGGTGAATGTGTTATACATCATACAACAGTAAGTAATGTGCTTTTAGGATTTATAGAAATGATTATAGTTTATTTTTATATTTTAACTTTATAAAAATCTCTTTGAAATGAAAAGCAATGTGGTTTTTTCCCTTAAAATAGTTTTCCTGATCATCTAATATTTTAAAGATACTTGGTGGATATTCTTTAATTACAGTAATCATTCCACTGTGTATATGTGTATCAAAACTTAATACTGAAGGTGACATTTTATATGCCCTCTATCCCAAGACTATGGCCAGAGGGATATTAAGGTCACCAAGAATAATTTGGAGGTTGCCAAAGACTTGTTTTTGAAGTGTTTTCAAGTCTGACCGAGAACTCTGACATTTCAAAATGAATAAGATATGAATGTTTAAAATCATGTTTTCTTTAAAAAAACAACAACAACAAAATATTATGCTGTACAACCTAAATATATACAATATTTGTTAATCATACATCAATAAAACTCGGAAAAAATTTTAAAAGAAAAGAAATTTTACATCATTTGGAGAGGAATTCAGCAGCTGTACAAAGGAAAAAAGAGCAAAAAAGTTAAAATTAATATGTCTATTAGTTTCATTGGTAGAAATTATTGAAGTTAAATAGTTGTCTAAATAGCTATAGATGTCAGCACCACACAGAGCAGAGATACAGTTGTTTTTATTAGGGGTCAGTGTATACAGAAAGGGGCTTAAGGCTTTTCTTATTTTGGGGGGTAGGGTTAGACTTAAAAAGAATGATATACCTTTTATATCAGTGATAATACTGTTTATAGTGATATACCTATAAACAAAATAATTTTGTTTCTAAGATTTATCCTAAGAAAGTAATCTAAGATACATGTTAAGATTCCTGTACATGGTTATTCATTCCAGCATTGTTTATAATATTGAAAAACTAAGATCCTAGTAAGTAGGTAAATGTTTAAATGATATTATTTCACGTAATTAATAGTATACAACCATTAAAAATTATGTTTTGAAGTACATGTAAAGATAATGGGCAA